>OX101789.1:32243499-32780999 GCA_944452715.1 Ophion slaviceki
ATCTCATCAAGGGTCAGAAGAACGGTCGAAGGGACCCGAAAAAGACGGTCAATTTGACTACAGATCCGTGGAGATTTTTGTGACCGCTGGAATCGTGCGGACAATTTTTGTTCAGTGTACTACCACGTCCAGTGGTGGGTTTGACGGGGATCTAGGCGTTTCCTAGATCGTCTATGCATTCGCCATAGATAGAAACTGTCCATGGCGTATTGAAAACGTTTTAAGGAAGAGATCGCTTCACAACGTAAAGAATCGCAGATTAATCGGTAGGTCATTTAGTCACGACATTTTTTAGTGTTGAAACTGTGAACATGTTTTCTTGAAAACCATTTTTTCGTGAACCTCGTACAGGATAACTCAAGAAACATGTAATTGCTCATTTTGAAATTTTACACACATTTGGATAACATAGTTAGTATGTACGTGGACCTAAAAATCAATTAACAACCGACTTTTTTATTATCAAATACTATAGTAAAAATGTCATGGAAGATACAACATTTTTTTCAAACACGTAACATTTTTCGAATTTTCACTTTTCTTTCGATTTTTTAGGTTGAGATAGAGCGTTTGAATCTTAGAAATCTAAAACTTCTTAGCTTTGATGTTTCAGATCAATGCACCAGACCCTAGGTTGTACGCCGTGGAACAACTCAGGCGGCAACCGTCTCTGAATCAAGTGTACGGCCGCCATTTTTCTTAATGAAAAAAAAACCTTTTTTTGCAAAATTGAAAGATGTTATATGTACATAAAATTTTAATTATCTAGGATAAATAAATTTCAAAACATACAAAACCTTGAAAATTGGTTTTTACGGCTGCCTGAAGGGAACCCGAAACATCAAAAACGATCGACAATCCTCCAAAGTTCGAAAGTAGAGCTATGGTTTCGTGAATAAATCGACAGAGAGGGCGAACGGATTCACGTGAAACAATAAAAAGTCCTGCCGGCGAGAATTGATTGATCGACGAAGCTTTTTGAGCGCAATATACGCAACTCATTCTCGTGGAATTGGTGTCACGAGGCCGCTACAGGAAGGTCACCTGAATATTTTATCAGGTCGCTCAGCGGGACATCCTTTGAATACGACAATCCTGCGAACGAGTACGGTGCCGCAGTTCGCGCGCTGCGTCCACAAGGAAAAAGCTCGCGCTGATTAGACCGCTCCATGCTCGTTTTTTTCTTCTGTGCAAGACTTCCTTTGCTGTTTACAAAACCGAGTTTTGTGCTACTTTGCCGACTGCATGTACAAAGTATCGCGGGAAATGCGGGGGTACGCGGTGAAAAATAAGAACAAGCAATGGTTGACGGTATTGAAAAAACAGGCGAAGGAATTTTGCCTCGGGACTGGCCTGCACGGCTACAAGTACATTGCTCAGAGCCAACGTACCAAAATCGAGAGGTAACGTTTCTAACTCAATTTGCGTGATGTGGCAAAGTGAAGGGCGATTGCAGAGTATGATGACGATCTATTAAAATAATCAGTTCGACAGACTTTTTGTATTATACAATGGGTGAAGTTTAGTAAATGATGGCGATCGTAATTATATCCACAGTATTTATTAATCAAACGCTTGAACTTATTTATTATAAATATTAATGGCTGTTATTTATTTTCCTTATTTAATGGTCCTCCGTATGCCTTTATGGGCTTGTACGACCCCATCCCTCTCATTTTGACCATACACTTTTCACTTAATTAACAATTTCTAGTCCATTACACTGACAGAAAAATTCTATTCATATTAACTAGATACGTCTATGTGATTTTGTTTATTTGAATTAACTAGATTTTTCGTTAAATTAATTTTTTTCTTATTACATTCCATTTTCGGGAGTATTTGTTTCAAATATATTTATTTATTCAAATCAAGATGGATTTAATATCGCCTAATAGCTAAATATTTTATTTATTCTTAATAAATCTGTGCTTCGGTTTCATCTGTTAAAAAAACAATTCAGTTGAATCCGCTAAATGTATCTATTCAATTTTTTTTAATTTAAATTAAATCGAATTTTCTTCGAATCAAACATTTTTCCATTTGATTGAATTAATGGCCTGTCTTTATTACAAGAAATACTTACCTATTTGAATCAAGCTATTGACAAACTTTTTTGGGGGTAAAGAGGGGGAGAGAGTAATTTTATATATATCTATATATAGGTTATGTTTGAAAAATATATAGCATGATATTTGATAAAACTCACGAATTATGACAATGACATTCACTAATTGATATAGTTTTTGTGATACGATAAATAATTATAGGAATTCATTTGGTGTCTTATGCCATATCTGCGACTAAAATGCTACAAACACTCAGTAGCGTAAGGTCAGCGTGCGTAGCGATAGGTAGGTAGGTTGTACGTTCAATTCCATGTGTAGGCAAACTTTTTTCTCCGAAAAAAATAATTTTCGAAGATCAGGGAATGACGAATTATGATACATAAATCTTTGTGGTAGAGGTCTCAATTAAGTAGTTCATTTTGTTCTGGATTTATGAAATACAAGCTTTAACCTGCGGCTTCGCCCGCGTACAAATTTGGCTACTACCATTTTTGTTTTGAAAAGATGTTAAGTGAATTGATTGATTGCTCTTAACAAAGGTGGACATAATACAACCGAACCAAAAACACCGAAATGTAAACATATGTACGCGGCAGAGAGCGCAAAACAATTATAAGGACATTTAGAGAAACCTCACTTTATGAAATCTCTACAAATATAATAACAGCACCATAACACCGATCTCAAGAACATACACGTACATGTACACGGACACGCAACACACACACACACACACATGAAACTCTGAGAAAGATTTGGCTTCCGTTTTCCAAGCATTCTAGAAAACTATACAATAGGAACGTAACAATAAATAACAGATTTTCCAAAAGATGCTGAACACGTCGTTCTTAATTTTCGACAAAATTTTTTTTTTATGATGGAGGAAAATGCTTTACCCACCGTAGGAGAGGAGTATCCCCCTTCGTCGAATCCTTTGCCGAATTGTCCGTCAAATCCAATCGATATTACTTCGTTTTTCAATGAATCAGAAAACTATGATTCGTTGGTTGGTCAAATTTCTCTTTCGTTTAGTTATTCCTTCGAAATTATGTTTGATGCCAAGTCTCTTGTCAAGACGAAACGTCAAAAATCGAACCATGAAGGTGCAGCTACTTTTGTAGCTCAATTTTGTATGTTTCGTCGGCGTCACGGAACTTCATGCAGAGAGGTAGAGTATGATATGCAATAGAGAGTACAGTACAAAAGAGTATAGTACGAAAGGGAGCAAACAAAAAAATTTCGATATCATATCTTCGATTCTATTAAATAAAAACAATATTAACTATTTTCTATTATATTTCATTAATACGCTATAAGAATTTCAATTTCATCATTACTTTAGATTTGAGTATAATATTATAATTATAAAAAGATTAGATATTAGAATGAAAAGTACCCTATGTGTTAATCCAGATCATAAGCTATCTATATGTTAAATTTCATTGAAACCAGTCAAGCCGTATGGACGTGATTAAGTAACAAACAGACAAATTTTCAGATTTATAATATTAGTTAGGTGTTTATTCACGTAGTACACTTGGATTTGCAGTGTAGATTGTAAGCAAATACAAATTTATACCGATCAAGTCATTATTTATTTAATTTAAATGTATTTAATATTTAACAAGAATATCTGCAACAAATTTTTAAAAATATATTTGAAATACCTAAGATCGTAGAAGGCCGCGAGACAAGGAAAAAAGCCATTCGATTTAAATAAATCCTATTGAAATTAAATATTTTTTGGTGGTGTAGAGACCTTCAGCTTCAACTGAGCTTCAGTTGTGTTTCCATCCGAATTTCTATATGTATTTTTTGTTTTCGCGGAACCCCATTTTTTAGGGGTGAAAAGCATCACGACGAATTGTTGGTTTTCTCGTTTTTTAAAACTATAACTCGCGAATGGGGCGAGACAATAATAGAGTTAACATAGCAATGAATATTGTGTTCTTCGAATACTATACACTTATGATGATGAATACAGCAACGAATTGCTTATTTTTCATTGAAGACTTTCGTTAAATTGGAATATAATATTGGGTGAAAAGCACTCTTCATTTGTCGCTAATATAGGTGGGTAAGTAGGTAAGACTTTTGCGATAGAAAATTGAAAACTGTGCTTCTATAACGTTACTGGTGTCTATATTTTAAGGCACTATTGTTGTCTAGAGCGCTGTTTTGGAGGTGATTTTTCGAACGAAAAATTAGCGACCAATGTTTTGGACGTTGTATGAATCTGAAAAAAAAAAAACAAATATGTTCTTCATCTGTATAGGTGTTAAGATGTTTTTACCAGATTAAGTGAAAAAATATTTTACAAAATGGCGGCATGCTAAACGATGATTATACATTTTTTCCTATTTGTCTGACTATTCTACGAGGTATACAGAAAACAATTCTATTTATACTCTATTCTGCTTCCAACGTTGAAAAACAGTATACTGAAGGGGTATCGAGATATCGTGGTTGCCGATTCGAAAAGAATAGTTTCGAGAAAAACGCGTTGAACATTGCTAACTCTCGACCGCGCTTCCCTAGCGTACTTCTTGTCATTTCTGTAACTCGGCCAATTCGATGAGTATCGTCAAACGATTTTCGCAGACGTATTGAGAAAGGTCTGTAGAATAATCAAAATAAATTGCACAAAAAACTGCTGATTTTCATGATTTTTTTTAAAACGAACCATTTCTTCACCATTTTTTGAGACTTGGGGTATGTTTTATTACTACTTTCGGCTGTTACATGGTATTTTGATTTTTTATTAATCTTAAAAAATGGCGGAATTATGGTACGTGAAGATGTATGCAGCGGATGTTATTAGACGGCCTAACATGTAGCGTCGGTGGGATTAATCTGAAAAAAATCAACGAAGATTTTTCTTCCATCAACACTCATACGCAGAATATGAACCAAGAAAAAGTGAAAAATGTTGAAAATCGATAAAATGGTACGATTTGAAACAAAAAGATTGAATTTTCCGAAAAAAAGGCTACATTTTGCAATAAAAAAATACTTTTTTTCTTCGAAAACATTCAAGGTTATGTTTCAGACAACAAGGTTAAAAAGATTTATACCAAATTTCATCAGAATCGGATGATTCGTTTTATGTCACGTCAGTTTTGAAAATTCAGTTTGGAAGATTGTGCCAAACATCCGCCATTTTTAAAGGTTATTTTTTAAAATACCATGTCCCGGCCAAAAGTGGTAATAAAGCATACCCTAAGTCTAAAAAATTGTGAAGAAATCGTTCCTTTGAAAAAAAAAATCGTGAAAATCAGCAAATTTTTTCTTCGCCTAAAGGTATCTCCGCCCTTAAGGAAATTAGACATTTTAGATATCGATACTTCTCTTATCTTTATGCGGGTGAAAATAGCATAAAAAATTGATTTTCTAATATCCGACTTAATTTATTTTTTATTTATTGGGTAAATGTTTAAACTACATATTTTTCATGGATTATACTTATTGCAATGATGATAGTCATGAAAAAAGTGTTTGAAAGAAAAACAAACGATTCTCCACACTAAATTGCGATCAATTGCCCAGATTTCCCCGTCCTCGTATAATTTATCATATTTATAGTGTAGACCTTCCGCAACTAATTCGTTAAGCAGCCTGTAACAATACGTGATGAAAAAAATCGACAAAAGTGCTAAACCAATTATGAATTCGGCAGAATCATTTGGGCAATCATAGTTTTGACAGCGTTGGCCTGCGCCGGTGTGCTGATGTGGATAGCGTGGCATTACAATTCAGCAAGACCGACCATAACCGTTATCGAATCGACGCATCATGGTATCTGGAATTATCCGTTTCCAGCCGTCACAATTTGCAACATAAATCGCGTCTCCCTCGGTAACGCGAAAGCGTTTGTTCGTCAATTGTGAGTTGAATTTTCGATATTTCTATTTTTCCCGAAACCCCGACTATTTGAACTTTGTAGTTATTTTCAAAATCTTTTTCGTTTGGCGATCAAACGCTACATTTCTACATAGTGAGAGGAACTTTGATAAACTTGCAACTATTGATTTTTCCAATTAATTATCACTGATCATATTCGAACCTTTTCGATCCAGCACTAATCTACATTGCAAACATGAACTCGCGTATATCATTTTGATGGTAGACAACTCCCCGAGAACTACACCGAAGAATTTCTTGTCGCGGAAATGGGACTACTGAACGAACTGCTTTATCCGGGAATTTTTGGCCACGACGTGACGGAAAATCTCACTCAGCTGCAGGAGGTTTTTGATGTGAACGGATATTCGATCAGCGAAGTACTCGAACAGGTGAGCAAGAATTGAACAACAATGCTGATCATATATTGGAATTAAGAAATTATTGAAATACATGGTCTCTGGTCAACATTCCATACGCGAATTGCATTAATTAATAACATAGTCCAATTTTTCATGCCTTCATTGATAGTGATATCAAACTAGTTTTGCGCGCGTGCGCATTTGGAAATGTAGTGATCGATTCCGGTCGATTCATTCGGATAAGATGTCGTATCAAATTTTATCATACACTCTAGATTAATAATGGTTATTATTATTATTATTGTAAAAGTTAAACAAGTCTTCAAAAATCTATAAATCTATAAAAATCTTATGGATATAGTTCAAGTAGGACTTTCTTACAAACTTCTTACAAATCGGTGTATATCTTAAATAACGAAATCGGCTTGGCCACCGTTTTTGTTGGCGTCCAATTATTATAAGTATTTATTATTATTATTATTATTATTATCATTAATCGGAGGGATAGTGAAGCACATTATTATTATCATCATTGTTATGATTATAAACACCCTTAATATATTGTTATTATAACTACTATTGTCACTATTGTTATCGATATTAACAATAAAATACAATAACAGTACTAATAACCAATGATGATGCTAAATAAAAAACATAAACATTAATTAATCAAGAATAATCACGAAAATAATAATCATGATGGTGATCATATATTTAAATAATATAATAAATAAATACTAATAATAATAATTTTACAGGTAACACAAAATTGTTCGAGTCTTATATTGGCGTGCAAGTGGAAAGGAAATTGGACCGAATGTGCGAAACTCTTCACGCCAAGTTTATCTCGCGATGGCCTCTGTTGCAGTTTCAATTACATAACAACGGAGGATCCAAGAAAACCACCCAAGTAAAAATTATCGATGTACCATTTTTGTTGAGAGAAAAAAAGATTAACGTACTTGTTGTGTGTTGAAAAAAAAGTTGATTAATAGTAATTGAACAATTGACTCTAGGAGGGAAAAAATGTACAATTGACACGGCAGTTCAATATTGGGTGGGCGATTAATTAGAAATAGTATATTTTTAAATTGTAGTCAGAGAAGTGTAATTGAAAACAAAAAGAATTCGAAATTTGAATTTCGTAGCAGCTCTATTTGCTTGGAGGTTGAAGCGGTCCAGTTGAGTGGACCGCTTCCACTCAACTGGACGGAAGAGCCGGTTTATGATTTTTTTTTTTCAATTAACCTCAAAAAACTGCTCACGAAGTATAGATTTGTGCTGTAGATGCTTATTTTTCATAAAATGTGTAATTAACAGGCAAAATTAAGCATTTTTATATTTTTATTACGTCAATAAGAAAAACTTTTGTGTTACTACCAACTTGAAAAAGTATAACATTATCGATGATTATTATGAAAAAACTGCGTTAGCGAATGTTTTATGCAACTCAGAATGAAGTTCTGAGTCATTTATAATTTTACCTATTTAAATTTATGTCCCGAGATTATTTATCATCACCATTAATTAATATTAAGTGTTGCCGAAATACGGCGCAACTTCGCGGACATCGAGGTTGGCAGCAATACTCTTCATTCGTCAGCCAAGATTCGTAATCTTTCATCAAACCTCGATGGTTCAATATTAAATATCTATGACTTACGATGGGCAAGATGGGTTTTTTTCTAAATGTTTACGAATGTTTATTTGGCTTTTATCCGTTGTTAAAAATGGGTCATCATGGTGCTAAAAAGCCAAAAAAAAATTACATCACCCATCTAAGAGCACACAAAATTACATATATTAAACTATTTTTTATCTCCGGAGTTTTGGGGTGAGCGAATTCTCAAAAAAAATCGTAGTCTCAGTATAGTCTAGACTCAATAAATTTGATCAATAAATTCGAGGATTAATTACGTTTATTTGAAATTAGAGAAGAATGTGGCGATGGAGGTCATCACTTCATCGTAAATGTCGTAAAAAATATTAATGAGAAGAAAAGAATTTAAGAGAAACATTTTTTTTCAGTAAAGCACCGTCGCGGGTGACTAGCTGTGGCTTTCAGACGGGTCTCACTATTTTCATCAACGCAAAGCCGCTCGATTACTTGGCCACTATGCTCGGCTCTTACGGTGTAAAAGTAAGATTCAACGCTAAAGCAATCGTCTTCTCTCGGCTTGATGTGATTTTCTTCTTTTTTGCAAAATCAAAATTCAATAATTCATCAATATTTAGACATCAACCATGTTGATAATAAATCACCCACACTGAGAATAATCTTTGGTGCGGCGATATTTTCTGCGCGTAAGAAGTCCGTTTCCCAAAACATAAAATGGCGGCCCTCGAACCAACTACTGAAGCCCTCATTGGATCTCATTTTTATTAAATCGTCGAAATAGGTTATGCTCCACTATCCCTACGATTATCCCGATCACAATGCGGAAAACAAGCTCGTGGGAATCGGACATCAAGTTTTTTTGAGCATATCACCGGAGGAGACGTACTCGACCGACGAGGTCAGATCTCTCGCCGTGAAAACTCGCCGCTGCATATTCAGCGACGAGAGAAGGGTGGAAGAAGATTACGACATAAGCAACTTGAATTTGACGTACGCAGAGTACACGTATAAAAATTGTATGGCCGCGTGTCGTGCCAGTACGATAAAGGAGAAGTGTCAATGCATCCCTTACTACTTTCCGCAAAAAGGTTGGTAATTCGCCAATGAATTATTATTCCGAATTTAAAAAATTGCTTTTACTCACCGCTTTATCTTTTTTCTCGGCAGGCACGCGAGTCTGCGATCTAACAGACGTGGGATGCTTGAAGAAATATCGCTGCAAGTATAAAATTTGTCTTTTGTTTTTTCGGTCTCTCGTACATCCACAGGTGCCATTACCCAAGTGCCATCGCGGCACTGAGGGACACACCAGGGGGCGCTTACCACCAATGGCCGCTCGCAGCGCCGCCTTACGTCAAACATGGAAAAAATGTCGTTGGTCCCGCAAAACACGAGCTTCACTCGGCGTTTTTGCAAATTTTAAACTTTTTCTCGAGTTATTGGAAATATGATTCTCCCGATGCTTTAGCGTGAAGAGATTCGCCATCAGGTTCGCAAACGATACGAATCAGTAACCGCATGTATCGTGATTATTCGACTTATTGAAAATGTAGAATTTTAGTAGAGAAAATGACTTTTAAGCTTTTGGCAAGTTCCGAAGTAGCAATTTTCACAAAGTTGTCCGAAAGTCGGCTGAATGACTATCAAATGTCCGCCCGAAAGTTAGCTTAAAATTGATAACTATCCAAAAAGACATTTTTTGAACACATGACCCGCTAACTTCCAAGGGGACATTTGGAACCTGATTAGGCAATTTCTAAACTAAAGGGGTCTCAAAATGACCTGACATTTTAATTTATTAATAAAACGTATTATTCATTTTAATAGTACGAATATTTTTATTTTAATACAAGGTACAAACATGGAGGTTATGTGTGGAACACAATATCCGATAAATGGCCGCCTCGTCCCGCTTAGCAAACGTTCACTCGTTTGACGAAATTTTCAATAACACTTTGGCATAATTTCATTAAGGCGGGATATACATTTACAACGATCAAATAATCGATTCCTTTTTTTTTTCTTTAAACGATAGAACTATGTATACAGAATATTTTCCCAATGTTTCAAAGCGAAATTCGAAAAACTTCAAACGTTACAGCCCGTCAAACGGGTTTTTCTCAAAACTGCATTATCGAAATTGGCGTGCAGGATTACTCAAAAACTATTAAGCCGATTGAGTTGAAACTTGGTAGAAATATTGATAATATTGGTACCTTCTACTTGACGATAATTGTTTTCGAAAAATTGGAAAAAAACTACTTTTTTAATCCACATTTTACAGAAATGTTGCGGGAAATATTGATTTTTTTTGTTGGAAATGCCTGCCATTTTCTTAAATTTGCATTTTTTTCATTTTAATTACCGTCACATAGAAACTATACATGTTCTGATTGAAACAATGTTTGAACTTTTTTGCAAGTCACAGTCTACGGGAAGCTAGACTGCACGCCAATTCGCAACTCCCGCGGTGACCGTACTGTAACACTCTGCGACAGCTCCACCATTTTGATGATGAATTAATTAAAAAAAATTGTTTTGTATACTTAAATATACTATTAAAGTATACCTAAAGTTTGATAATTGTAGAATAATTATTTCTTAGCTTAAAAAATCTGTCAATATTGCTTATTTTTTTCGTGTCTAAATGTATATCCCGCCTTAAAGGGTAAGGCCACAGTAGAATTTTCAAAAAATCCATTTTTTTTGCTAAAACGGTGCTTTATCATCATAAGAATAAGTTACTATTCGATTTATAGCAAGAACATTTTTTTTCACCGACTTTGAGCGTATAACGTAAGCCCACCTCTGACACGGCCATAGAGTACCTAAGACTTTAAACGCGTTTTTCTCGAAACAGCTTTTTTCCAATTGGCGTGACAAATAACTTCACCAATTTTGACTCGATTTACTTCAAATTTAAAAGTTATTTTCCTAATTGCATTTCGCAGCGCAGTACGTACGGAATTTCTGATTAATCGCAAACTTTTCATTTTATGAGCAGTTTTATACGAAATTTTTCACTGAAAATTCATTCAAATACCTACATCTTTTGAATAAAACAATATTTTTTAAATTCCGTACGTACTTCTCTAGGTATTCTAATGTAGATTGACGAGAATTTTTGTTTGTTGTTCTAGGTAAAAAAATGTGGATGCTGAATGTCACGCCGCGGAGCGCCTAAAAAAAAGATAACAAAAGAAAATATTAGTAGTCGGCGATTTTTTACATCGAAAAAAACAATTCTAACAGCTTGGTATTCATACTAAATAGATGTGTAATTAATTTTATGAGTGAATCACTTTTTCATACGAAAAAAATTGTTAAATTCGCACATGATTTTATACCCGTTACTGTGGCCTAACCCCTTAATGGTGCGCCCAATTGCTTCCTTGAGCTCCGGAATGGCCTGTGGATCTTTCCTTTCAGAAAACCCCAAAGAAAGAAGTTCAATGGCGTCGAATCGCACGATCTTGGTGGCCAATTGCCAAGGATAAGTACTCTATGTTTGCCACAACAAAAAAAAGCCCGCACAATTAAAAATGTCAGGTGATTTTGAGGCACCCTTTAGTAGAAAACTAACCCGAGATGGTCCCCTGAAACCACTTACAGTACTCCGCCGTGCATTTGCACCCCGAGCCGTGCAGTCCTACCGCACGGCGCGAATCGAAGTTCCTTTAAATCGAGGTTCTACGGTATAAAACATCCGGAAATTTTCATTAACGGTGACAATCGTTTCGAATGAAAATTGCCCAAAATGATTGCGCCCAACGGAAGTAAGAACCGGAAACATACATCGAAGCTTATTTCACTTTCGTTTTTTCCAGCCTGGTTCGAAACTTCGTGGCCAGGAATACATCTTACGAGCGAAACAATTAAATCAACGGAACTGCACAACACCGATAGACCGTGCGGATGTTTGCCTGATTGCACGCTTTATCGTTTTCCGGTCGAGGGCTCCGTGGGCGTTCTGGATTTGACGGGTGTCTACACCGCCATGCCGACCTTGCAAGTATCCACGGTCTGACATACAGGCCATGAAACGACGGGCTTATTTGATAGGCGGCTCGTGGGCCGCTTACAAGGAACATCCCTCAGGTGCCACATTTCGATTTTGTTGAAATTTAGATATGTTATAAAGCACCGAAAAGTAAGCGATACGTATTTTTTTTATCAGCGGAAAAACGGTTGTAAGGGATGAAACGAACCCTCGAAAATAGGGGTGTTTTTCGTTTTTCGTCGATAACGTTATCGTTCTCATCTGAAATGTATAGTGCACAAAAAAATAAACATTTTTGCAATTTGAAATTTTTTAATATCTCGTACCGTTAAAACGTTATCGACGAAAAACGAAAAACATCCCCATTTTTTAGGGTGCGTTTCAGCCCTTAAAACCGTTTTTCCGCCGATAAAAAAAAATACGTATCGCTTACTTTTCGGTGCTTCATAACATATCCAAATTTAAACATAATCGAGGGTGACACCTGCATATGCCTAAATAACTGTTATTGACAATTTAATTCAGTGACAATGCAAAAGTTTCGGGTTCCGAGTGCGCAGCGTAACAATTCAGCTCAGCTACCATCGCAATACAATGAACAAAATAACAATCATTTTTATGATAGTCGCTTGAGTTTTGCACGCGGTTAATATAGGGTAGGTTATATTTTTAAGCATGTATGTATTCATTTGTTCATTTTAGTATGCGAATACATACTTTTTTCGTTTACTTTCCGTGTAATGGATACTTCTTACAAAAAAGAACCAAGAATCTGTATACCGAGACATTACAGTCTAAAGTTCATGCGCTGTACGCAAGACAGGGGCATGATATTGCTGTCTTCTTCGCACACAACCCCCCCCTTCCCTATGCGCACCATGCGGTCGAAATTCGAAGCAAAAACTGGATGCTAAGTGAACCTTCCCCTACTACCGTCGTTTCAAGACCTGTTTGTAAGACCGTCCAAGTATCTTAATATATTGATCGTCATTTTTGGAATTTCTAAAAACTTTCAACCGTCACATTTGTTCGCTATAGGCGCAAACACGCGGTCGAAAACGGAAGCATGGTACACATTTTCTTCAGCGATTTAATGTCGATTCAGTATCGCAAACATGCCAATTACAATTGGCGAAATATGTTCGGTAAGAGTATAAAATAACGCAACAGCGAAATGAATCGTTCTGACAAAAAATGGCTCTACCTCTGCACCGATGTAATAAATTTCTTTATTGACCGAGAAAATAAAACATGCGAATTCTCAATCACATGAGACAAACACAAGAGTAGGCCTCCATGTTCTGAATAACATGACAACCCGAAGGACAGATTTTTCAGCATTTAGCGCCATTTTTTAGTCGTTTGAGTCACTGTCCGATGTTGTCTCGAGGGTTTTGAGTTGCTTACTTCTTTTTACAGCCTCGTTCGGAGGTCTACTGGGGCTGTTCGCTGGCTTCAGTCTCATGTCCGGATACGAGCTCATATATTTCTTCATAATACGCGTCATAGCGGACGCTCGTACGAGACAGAAAGCCAAGAAAGCCAACAGAGCCGCGGAGCCCGCGTGGGAGGGAAAAATCGCGAAGCGACGCGGCTTTTAAAAAATCGTACGACGATTTTATAAAATCGTAAAAATCAAATAAACGACTACTTCTTCAAACGTTCGATGTCATATAGGTGTGTTCTCCCTTCCTCTCAATTAAACTAATTTAAATATTTTTTCTATATCCTTCTCGATTACATAAAAGTACAGCGCTGCTCCGAGCTTTTCTTTTTTCCGTATTGTACTTTGGAAGACAATCACAGTATTAATGATAAAATTCGCGAAAAGTCAATAGGAAAAACTTGATCACGTGGGGTCACATTCCCAGAAATCAACGCGCCAATTTTGTTTCCTACAACTTTTCGAAATGCTGCACGGCCTTTGATATATCTCATTGTCAGTTGTGTTTGGTGAGTGAACTCGAACCTCTCGCATTTTTCTTAGCGAAGAGCTCTCTCACTCGCTACCACCTGTTTTTCCTCGTAACGAGGGAAAATAACTTCCACCCCGAGTCGAGCCGTAAATTCGGGTATCTGAGACGCCGTAGGACAACCGTTCACGTGGCCAAATCTGCTCCAGGTTTTTTCGATCACTCGCATCTGCCACTGCATCACCGAGAGGCTCTCACCTTCCGACAATACGTCGCACACGTCCAGGATGAACCAAGATCCTATACGGGAAAGAGCGCGGAGAAAATTAACCGGCAATGTTATTCCTTTCGCGGAGGGCCGTATTTTTTATGCGCATAAGGAGGGCTCTTCCGAATTATTGGTAAATTACAGTAACGCTTAATGAAAATAAGTCACAATTAATTATTATACCCAAGGATAAACTGGAGAAAAAAACATTTCCTGCAAATTTAGTAGATTCAGACGTTTTTCTGAAAAGTCGCGACTACGAAGATTCTTCTGCTAGTCACATTTTTCTAAGTTTTATCATTAATATTTTCTCGAAACATTCGGTGACCCCTCTGTTATTATTGTCGTTACGGAATCTTCAGATTATTTTTGCACGCGTAGAGTTTATATCGGGCGTTTAAAGTTATTTAGTGTATTAATCATTAGATAGAAATATGGTCAGCCTGTCGTTCCCGTAAAGTGTTAGGCCATTTTGTACACCGAAAAAATATATATATATATTTTCTAACAGCTTGATATTCATACAAAATAGATGTGTAATTAATTTTATGAGTGAATCACTTTTACATACGAAAAAAAATTGTCAAATTCGCACACGATTTTCTACCCGTTACTGTGGCCTAGATCTTAAAGCAAAGGATAAGGAAACATGGGCGAGGATAAGGTGTGGAAATATAGGGAAGGATTGAAAAAAGGGGGAAGTGGAATGGACTTGTAGGATATGTAAACGAGAAAGAGAAACAATGGAGCACCTGATTACGTGTAAAAAAGGAAGAGAGGTAATATCTGAGGAAGCAAAAACATATATAGAGAAGTGGGTAAAGGGGGAAAGGGATTAGAGGGGCGTAGAAGATAAAATAATAGGGTTCCTAAGAGGGGGGATAAATGTAAATATATGTAATTTTTTTAAGGGAAATAGATAGAGTGTAAGGAAAGAGAAACGGTGGTAATGGAGAGCGAGAATGCAGAGGGCGATGGAAATTAAAAATAATAAAAGAGGAACGATGTAAGTTAGATTGTAAGGGAACGATGTTTAACGGTGTAACAGCTTTGTAAACAGCCGAAAAGGCGATGCACATAAAACCTCTTACTTCGACTACTACTACTGCTACTACTACTACTACTATTTCTCGCTTTACTTTCAACGAGATTGCGAATTAATATTTTTCTTAAGGTGGTAGTCTCGCCACTGTCACGTTGAAAAGTTTATTCTCCGCTCAATCGATCCAAGCTTCGAAATATTGCGAAATATCTTTATAATGTAGGTTGTACATCTTATCAGGATGCAAAAACTTATAAAGTGACGAAGAAAACACCTAATATAATGTTTTGAGTTCCAAAAATAACAACGTCCCGCCATCACCTAACCCACACTTTTCTATTAGACTATTCATTCCGGCTACTAATGCATAGACACTCTGTGTATGCGAATATGCACACACCACTGTAGTCTAGCGAGCGCGGAGATCGTGGCAACGTCGCAAGCCCAGTGAATTTTTGTCGTGATATTTAATGTAAACGGAAATGCAAAATTTGAGCTGTGGCCGAAAAATGGAACAAGTGTGACATATAGGCAAATTTGCCAAACAAAAAACGATCGTCAAAAATAAAGCGGTCGAAATTATGGCCCGTGCAAAAAGATAAAACGAAAAGAAAAACCATCTAGAGGTTATGAACAACGAAAATATGGTACATCGTATCGTGAATCGTTGAATTGATGAGTTTCACTTCGATGAACTGATAATAAAAGTTTTTTTTTATTGTTTCAACGAATTTGTTACTTTATTGATTTACTAAT
Source organism: Ophion slaviceki (assembly GCA_944452715.1). NCBI lineage: Eukaryota > Metazoa > Arthropoda > Insecta > Hymenoptera > Ichneumonidae > Ophion > Ophion slaviceki. The sequence goes on from OX101789.1 coordinate 32,259,431, forward strand.
TTTGACCTAGCAGGCAATATATATATATAGTAATATAAAAATGTCAATATGCAAAATCTGCCAGGTCTCTAGATACATTTTTTACCGATGAACGCGCCGAACGCTTGCAGCGCTGCCAGATCGCCGACTCTAGTCTGCTCCAGTCGCTTCGTGGCGCCATCGTCGCTAGACATTGCTTAATTTAAATCGCTATATCCCTGATGCTAAACGGTAAAAATTCATGATTTATTTTTACCCACTTCGTCATATGTTCCTCTGTAATTGAGAATTTTTTAAAGAAAAATCCGTAGAAAAGTTTCGACGTTATTGCATGAAATGTGAAATTTTCCACCGTTCCCCATAAGAACACGTGTAAAACCGTGCAATCTTTGATTGCCAATATCTCGAATACAGAACGATGAATCATTCTGAAATTTTGCAGGTTATCACTTAAGGGGTTAGGCCACTCTAGAGGCCGAAAAAATAGGCTTTTTGGGGATCTTTTTTTCAGAAAAACTACAAAATAAATCGAGATTACAAAAAAGGGTGTTTATCATACACATCAGTGATTGTTGAATGTATCTTGAAAAATACATTGTCTATGGAAGTACGTAAGATTTTTTTCTATATTGCATAGTTCATTTGTTAATAACAATTATCTGACGATTTTTTAGGCAAATTTTTGGAAGGTGAAACATTTGCCTAAAAAATCATCAGATAATTGTTAATAACAAATGAACTATGCAATATAAATGAAAAATCCTACGTACTTCCATAGACAATGTATTTTTCAAGATATATTCAGCACTTCAAGTGAATCGGTTGAAAATTGTCTAACTTATGTTTCCGGCCAACTTAAAAAATGCAGTTTTGAGATAAACATTGCACAGCCGCCATTTTTAAATTACTCGCTTCAAAAAAATTATTTTATACAATCACTGATATATATGATAAACACCCTTTTTTGTAATCTCCATTTATGTTGTAGTTTTTCTGAAAAAAAAAATCCCCAAAAAGCCTATTTTTTTCGGCCTCTAGAGTGGCCTAAGGCCTCAATAGAGTATTGAATGTGTCTTTAAAATAAAAATAAAATATATAGAAAAACGCCTTGGCGAGACTACTTCCATAAACAGGGATATTTCGCATACCCCGGTAATTCAACGTGTCATTTTTCGCGAACAATTGAAAATTCAACACACGAACCTTGTGAATTTGCAACCCGTTTTTCTTATTTTCTTTCCGAAATGAATAATTTTCCAGTGACTTCAATAATTTCCCGAGAAAGTACTCGCCGAATGTTACTTTCAAAAGAACGTTTTATAAGAATAGAGCGGGCGTGGGGGTACTTCGCTGTGACGGACAGGAACTACGAAAATGGAAGGATTAATGGCTACCCAAAAATAAGCGTGAGCGAGCGCCAGAACTTGTTTGTACCATCGGGAAAAATAGTGTCTCTCACCCTGTTCCCTGTGACGTATAGCACTGAAACCGTTCATTGTCGACATAAATTTCGCAAAATTCCGATGACGCAAAATGCCCTCCGTATCAGATTGTCCCACGGGACCGTCCAACGCGAGTACCGGATTTGGTGACACGTTGCCGATAATTTTTCCTTGACATGCTTGGACAATCAATATCTTTACGACATCGCGCAGATGCCAAGTACACATGGCGTCGTCGACATCCTTTATTGATACCTCTTTGCCATCCGCGGAGATGATTCCTCCTGCGTTGATTCTAAATTAATAGTGACTCGGACGATCGTTGAAGGAAACAAAAGTATTCAGTATCGAATTGGAACTACTGAAGAAAGTGTGAAAATAATAAAACAAGCATTGACAGCCAACGGCATTAGTCGAGTAGTGGCGACCGCTTTGCCCGTGCACTCGTTGATGTACCGCCAAACGCAAATTGGACGAATTAATAAAGTGAAAAAACAAAAAATGGCATCGAAATGGCTAGCGCCGTTACGCAACGGGCCATTAGAAATTGCAAGCATTTAAGGGGGGCGAGGAATAAATTTGCTGATTTTCGTGATTTTGATTGAAAAGCGATTTCTTTACCATTTTTTAGACTTAAGGTGTGTTTTTCTAGTACTTTGAGCTTAATTTTTTTTTATTACTCTTGAAAAATGGTTTTTTTGTTTTAATAAAGGCAGTTTATTTTGTTGTTTTATCGTTATGCATATGTAAGTAATAAACATCCTTATCTAACTTACTCACTAATATATGGTGTTGAAGTTTGCATTGTTGGAACGCAACGAAAATACTGTTTACTGTTTTTATTTGAAATTCTGTTTTTATTTACCATGTTTTTACGATTATAGGCAATCTCTTTTTATAGACTTATCAAGTAGATCGCTCGATAAATATCTTAAAAAATGGTTGAAGGACTTTTGTAGGCGAAATCTGCCAAAAGAAATTAAATTGGTTGCAGTCCAACGACGCAAACTTCAGCATCGTCACTAATATTTGGTTGTTTGCTTTGTCGTCTTGTGACGCGTCTTATTAAATTGCTTTCTCCATAAAAAAATATTTATTTTCGATTATTAGTTCATCTTTTTGGTGCTTTGTAGTTACTACTCTTTTTCTTTTTTTGTGTCTAATGCTATGGTAAAAATAAAATAATTTATGAAAAACCACTGCTTCTGTAGCTTGCCTCTGCGGGCGGTTTGTGAGGAGGAGGGCTTTTCAGGTGTGGAACAAAATGGGGGTAGGTAAGGGTTGGGGGTTTACTATTTACAATAATCTTTAAAATGGCAAGGGTATGACACAGTCTTCCTAACAACATTTTAAAAACTGACGTGACGTATAGCTAACAAACTAATCGACCGATTCTGATGAAATTTGGTATAAATTTTTCTAACCTGATTGTCTGAAACATGACCCTAAATGTTTGTGAAAATTTTTAAAAAAGTATTTTTTATTGCAAACGTAGCCATTTTTAGGGAAAATTCAATCTTTTCGTTACAATGCGTACCATTTAATCGATTTTCAACATTTCTCACTTTTTCTTGGTTCATATTTTGCGTATGAGTGTTAATAGAAAAAAAGGACCTCCGCCATATTTAAATATTGATTTTAAAAATACCATGCAACAGCCAAAAGTAGTATTGAAACGTACCCTAAGTCTCAAAAATGGTGAAGAAATCTTTCCTTTTAAAAAAATCATGAAAATCAGCCATTTTTCTTCTCCTAAAGGTATCTCCCCCTTGAAGGTATCTTGAAACAGGAAAAGTTTTCTCAAGAGTTCGTCATTACCAATCGGGTACTTGATTATTCAAGTAATAGTAATCATTTTTCGTTCGCTCACCCTCATATCCGTGACTCAAAATCACCACGACCAAACAGTCGTAAATCTTCTTATCGAAGTTTTTGGAAATCCTCTTGAGTTCCTTGAATATCTCATCTTTGCTCAAGTCCTCGAGTTCCTCGACATCGAATCCTAATCCAGTGAAAGTTCGGCGCAGATTTTCGGCATCTTTCTTGGTACCCTGACGTCTCTCGTACTGCAAGTAAACTTGAATAAGCACAAGATAGCTCGATGGTAACGTTGACGTTTGCATCGTCAGAATGCAACGATTTTTTAATCATTTTTCTCATTATTCGAAACCTTCTTTTACCAACATGAGGTCGTGAAACTGTAATAAAAATACGTAGGAACGTTTGAATGATTTACATAGCCTAAATAGGCTAGGAAGAAATGTTAACAATGAAAAAGAATGTTTGTTGCGTTCTAGCGGTGTTAACTTCGAGATCATACTGGATGTGTTGAATTATTGAGAAAACTGATTGATATCCGACCTCGGTCTCCACATTCTGGGAGAAATTTTCTTCATTTATGATGACGCATTTTCCCTTTTGGATGGTGCGCCTCTTTGGGCTTTCCTGCAGCCTTGTTTCGGCAGGAACATCCACTTTCGTAATTCCCGAATGGAGATCGGCCAGAGACTTTCCTGTAGTGCCGGAATCGCTCTGACTGGACTCAATCGAAAAATGTTCCACGTCATGATAGATCGCTTGATCGCAATAGCCCAACTTCTTTAGGTGTTTAAAGAGCTTGGACAAATCTCCTCTACGGCCTGTATGAATTGTCAGGGGCACAAGGAAATGAAATTAAAAGCCATTTGAAAATCGCATTGTCTGTACACGATCTAGCAGCTGCAAAATTTGACGGAAAGCATTTCCTACTTTTTAAGGGGAGATATACACCTAGATGGTCGAGGTCGAGGATTTAGAAGCTATGAACATTCTGTCGACCGTAGAAGACCTACACTATGGGCCTAGTATCAATGATTCCATGTAAGTTGACAAATTTCATGATTTATTCATTGCCAAATTTTCAAACGCGTTTTTCTCAAAACCACGTTTTTCAAATCGGTATCCAAAATTTCTCGAAAACCAATGAACGGATTGCTTTGAAGTTTATTGTGGTTATTCTATACACCATTATCTAGTACTTGTCATAGGATTTTTTTTCCGTTACGTAGTTTTTGTTTTGTAGGCAAAATAATAACTAATTTTTGGCCCAAAAATCACTATTTATGTTCAAACGTCCGCCATTTTGTCATAAATCGATATTTTTTTAAAATCGGCTATGACAAGTACTAGATTATAGTATCTAATTTAATAATCTTTTTGGTTTTTTTTTTCAGATGATTTTTGAAGAAACGCCAAACGCAAATTTTTTTATGACGCTCCAAGGATCATGCAATATCCTTGTATATCTTTGATATTTTTAAATAAAGAAAATTAAAAATATTTTTGAATGTATATACTTTCAGATAATTAAAACCCCAATCCGAAATTTCAAATAGTTTTCCTTGGAAAATTTCACAAAAATGACCTTTTTTCCAGCTCCTAGATGTATATCTCCCCCTAAAAAAAGCTTGTGCAGAAAAATGTTATGCTCTCAGGCAATGGTGATAATTTAGAAGAAAATGAGTCTCTTCATTTTAGCTACACTTTTCTACACTTCTTACACCTTCTGTGGACTTTCTATTGCTATATCTGGCGAAAGTGTAGAAAGTATAGCCAAAACAAACAGACCCAGAGTCAGTGAACTTTTTGGAGGCCTCACAGCGACTGAAAAGCGTGCGGAAGCAAGTACGATCTAAAAGTGAAAAGAAAGAGACCTCAAAGGTCCGCAAGGGTGTACGAAAGAACAGCAAAAAATGTATAAAAACTACGCAGATATTTCAATAGTTTTTGCAGCTATCTTTACAGACCTGACATCGTGATGTACTTGACCCTAAGCCAGTGCAGCGCGTGCAATTCGAGATAGACTTTACTATCCAGCGGTCTCTCTACCCCATCTTCTTCGTAAACGTAACGCAACAGTCCGTTCCTACTATTAGCATCCATGGTCTCGAAAAGATTGTACAGTACTTTGGACACCGGATGTATCTTCCGCGTATAGCGGCTGACATTTCGTAGATACTTCTGTACAGTTTCGGCAGGGGAAAATCCAAGATTCCTCAGAACTTCCCTGTTATTAATAATGCACAGAGCTTCCAACAACTTCTCGCTCCATCCATCGAGATCGTTTTGAACCAATTCCGTAATGACATTGGTCTTATCTCCGATATTCTTACAAATATCCAGAACTTTTTGGCGCACGCAGGGATCGTCAGCGGCGATCAGGAAGAGTATGGACACTTTTTCGTATTCTTCCAGATCTCGTTCCACCCGCTCCAAACCTTTTTTGCTTATCGCTCTTGTATTCTCTACGCATTTTATCGCACAATGGGGGAGCGCGTCGGTACAGTGTAAGCTCATGCTCTCGACGCAACGCGGATCCATCGTATCGGATGAGAAAGCGACGAGCTTCCCATATCTCTTCGGTGGAAAAACGAACGAGTCAACGGTGAAGTCGAAGAGGAGGACAGGAAAAAAGAGAAGGCCGCTGAAACTTTATCTACTTACGAGATACGTGGAAAAGATCGGAAAATAAGAGATCACGTTTCGAAAAACGCTGGTCGATCAATGTGTCGATCCTCTGTTGCTTAACGATCAAATTGTGAGCTTTCCAATTTACGGAAAACCGGACACTGCACGAAAATACTGATATTTTTAATACGCCCGTTTTTCAGAATCAACGCAGCACACGACATCCGTTCCCAACTGCATAGTTAGTTGTTGATGGAAATTCCACGTATCAAGTTATTAGTGGATTGAAAATGAAAAAAAAACAAAGAACACGACATTAAATAATTGTGACATATGAAACCGCGGAAAGTTAGCCGAGTCAGTTAACTGCGTGAAGGTGGCGCCGTGAGCGCGAATTTGGGAATATTCGCGTCGTGGAAAGTTACCACGGACGTTTTGAGGGGAGGGTGGGGGTTTGCACTTTTGAAAAATCGATTTTTTTTGTCTTTTCTTATAGTTAAACGTTTCAAGAATATAATCCGAAAATTTCAAGTCAATCAGAGCAAAACTCTCGAAGTTATTGACTATTTAGTCCCGCTCCTCTAACACTGTAGCTCCGACTTCTCTAAACTTCAAACGCGTTTTTGTCGAAACCACTTTTTCAAAGTCCGTGTTCACTGCCATTTGAAAACTACATGACCGATTTATTTCAAACTTGGTACACACTTTCTACATATAAAATACCTCCCCCCAACGGTTAGTTTGAGATTTTTTTTACATTGAGGGGGTTTTCCACCTCCAAAATGGCGGAATTTTTCGTGAAAAATAGCACTTTTCACTTTACATGACCACCAAAAATTTAGAAATGAAAAAAAAATGATCAAAGACCGTCGGGGGGAGGATTTGATGATACTTTGACTAAATTTTAATGGTACTTGATTTCAGATAATTTCTAGCTGAGATACAGTGACCACCGCAAATCGTGTTTTTCCAAAGGCGTTCTTGGAAAAGCTTTGTCACCGGCTTGTTTGTGGATATTTTCGCGTACAAATTTCACGGAATGTTCTTAAAATGACACTTAACAATGTACAAAAGGTTTCAATAAATTTACTCTATCCATTTAGATGAAAAAAAATTCGCAAAAAAGTGTTTTTTTCACGCTGAAACCCCTACTCTCCCCTTAAGTGGCCATGCCAAATCGTCAATTTTCATCCAATCAAAAATATCCTACGTCATTGTAGAGTAAATATATTCAAGCAAATTTGAACAATCTCTTTTCGCGAAAAACGCGTTTAAAGATTGCTCGTAGGCATTTTATACCTACGAGCGGTTACTCTTTAGAAGGCTGCCATTCGGGGAGTATTAGAGATACGGCCGCGAAATTTTTACAGGATATTCTTGAAAGTATAAACTATTGAAAAAGAAAAAAAAATCGATTTTTATAAAGTGCCATTTAACTTTTTTTGTAAACGATGATCTAAATGAAACGCTTATCAACTACTATTATTAATAATGTATACACTAAATCACTCTAAATGCTCGCTATAAACTGCTGACGCGTAGAAAAAAAAACATTCGTAACGACAATAAAAACGGCCGAATGTTTAAAGAAAATATTAATGATAAAACTTAGAAAAATGTGACTAGGAGAAGAATTTTTGTAGCCGCGATTTTTCAGAAACAATGTGAAAACGTCTCAATCTACTAATTTAGCGCGAATTTTTTTATTCTAGTTTGTTATTGGGTACAATAATTGATTGTGAGTTATTTTTGTTAAGCGCCACTGTAATTTACAACCGATTCTAAAGAGCCCTTCTATGCCCCCACATAATACGGCCCTCCGCAAAAGGAATCTTACCATTATATTGTTTTATATTCTCGTACAGAAACACTGAATACTCGGGTCATATGACCGTCAGTCAAGAATTGTTCAAATACGGTTTCTACCCCTTTTTAGACACGATGTTCCAGCATTTTTTAAATTTTCGTTAACAAGCAGGTCACGTCGATGAAGTTCTCGATCGTATGGAAATTAATTTCTATTGAATTTAGGGGTAATAATTGAACGATGTTTGCAAGCGATGCACTTGCTGATTAACGTCACTGAATAAATCAAGCATAAAGGCGGGCTCGCTTTTCACGGTCATCTTTAATTTCCATTTTCGGCGAGAGATTAACCAAGAAGTGTCCCTATTGGTTGAACAATCAACTGAAAACGAGTGACAAAGGATGGAAGAAAAAAAATTGCAAAAAGTCAATGTCGGGGGCGCCAAGTTCACGTAGCTCAGACCAGTGCCGTCGTCAAGTCTGTTCTCGTATTACTTTCTAACATGGAAATTAACAATACAGTTTATATAGTACACGATTTGTGATCCAAAGCGATACTGGAGGGACCTAAGAACAACGAAGAGCCGAGTCCTTTTTCGGGAGTGAATCTTGTCATAATCGCACCCTTATAATGGATGACTTGCTGTGGTACTTTAGCGACGTAACTGGCGTAGATAGGGAAAGAGCAACGTTTCACCTTGACGCCGCCGATTGGGACCTTCGCGTGAGAATGCATATCGTCAAACTGCCGGATCATGGCACATAACCTCAAAAATAATTCCTTCCACCTTTGTAAAATGTTTACATTGCCACGTAATGTTACGATGTTACGATGTCACCTTATGAATTTCATATTACTTTTCAACCAACTTTGCCGAAAATAGAACGCTTCAGAATAATTTGAAAACTGATATTTGTTTTTGAAAATGGAATGAGCTGTGCAAAAATTTGTTTGGTTAGAACATCACGGAATTTTCGAAGTATCACCTTTCAGAATTGAAAAGAATGACATTTGTATTTATATTTTACCGTAAACACACAAATTCGATAATACTTCAATTTTATTATTCAAACATACTTACAAAAAAATAAGACGCTTCAGAAAATTGAAAAAACTAATTCTGGTTTTTGAAAATGGAAGAAGCGCAAACATTTTTTTGGTTTGGATATTTCGGATCCGTTGCAGTATCATTTCTCAGAATTTTAAGTAAATTCGATTTGTATTTATATTTTAGCATAAAATATGAATCCCACGATATTTTTATTTTATGCTGATTTATTTTACCAACATACTATGCTATCCGTGCTTATGTAATGCAAAAAATGAAGCTGCTTTCTATTTCTTTTTATTTTATGCTGAAATAAAAAACTGCCTTTTCTTGAATATTAAACATTAACACACTTAAAAAATTCGTGTATGAGTTTCACGAAAGAGTGGTTTTCAGGAAAACACGTTTAAAGTTTCAAGATTCAAACATTTCGTGACCAAACGACCTATCGACTAATCTGCGATTCCTGGGCCATAAAGTAGTCCCTTAGCTCCCTCGTGGAGTTCATTTTTTGCCATAAGCTCTTCTTCATATTATAGGGCATCTTCCCCCTCAATATCGCATCGAAGCATATAAATTCGGATCTCGCGACGTAAAAATATCAGCACATTTTACATTTCTTCATGAGAAACTGAAAGATTCCCTGGATTCTAGTTTTTTCAATTTCCTGATTTCCAACGCAAACCCTTGCAAGTTTCTATGTTTAAGGGTTTAAGGATAATCCCTTTTCTTTTACTCCCTACCTGTGCTCTGCTCATCTAATCTAACTTCCCTTGCGTCCACAGGCGTCTTAAGCCATAATATACTATTATATTATTATTATCCATTATGTATATTTTTTATTTATTTTAACGCTTTTACAACCCCTTCACTTTTATCCTACAGTTTGCGCTTCACTAATTTCAGTTTCTCATAAAACTTTTGATATGCTGTCCACAGCTACTCCTTTGTAATGTACTACTGTATTGCATTTGCACAAACACATAGGAAAACTGCGGAAATCCTTAGTTTATATCTACAGCTATATTTTGAAGAGTTTGTTATGTTACTATCGAAACATCAGTAAAACTGCCTCTCATTGTGTAGTCAGTGCACAAGCCAGTGCATAGCTAAGCGATTACCGTATGTATAATGGCCCTGGCAGATGAAGCGGCCTATATACTCCCGTGTATTACAGTTCCAACATAGTTAATCATCTCATGCCATAATAACACCATACTGTTTTTAAATATTTCGAATTACAACTTCTGAAATATTAACGTTTTATCCGTATTTTGCGTTAATGTTCTATTTCAAAGATATGAAATTCATCCGATGGAAAAATAAAGATGCCCCAAATTTTTCATTTAGGTGTAAAATACTAGGCCAGTGCACAAAGTAAAATAAGAAGCTAGGGTATTTCCACTTTGGCGTAAAATAAAAATACAATCACCCTACCGTGCTATATATTTATTTGATCATGGAATGTCCACAATAAAAAATACTGTAGCCCTTCCAGTATGAGCCTAAAAATAGAACAAAAATTTAAAAAAACTATTCCATTTTACGTTCACCATAAAATGAAATTTCGAAGCTCCTCTTTCCGACTATAAATATGACATTAAAGTTTGCATCCTTGGAGCGCAACGATTTTATTTCCCATTTCTTTATTTTCATTATCTTTGTAAGCTTTTCTTGCAGAGATCGTGAATCTCCCATAAGTATACGTAAAAAAAAGTGGGAGGGTTTTTCATTACCAGAATCGGCACAAAAAAATATTTCAGCAATGAAAAAAAAAACTATCAGCTCTTTGGCCCGACTCGCTTGATATATTGTTTAAAAATCACATATATGCTCTTATTTCAACTGTAACAAAAGCGTTTCACCCCGAAAGGTCGCTCTGGCAAATTTCTACGAGTGCATCGAGCAGTTGCCAATGTCGGAGGAATCGGCTGCCGTGGCTGCAGCCAAGGTCTCGACGGATCCAGATCCATCGACAACCGGTCCAGAAAAGAAGAGCGACGAGGATGCGGCAAAGACTGAAAATGCAGCTTCGGCGGAGGCGCCTCCGAAACAGAGCGAGACCAGCCAATCGAAAGACACCAAGAGTCGTCGAAGCGAGACGAGGTCCGGAACGAATCCACACTTCGGCACGATTGATCAACTACAGAACAGAGAGAGCAATTCGGATGAAGAAGGCCAAGCGTTCTACGCCGGTGGCTCGGAGCACAGCGGACAACAAGTCTTGGGACCGAGCAAAAAGAACGACATCGTAAACGATATGTTCAAGTCGTGCCAGGGACAAGCGATAGCCAGCTCGGAGGAACGTCCAACCGGCCAGCATCGCAATCGACCCAATACGTTCGGCGGTACCGGCTACAAACTAGGCCAAACGAACAGCGACACTGAAGGTCAGTTTTACTGCAATACACATTTTTTTAAACCATAAATAATGTTCACCAATTCTAGAATTTTTGGAGTTCCTAAATTCTAGAATTTTTAGAGTTCACAAATTCTAGAATTTTTCGCGTTCATGAATTCTAGAATTTTTTGGAGCTCATAAATTGTATTGGGAAATTGAATAAGTTCTCGCTGTTTTTTCGTAAAAATTAACGCTTTATTCGAAAAAATCATTCCATATGCTTTCAAACGTTTCGATACTGTTGTGTGATCAACTCCTAATGATTCTGCAAGTTCAGCTAGCATCTGACATGAGTCTTCATCAACACATCAAAATCATTATTTTTCAAGCTTCTAAACCAATCTCTGCATGTTGTTTCCGACAGAGCATAGTCGCCGTAAGTCTCAACAAGAATTTTGTGTGCTTCAGCTGCTGATTTAAAAAAATAAAGTACAGTAAAATTCCCCGCAAATACTCTTCTTTCGTCACGAAAATTGACATTTTTAACTCTATGAAAAAAAAGTTGTTTACATTTCGGCGAAATGACATACACTGCATTTCAAGCTTGCTTGTAGTACTTCTTTATAGAAGCCCGACCATCTTAAACTACACGCACCTAGTTCCGATAACGTCATCTGTTGGCAAACAGCGAGAACTCATTCAATGTCCTAATAGAATTTTTTGGAGTTCATAAATTCTAGAATTTTGGGAGTTCATCAGTTCTAGAATTTTTGGAGTTCATAAATTCTAGAATTTTTTGGGGTTAATAAATTCTAGAATTTTGGAGTTCATAAATTCTAGAATTTTTTGGAGTTTAAAAATTCTAGAATTTTGGAGTTCATGAATTCTATAATTTTTTGGAGTTGATAAATTCTAGAATGTATGAACTCTGAAAAAGCAAAAGAGCAATCATGAATTTTCAAATGTACAAATGCCGCAAGAAAAAGAAATTCTGATGTTAAGCCCTCTCCATAAAAAAAAAGTTTTTCAAATTTTTAAATTCATAAACTCCGTTATACAAATAAAAAATCGACGCATAATATTTTGAATATACGAACTTTATTAAGAAAGAAAAATAAAGTATGCATTCTGTTTGCTTTATCGCGACGTTAAGAAATTTTTTAAATTATGCCCCTGTAAGAATGTTTGGTTTCCAGGCCAATTCTTTACATATATTAGAGAAGTATAAAGTTTCCAAATTGTTAGAAATTCTGGTTCCTTTCCGAATGGCGCAAAAATCAAATGCAGAAAAAAACACTAACGCTAGGGGAACTTCGTTTCGTAAAACACTAATACGAATATTTGTTGTGCAGTCGTCACTGGAGGAACATCAACAACGGGTGCCGGCAGTTCTGGCGCGGCAGGGCTACCTTCGAACTCTCAGAGCAGCAATACGGGCAGAGTGTTGATGCTGAAGCTGTGGCGGGACGGATTCACCGTAAACGATCGTGAAATAAGATTGTACAGCGAGCCGGAAAATCGAGAATTTCTAGCTGCTATAAAACGCGGCGAGATACCGCAGGAGATTCGTGAGGAGGTTCAGGGTGCCGAGGTACGGATGGATATGGAGGATCATCGTCACGAGGAATACGTACCGCCGAAACCAAAGGTCAAAGCTTTCGCTGGCAGGGGACACAAACTTGGCAGGTTCGCCCTAAAATTAATTTCATATCTAAAATATGCGACTGTGAAAAAAATATGAAAAATTTGCCCGTTTCTGTTCAACTCACTTGTTACTAAGTACGAAACACGTGAACAAAATTACACTAGAAAATAATCAGTGTAGTATTGCAAATATTGTACAAGTGTACCCAAACAATTTGTTTATCAAAAAATATTTTTTTAAAATTATTTTTCTTTCATTTTTTTCGATGTCACACATTTTTCGATGAAAAGAATATTGATTCTTGCGAAAAAAAATCTTCAATTTAAAGAAATGAGTAAAAGGTAAAAGGTCCTTTAATTCATTTTCGCAAAAGTGATAATTTGAATCGTTTGGATCACAGTGAAAGAAAAATCGCAGCGGTTTGAATACTTGAGGGCTTCTTTGGGATACTTTGAGGTTAGAAAAAAAAACAAATCTATCCTCAGTCTATTCGTTATTTCTTGAGTTATCTCAAGTTTAGTGAAACTCCGTGGAAACGCGAATTTTTACCTGTTTTTCATTCAAGGTTTTCATATTGAAAAAAAATTGTTTATAAAAAAACACTAATCACACCTTTTTAGAGGATACTTTGAAGTATTCCAAACCCTCCGGATATTTTTTGTACGATTATTAGTTCCCGAGTAATGAATGATCGAAGCCAAAAAGTTCTTTTTCGCTTCGAACGACGATAACTCAGCGAAAAATCATCGTACAAAGCTCAGAAACCTCTCAAAGTAAAGCGGAAGAATCCAACTAAACGAGCATCATAATTACATTACTGAAAAAAATTTACCCAAGCCCGTGCACCTCTTCAAAAATGGGCAAAAATTTAAAAAAATTGCTGATCTCTTTGAGTTAACTCAGAAACGTTCATGGATAAAAATATTTGACCTACAGATCTCGAAACTAGAGACTTCTAGCTTCAATTTCCTTTTTTTTCTATTGCTCTACTACAATTTTTTGCCGAGTTGTAGCCTTCCGAAAATCACCTAAAAACATCGAGAGTTTTTTCTGATCCTCTAATTGCTGTGCCTAGTGTACATCAGTGCATTAGTAAGAGTGTAATTAAAAAATGATCTTCTTGCGCTGATCATTTGAAAAATTCTAATGTGCAGTGGTAACAATTATAGAAATAGTTTTTACCTTTCAAAAGTGTATTAGAGTTGTGTTTTTTATTTAAGATACAACTCTAGTAAGTATAGTTCTTTATTTTCAAGTAACCACTTCGCAACTTTTCCAAACCATCCACCACTTCCTTATCCATTCTTTCTTTTATTTTCCCGTGTTCAAGTATGTGTTCCATAGGGTATAGGGTATCTGTGTATCCCTTTTCACCTCATTTTACTATAGTTTCGCATCTCAACCTTGCTTCTTTAGTTCTTTCTTCTATGCCTTTCTCTTCTCAGTACTCTTCCATTTTTATACTTTGTTTTCAATTTTTGTACTCCCTACAACACGTTGAATTCTCAGTTTTTCTTCCAATCGTGTTGTATTTCCTGGTCGACTTTTATTCGTATAGCTTTTTCGATTATTTTTCTTACTCCCTTCATATTTTCGTTTCTTATCCTTTGCCATTATGCTCCCACTCCTACCTCCTCCATGGCTCCCTTCATTTTCCGTCCCCATTTGGGTGGGTTTGCATTTAATATCGCTCTGGCCCCTTCTTTCGAGAACTTTTCGGCCACCTATCTAAGGCGTTTGCATTATCTCACACAGGTATACAACTCTAATAATATAATTTTTGTATTGAAATTATTAGAGTTGTATTTGAAATTGGACATAAAAAAAAAAATTATTTCCAGTCCATCACCGGCAACCGTCGGTATGACGGTACCGAGCGACCCGGCAGATCAAGCGGCCAACGAGTCTCAGGCGAGAAGTATGCTGAACTTGGACACTTCGAGACCCGTGACGAGTATTCAAATTCGCTTCGCCGACGGCGCCAGCGTCCGACAACAGTTCAACACGACTCACACCGTGGGCGACATCAGGAGATTCATAACAACGTATCCTTTAATTCTTGCTTCCTTCAATTGACACATTAAGGGGCTAGATCTACCTAATAAAAACATCACTTTGGTGTCCTCCGCCGATTATGTTGAAACTTTTGTATGTGGAAGAGTATCAATAACTAAGAGACACATATTTTTTTTATCGGCGGAAAACGTTTTAAGGGGTGAAACGCACCCTCAAAAATAGGAATGTTTTTCGATTTTCGTCGATAACGTTTTAACGGTACGAGATATAAAAAAAATTCAAAGTGCAACAATTTTAATTTTTTGTGTACTATACATTGGAGATGAGAACGATAACGTTATTGACGAAAAACACCCTTATTTTCGAGGGTGCGTGGCACCCCTTAAAACCGTATTTCCGCCGATAAAAAAATGTGTCTCTTAGTTTTTGATACTCTTCCACGTGAAAAAGTTTCACCAAAATCGGAGGAGGACACCAAAGTGATGTTCCTTGCTAGAGGCACGAAATAAATGGCCAAATTCCGAGAAAAAAATTCTGGGAAACGGTTGGTGAAAAAAAACGCATTTTTTTAACACAAAGGTACATATATTTAGCCTTTATAAAAATCACCAAAAAATACAGAAAAACAACAAAAACATGGCCGCTGGCAGGTTAAATTTTTTCGCGCCGTTTGGCCGTAGACACCAGCTTAAACGGTCGATCTAAAATCTAAAAACCAAACGGGTTATTCAAGTTAACAATAAATACGAGTCGTTGAAATCGTCAATTTTTAGTCATTTTTTGAAACAACGTGGCGACGAATTCATAAACTTTTAAACGTTGATTTTTTTTTTCTTTTTTTTTAACTGTTGAAGATGTCTGAAAAAAGGAGTCTTCACGTTATACACGGTTGTGGCCGTAAAATTGTTTGAAACAATATTTGTAAAAAGATTATTAATCAGTGTGAAAACCGCTATTTTGCTACGGGGGTATTTTTTAAATTAAAATTGACCAAATGGCGGCGGTTTGAAAAAAAAGTATCTAATTTAGCCTATTTTTTCGACAGTTTTCCGTTAAAGAAATATGAAGTTGCATACAAAAAAACGCTTTTATAGCAAGATGAAGAATGTTATGGCAACATTTGAGACGGATAGCTTGAAAACTCTTCCTTTGAGAGTGTACACCATTTTCAAAAACGACATTTCGAGAAAAGCGCGTTTAAAGTTTCGAGTGCGGAATTTTCATATAAATTGTCTACTTACGATCAATCGGCGATGCCAGGTCTATGTTTATAACCGTCTATACTATCGTATAATGTAAAATAATCGATTTTTTGAAAAATTTTACACGGTTATGTTCGCTTAAGGCGGGATATACATTTAGACAGCAAAAAAAAAGGAATATTGAGGGATTTTTTAAACTAAGAAATAATATGTCTAGAATTTTCAAACTTTAGGTATACTTTAATAGTATATTTAAGTATACAAAACAATTTTTTTAAATTAATTTATCATCAAAATGACGGAGCTGTGGCAGAGTGTTACAGCAAGGTCGCCGCGGGAGTTGCGAATCGGCGTGCAGTCTAGCTTCCCGTAGACTTGTATTTGCAAAAAAGTTCAAACCTTTTTCCAGTTAGAACATGTATAGTTTCTATGTGACGGTAATTGAAATGAAGAAAATGCAAATTTAAGAAAATGGCACGCGTTAACAAAAAAATCAACATTTCTGTAAAATGTGGGTAAAAAAAGTAGTTTTTTTTTTTTTCATTTTTTTCATTTTTTCAAAAACAATTCTCGTCAAGTAGAAGGTACCAGTATTATCAATATTTCTACCAAGTTTCAACTCAATCGGCTTAATAGTTTTTGAGTAATCCTGCACGCCAACTTTGATAATGCAGTTGTTGAGAAAAACGCGTTTGAAGTTCACGCCCGCTCCGAATCCGAGCGGTGAGGCACAGCGTTGACGGGCTGTAACGTTTGAAGTTTTCGAATTTCGCTTTGAAACTTTGGGAAAATATTCTACACATATAGTTCTATCGTTTAAGGGGAGGGTAGGGGTTTCAGCGTGAAAAAAAACACTTGCGAATTTTTTTCATCTATATGGATAAACTAAATTTATTGAAACCTTTTGTACATTGTTAAGTGTCATTTCAAGAATATTCCGTGAAATTTGTACGCGAAAATATCCACAAACAAGCCGGTGACAAAGCTTTTCCAAGAACGCCTTTGGAAAAACACGATTTGCGGTGTTCACTGTATCTCAGCTAGAAATTATCTGAAATCAAGTACCATTAAAATTTAGTCAAAGTATCATCAAATCCTCCACCCAACGGTCTTTGATAATTTTTTTTTTCATTTCTAAATTTTTGGTGGTCATGTAAAGTGCAAAGTGCTATTTTTCACGAAAAAGTCCGCCATTTTGGGGGTGGAAAACCCCCTCAATGTAAAAAAAATCTCAAACTAACCGTTGGGGGGAGGTATTTTATATGTAGAAAGTGTGTACCAAGTTTGAAATAAATCGGTCATGCAGTTTTCAAATAGCAGTGAACACGGACTTTGAAAAAGTGGTTTCGAGAAAAACGCGTTTGAAATTTAGGGAAGTCGGAGCTACAGTGTTAGACGAGCGAGACTAAATAGTCAATAAGTTCGAGAGTTTTGCTCTGATTGACTTGAAATTTTGGGATTACATTCTTGAAATGTTTAACTATAAGAAAAGACAACAAAAAAAGATTTTTCAAAAGTGCAAAACCCTACCCTCCCCCTAAAGAAAGAAAAAAATCGATTTTTTGGTCGTTGTAAATGCATATCCCGCCTGAACGTAATTCTCGCTGAAATCCCATCGTTTTATTTTCCTCGACGACCGCGATATCCAGTATGAGGCCGCAATACTCGCTCCAGGAATTCAGCCTCTTGACGACGTATCCAAGTCGGGAGTTGAGCCAGGAGGACGAGTCGATCGAGCACGCCGGTTTGCAAAATTCCGCGATAATGCTACGTCTGAAATAAAGAGGGCAGCAAGTCGATCCACGTTAATAGTCGCGGCTCGCCTGAAGTTCGGCTTTCGCAGCGTGCGATCGAACTCGTCGTCACCGCGACCGCCACCATATTCGCAATAATAAATTCATATACCGGAAACGTTGCCTCCTCACGATATTCATCTCGCAAAAGTCTCAAACACGAGGAACACATTGATACAAAGCATAATAAAGAATATCGCTTAGCGCGACAGCGCCATCTTTAACGAACTTATTTATTCTCTAATCTTATGATTGTTGTGATATCTCTTTCAATATCTCTTCTTGAAAAATACATATATAAAATAGCAACGAAATCTCAGACATTCGGTTAATATAGTCTAGAAACTATGGTAAATGCGGAAGAAACGAAATTGTCGCGATTCGAGCATTTTCTCGATAAGCGTTAAAGAATACTGTCTTTTTTCACACGTACATATGTCCAATAAACATTTCCTCTCCGCAGGATACGCTACATCGTATCAGTGAAGAAAAAAATGAATGTCGGCAATTTGGCGCAATTTTATCGGACATGTCTACTAAAAAAAAAGAATACAAAGATAGTCCTAGAGCTAGCGCGATTAAGCTACAATTACGGCAAGTAAACGTTTCAAAGCCCTCGGAACGATTTCGGTATCGTCGAATTTTTCGCAGCTTCGGCAAACTTCCCGACGAGGCGATCGTCGAGAGAAACGGTCTCGAGTTCCGCGCCCGGATCGCAGCGTTCCTCGTATCGATTGACGATCACGACATCCGGACTGGTTTCTCGCGTTACGAGATCTTCGTCCATGACGGCTCGATCGCCACCCTTTGCTCGTCGATACACGAAGATGGGACGATTCGCGTCGGGCAATTTTTCTCGCACGAGGATTTCCGCTGTCGACGAATCGTTTCGTTTTCGGTCGGAGCAAAAATTCCAAGAGGAAATTTTGTAGCGATCCGCCGTGTACTCGGTTTCATCGAAGTCGCGAAATAATTTCGCCATTGTACGATGATGTTTGAGCACGATGTATTCTTCCCAGGTGAGAGTCACGAGGATATCGACGCGTCCACGTGTACGATAGAAACAGTCCGTGTGTACGATGCTCCTGAAGACTTCCGGCGATACTTGAGCGAATGGAAAGTTCCACGGTACCGCGGTGTACGAGACGATTCGCGATGTTTCGGCGCTCCGAGCCCACAGGATTCGCCTCATCAGGGCGTTCAATCTCGCCGCAACGCCAAAATCGTAAACGATGAAACGATCGATACCCAGAGCATTGTGGAAGCTGATGAAATTTATCACGTCCCTGTCGATGGGCGGCTTTGTATTGGACATCGCGACGCATACACCCGCGACCTCTTGGTCGCTTTTGACCATTGGGCGGAAATCTCTCACGGCCAACATCGCCGTGGCCTTCTCGCCACCCTCGACACCGCTATTCGCTGAAAACTTCACCGCCGCAACGAGCTTTTTTCCCTCGGAGCTCGCGTAATCGCAGATCAAGTGATAACCCTGATAAACGTCGCCCTTGCGTCCCGAGACTGCTCCACCGGAAGACGAGTCGATCAATTTGTACGTCAGCTCTCCCGCCACCGGATCCGCCTCGTTTTCGAAGAATACGGCACAGGAAAGCGCGAGCTTTCCTCGTCTCGACCTCGCCAGGCTCACCGCTCTGACGACCCCGTCGCTCGTTCTATGCGCCGAGTACACGTAAACCTCGTCCGTCAATCTCTGCCAGGATGGCGACGGATCCGCAAAGTACGTGTAATTCTCGCTCGACTCGTACATCGTGTAGTTGTACAATTTGCTCAGGGCAACCAGCGAACAGTCGCTGATATTGGCGTCTTTGACACTGGGATTGCCGAAATAATTCAACACCTCCAGAACGTAGTGCAGCCTGTTGTACTCGTGGCGGTAGAGCAACAGCGCCACGATACTCACCGACGCGACTATCGTCAATGCCGCTCGATAATATTTACGCATGTTTCTCTATTTTTTTTATTTCTATTTATTCTCGTACTCGGCGCCTGCTGGGCGAAGTTTTATTCTTCACGTTGGATCGCTCTCCGGAGCCCCATGCTGAAAGGGAAATTGTTTTTTGAGCACGTGAAGAAGAAAGGGACTGGGAGGATGACTTATTATTCGTTTATTCGATCTTTCGAGTACTCGAACTGCGTTGATATACGACTGAAAAACTAGCGTCACCGATTGCTGTGTTTCTTTATGAATTTCGGGCGGTTTTTCGTGCGGGCTAGATCATTGGCGTAGCCAGGAGCCCCCCCGGAAATTCCGGTTCGCCTCCAGAAAAAAATCAATCCAAAATAATTAAACTCAATTAATCGATTTATTTTGCTTCACGCACCATATAGAAGTAATTTAATAAAACTTGAACAATTTTTTTCTTTGCAATTTCGTAACTTGTATGAAAAGTAGTTATTTCATTGGGTAAACTGAATGGATATTCAGATTTGACAATTCAGTTAACTAGGAGCAAAAGAAATACATTACATTTGCCAGCTGATACACAAAAAGAATACAGGAAGATCGACATTTACTATGCGGGATTAGATAATATCATTGTAAATCTTAAAAGCTGATATGAGAATGTACCGTTAGCTCATCCGGTTGACGCATTTTTTAAATTGAATATGAAGTACGGAGTGGATTTCATCAATAATTATTTTAAAATCTTAATAATTAATACGTCAGCCTTAGAAGCTGAAGCTATGAAATAAACATACTTTTATTTACAAATGATGAAATAAATGCTGAAAATTTAAGAAAGCATATCGAAAAGGCCTACTGCCGAAACTTATATAAACTTTTCTAAGCAGCTATAGTACTCCTAGTGAGGTCCGCCGGCTGTGAAAGGAGTTTTTTTGCCATGAAGCGGATAAAAACGTGGCTTAGAAGCACAATGCTTCAAAAGTGATTCTCTCATTTGTCTCTGCTGAAAGCAGATAACGACATTGTTAAAAAAAATTAAAACTTAAAAAGTGTTGGCGTAATGCAGAAAAAAATAGAAAGCTAAGACTCATTTAATTGAGTACCCACTGAAAGTGAAGTTTGAGGTGGGATATACATTTCTATGGGAAACTATTAAGCAATGTTGAGGGATTTTTTTAACTGAGCAATAATTATTCTACCTTCAGCAAACGGCAGGTATACTTTGATTGTATATTTAAATATACAAAATAATTTTTATAATCTCATTTGTCATCAACATGGCGAAGCTGTGGCAGAGTGTTACAGCAAGGTTGCCGGGGGAATTGCGAATCGGTGTGCAGTCTAGCTTCCCGTAGACTTTGATCCGAAAAATTCAAAACCTTTTCAGTAAGAACATGTATAATTTCTATTCGACAGTAATTAAAATGAAGAAAAGGCAAATTTAAGAGAATGGAACACATTTACAAAAAAATCAACATTTGATGCAAAATTTCTGTAAAATTCGGATTAAAAAGTAGTTTTTGTCTAATTTTTCAAAAACAATCCTCGCCAAGTAGAAGGTAGCAATATTATCAATATTTCCATCAAGATTCAGCTCAATTGGCTTAATAGTTTTTTAGTAATACCCACACCAATTTCGAAAACACAGTTTTGAGAAAAACGCGTTTGAAGTTTACGCCTAATCGGAGTCCAAGCGGTGAGGCACAGCGTTGACGAGCTCTAACGTTTGAAGTTTTTCGAATTTCATTTTGAATCTTTGGGCAAATATTCTACATATATGGTTCTATCGTTTAAAGAAAAAAATAAAGAAACCGATTTTTTGATCGTCGTAAATGTATATCCCGCCTCAAAGACTGGTAACTGGATTAAAGAATGATGAAAGATTAGGTAATTATTTTTTAAGCTATTGCAAGAGTTTGACATTGATTTTAACATTGAGTGTGATTAAAGTTTCATATTTCATGTGTGGTACGTATTATCGACTATTATGTAAATTTTATTTTAATGAAAGATTATGAAAACCACGTTTGGTCCCCCACCGCCCCAGAAAAAAAAATCCGGCTACGCCAATGGTCAAGAGAACGTTAAGGCTGAGGGACTTTTGTAGTATAGACTTGTGTAATTTTAGTTTTTTAGTTTTCCTACGATCTTCCAATCGCTTCTTCCATTACGGCAATTCCATTATTTCTACGGTAAAAAAGCTCAAGAGGCTAGGCGCGCGATGTTTTTCCACCCACGATCTACGTCGATAACTGGCCAGCGGATCGCAACTTTCGTTACGCCGTATTTCAATTTCCCCCAAGTGACTCAAGCGTTAATAATAAAAAAAATAGGCTTCTGGGAGCATTCGAAAGCATCGCATCAAGAAAAATAAAGAAAATTGACATCGATGGAAGTGACAGAAGATGCGGCGGCCATTTTTCCGTCGCTGCAATCGCAAACCCTCATTAGATTTCGATCTATACATATATGTATTTGCGCTATACTCGTCATGCAGATGAGCTGGCACGCTAAACAACACCTTGGGAACGCGTAGTCCGATAAAGATATACGTGTATGGAGATCTGACGTACCGCCTTTCGTAGAGCCTCAAAATGCACCACTAGCCGTCTCCAATAAAATTCCCATTGTCATCAACACAGAATTTCCGCCGCAATTGTGCCGGAAGTCGTGATAGTCTCACGAAACAGATCCAAAAATCGGTTAATCGGTCGCATCTACCCAACAGTGCTACGCGCTTTTGTACATAACTCAACACACTTGACTAACATAATATTTCATTATTTATTTATCGATACAGATATATACATATATATACGTATACTATTGACATAGATAGTATATGTGATATTCCAGTAGAGGACACGGTTAGAATTCACGTTATTATTATCATTATTATTACACTAAAATCACGCAATGGCGGCCAAAGTGAGTGCAGGAGTGCCCGAACCGGAAAACTCCCTGACGAGTCTTCTACCCCCTAAACCCGTTTCACGGCCCGGTAAGCTGAAGCTACTTCGTTGCAACGCTTTTTTCGAGTTTTTTATCGCGAGGAAATATTTTGAGAATGTGGAAAAAATATCAATATTAGCGGATTGAAAAAATCTATCGGACGCGAAAACGGTACGCGGAGTCGGTAATGTGTCCAGATGTATTCGCGTTTTTAGCGATGACAGCGCGAATTATATTCGATTTTGCATGAAAACGAGACGAATGTAGTTTTGTAGTTGAGTCTCACGTGAAATTTCTCCATGCAGGCAAAGTCAGAGTGGTGCGGGCACTCTACAAATATACAGCACGAAATGTGAGTAGCTTTCAGTGTTTGTTTTCTAACAATGGAAATTATTATTTTCAGGTAGTATTTATATATTTCGGATTCTTTCATCCGATGGATAAAAATATACATGCGAGAATATCGTGAAACGCTTCCGGGAGATAAAAATAAAATATGAGATTGATGTTTTTCATAGTTGGAATGAAATGAAAATAAATACTTATTAATTTCGTTTTATTTATTTAGGCGAAATTCGCCCACAAACATCTTTAATCATTTTTGCAGACAATTATTCAAAGATGTAATGTAAATATGTAATGTAAATATGTAATAAAGAATTTGGCGTATTTAGGAATTTCTTTTTTTTGCCACATTTGCCTACAAAAGTCTGTTAATTATTTTGTACGATAATTATTCGAAGATCTACGGTATAAATATGTGATAAAGGATTCAGCATGGCGCTAAATTAAGGAAATTAAAATATAAGGAAAAACTTTAGTTGCATTCCAACGATGCAAACTTCATCATCATTTTGGAATAGCAAGAGCTTGTACTCGATTGTTGGGTCGCTGCTCGATCATTTTGAGACGCTTAAGATAATTGACAAACGTTTGAGCTTAAACACTAAAGCAAAGTTACCGGCTATTCGTATAAAATAAATACAAAGTTCGTGAATTTGGTATTTTGCATGAAAAGGCTACAAGAATAATCTCTCGTTTAGTTTTACGCGTAGGTCAGAATTACACAAATGTAGTTAGAAAAAGCTTAAAGTATTCCATTGATTCCAACTATTGAAATGGCATGAGAAAAAAAACAGAAAAAAAGAGTATAACAAATGTTTAATACTAATGGAAAAAATAAATATTACAGAATGTTCCAATGATAATTGTATAGTTAAAGCGATTTGTATTCACAGGACCTGCTCAGGACCGAGATAGTGAAAAATGTTGAACTTTGCATCATTGTACTGCAACGGAAAGTCATTCTTTACAATTGAGGAGCAGGCGAACAAAATAGAACTTATCCACACTACATTAAAGTTTTTTTTTTCATGTTTGTGCTTTTTAAAGCACACCTTTATTAGCTCCCAAAATATTTCGAATCAAATCCTGCTCTAAATGCCTCAAATTTTGTTAAAAATTGCCCTTTCGAGTGGAAAGGCAGTTTTTATGTCTCAAAAAAAAAAGAAAACTTGCTGAAGTGTCGAAAAGTCCAGTTTCGATCGCCTGCTTCTCAATTGATAAAACTTGTTATCGGCTGACTCATGCTATGAAAATCACGTTCCTATGTTCCCTTGTTAGAGATTTATGACCTCAATTTGAAGAAAAAAATATTTTGGACGATAATAAGGATAAAGAAATTTAAAAAATGTTCAACGTGGGAGTGATGCTTTGATCATTCATCAAGTCACGGCCATTGATTAACTAATCACGCTAAGGCGTTCGGACAACGGCCTGAATGCTCAACAAAATCTGTAAAGTTTATGCGAGAATGAATCATTCGAAACTTCATAGTTGATCGTAAAATTACAGCAAAAAATTTACGGCGCTCTGAAAATATTTTATCACATAGAAGTTTGCATCGTTGGAATGCAACCATCTTTTGGTTCTCTTTAAATTTTTTTATTTTTACATTTATCACAAGCCTCCTTCATTTGCAAATTGAGTTCCCAAATCTCTAATAAGAATACGTTAAAAAGTTTGATTTTCGTAGCTAAAAAAATTTGAACAATTGAAGAGAAAGAATTTTCGTTGCATTTTAACTATGGGAACTTCAACATCATTACATTTTACAGATCATGTTCAACGGTGAAGTTCTATTCATTTTAGGCACACTTTCAATTATACTTACCATATTACAATTTGTTTGGTATTAAAATAGAGGTATTTGATCATCTCCATAGAGATATGCTTCTCGCTATCGCATTATCTCCTCTCAATTGAATATCTCTCTCTGCCAATGTATTAAACGATATCCTTTCATGGTTCAAAGCAATTTACATTTTGCTTTCCATTCTTTTCGCATTATAGAAATTAATTTATTAATCGATTTATATTCTAAATTGCTAAATAAACATGTTGAATTCCAATCTAATTGACAGCATCTAATTCGAAGATATTGATTTTTGTTGCACTCCATCAATGTAAATCCCTCATATTCTTTTTGTGAACAATGAAAATACGTGTAGACGCCACGATAAAGATAATTGATTAATGTGAGCAAATATAAGCTGGAAGGAAGTTACCAACCTGAAGTTTTTTGCGTCTCGTTTCTTTTTACCACTTTCCATTCCACCACAACACGATTGGAACATGATGCAAATGTTGTAACAAAGTGTCATTGCTGTCCATCTCCAGGCAGACGAACTCTCATTCGAGGAAGGGCAGCTGTTGTACGTTCAGGAGCACAAGACTGACAGGAATTGGTGGAGAGCCAAGTCGCAATCGAGCGAGGGCCTCGTTCCCGCCAATTATGGTACAAGAGGCCAAAGGTTTCGTGTTTCATGAAGTTGAAGTTTTCATCGTTGGAATGCAACGAAAGTTCATTGTTTTCGCCGATTTAGATCACGAAAATCATTGAAACGGTTTCTCTTATCCTCATTAGAGATTCACGAGTTTGATGAATTAAAAAAATGATTCATTATAATAAGAATTGAGAAAAAAATAAAGAACGTTTGTTGCATTCCAACGTTGCAAACTTCAACGCCATCGTACTTTATCCCGCCATGAGAAATTGGATATTGACGGATTCACAGTCGAGGAGCAAACGGAGGAGATCGAGATGCCGCTGCACGAGGCAGCCAGACGTGGCAACATTTCGCACCTGAAAGAATGTCTGAGGGAAGGAGTCTCCGCCACGGGTCTCGATACAGCGGGAAACACCGCACTCTACTGGGCCTCGCGGACTGGCCATACCGATTGTGTCAGAGAACTTTTGGCTCTGCAGAATCCTCCTCTCGACGCTCAGGTGGGATGAAGGACTATTAAGGGGAGGTACCTGAGTAAACGGCGAGAAAAACAAGCAAACTTCGGGAATTTTGTCTCAAAAACTAATGTTTCGATTGGATCCTGGTTTTTTTATTGGAAAATATGTACATTGAGGTATGTTTAGGAATTTTTAAAAATAAATTCGTTGACTGGAAGCGATTCAAACGCGATTATCTCGAAACATAGTTTTCAAAGTCGGTGCCAGATGTATCTCGAAAACGGCTTGTCCGATTTTCTCCAAATTTGGATACAATATTCTTCGATAGTGTTTCTCGTTCGCCACGTAGGGCTTTTTCATTTGATTGAACCATTGCTTTTTTATGCAATGTGTATGCAATCCAAAATCGTCGGAAATTGCGAACGAAAAACGAATGTTAAATTAAAACGGTCGCAATTCCGTCAAAAATGAAAATTTCAAAAAAATCCCACGTAGCGAACGAGAAAAACTATCGAAGAATATTGTATCAAAATTTAATAAACGCTATTTTAAAGAGAATGGATTTACCTTCATTTTGGCTTTTGTCAAAAAATTTTACGTTTTTTTTTACAATTAGCACCCGGTTTTGAAAACGACCATTTTTCGTCGTCTTTTTGTTCCTTTTTGAGTGGACCCCGTTTGCAGTAAGACATTTTTTTACGCATTTCTTCGACTAAAATCATAAAGGGGGAAGCCTAAGCTTCAATTTCGTTTTTTTTTAATGTTCTACGATTTTTTTATCCAACAATATTTCGTTTTTTGTGGCAAAATAGATCATTTGAAAATTGCTCTGGAGTACGAAAACGATGAGATTTAAAACAAAACCTCAAAATAGCAAAAAAAAAAGTTGCATTGCTTCTTGTGAGTTCACGAGAATTTTTTCAGATTTTTTTGTCGAAATTTTTTTTCCATCTATCTCCGGTCAAATCTCGATTGATTTGAATACCATAACAATAATATAATTAAATTCTTGACTTATATATTAAATATTATTAACATATTATTATTGTTATGGTATTCAGATCAATCGAGCTTTGACCGGAAATAGATGACAAAATTTCGAAAAAAAATCAGAAAGAATTCTCGTGAACTCACAAGAAGCTATGCAACTTTTTTGCTGTCGTGAGGTTTTGTTGTAAGTCTCATCGTTTTCGTACTCCAGAGCAATTTTCAAATTATCTATTTTTTCACAAAAAACGAAATATTGATGGAAAAAAAATCGTAGAAAATTAAAAAAAAAACGAGATTGAAGCTTAGGCTTCCCCCTTTATGATTTTGGTCGAAGAAATACGTGAAAATTGTTTTTACTGCAAACGTGGCTCACTCAAAAACGAAAAAAGAAACGACGAAAAATGGTCGTTTTCAAAACCGGGTGCTAATTGTAAAAAAAATCGTGATTTTTTTTGAAAAAAGCCAAAATAAAAGTGAACCTCGCCTCTTCAAAATGCCGTTTATTCAATTGGCCTAGGTCAACTACCGGCGAAATGGCATAGAAAACCGTTCCGGCACTCTTTTAAATGTTTGTCCGGAAACTTTTCGCCGGTAGTGTAGCACAACTAGTCGCCACACAAAATAGATGGGCTCCAGCGTCTCCAGATCGGCGTCCGTGGCCCACGTCGGCCTAATGCAGTTCTAGCTTTAGGCGTTTCACGGAAAACCTTTCGTGTTTTTAGGCCAGAAGCGACCATAAGAAACAAAATTTCTCGAGGGCATTTTGAACGTAAGTGTATACTCTGGAGTCGGCTACGGTTCGGCCAAGTGTGGGTTTACATCCAAGGTTATAAAAAAAAAACAACCAGGTTTACGTTTCGATCCTTGGTTTGGATTCTCTTCATAAATTTATTTCGTATCTACAAATTATGATATGACAATAATGAGTAGGGAAAACAATGGTGTGAGCGCAATTTTAACATATTAAATGTGAGATGAGATTATTAAGATTCGGTAGATGTATAATTTCTGTAATAAATATATGATAATGTGGATAGAACTTAAAAATGATGAATGCCGATATATTGTGTATAATGTTTTTGGATGGAAAAGGTTATAATACTGACCATGCAATGAAGATATTCATTTGGAATTTTATTATCCAGTGTTCAGAATAGGAATAGGTGTTTAAATCTATTCTGGTTTGAGACAATATAGGTGAAAAAACCATATCGCTTCCTTTTAACGGGTTAGAGCTGTAGAGTTTTTTTGTGTGGGACTAATTTTCATTTCCAACCGATGTGGAAGAGCTCGTTATTTAGCGAGATCTGGTATCTGTTTAGACGATGTGTTAAGAAACCATGTTTAGTTAGTTTTTGAAGTTATTTATTTTATGATTTGGATTGATCTCGATTTGGTGATTATGAAATTTTTTTTTTTTAACTGTTGAAAATTCAATTGGGGTATAATTCTGAAGCACTGAAATATAGGGATGTTATTTTTTTTCCCCACGACTACATGACTTGATTCTATGAGACGGAGTAGCGTGTTTACTCTCCGAGAAGTCAGGAGAGACTGGCTAATTTTTGGAATGGTAATAAGCAAAGGGAGATGGAAGTTATGACAGGGCCGTGTCAAAGAATGTAGGAACATGTGTCAAATTTTCTGAGATAGTTATTTTTGTATAACGTCAATATGTAAAAAGTTTTTTATAGTAAAAAGATGTAAACTGAGAATGCGTGGTGATGTTCCTCAATGTCCGGGATTATTTATAAAATAGAGTTGTAAATTGAGCTCCGTTTTTGTATGTCAGTCCTAAAGTTTATGGAATTGGGGTGCGTCTTTATTTGGATCATTTCTAAAATTAATCTTTTTTTGAGGAACCTTTCATTATTCAGAATTTTTGTCTGGTCGAATTTAAAGGTGTGTTTTGTTTCGAAACTATGCTGCGCATAGTTTCGAAACGTACATGAATTTTGAACGTAAATCTCGTTCCCTTCGAAGCCTTCATCTCCGATGTCCTGTCGTTTCAGAATAAAATGGGAGACACCCCTCTCCACGTAGCTGCGAATCACGGATACCTCGACGTGGTCGAGCTTCTGTTGCAAGCCGGAGCCGATCCCGCCCTCCGAAACAACGACGATCTCCTGGCGGAGGAATTGGCCAGCGAAGCTTCCGTTAAAAATACCATACAGATGTACAGGAGGCACTACAATTCGTTGGATCACGGATACAACGTCGACGATTACAACGACGACAGTGACTCGTGATTTATTCGTTAAGCGCCGTTACGCACGAACTGTTGTTCAACCTCCGGGCTGTGAGCTTTTAAAGACCTCGTTATTCGAAGTGGCAGACTAGAAACGAAGGATTCAGGCGGCAATTATAAAGGAGGTGCTGGAACGCGGAAAACTACTTTCCAGCATTTACGAAAAGCATCGCTTGTTCGCGCAATATTCTTCCTAGAGAATTTCACTGGATCGATAATTTAAAAAATCGCCATCCCTTTTCTTCGACCTCGCAGAAATTATCTCTGTCCATCGCTTTTCGATTTGGAAATGTATTCAAAGAACTTGAGGTATTCCTTTCGCGTGCCGGAATATTTAAAAATTAACTGATTTTCGTCTATAATCAAATAAAAATACATCCCAGTATACTGGTAAAATTTTAAGCCAAGTTACCGAACTTTTAACGAAAAATAATGACTAAAAATCGTCCCATTTATTCGGCAGTTTATGCAGATGACAAAAATTATGAAGATTCCGTAACGACGATAAAAACAGGGGGTCACCGAATGTTTAAAGAGAATATTAATGATGAAACTTGGAAAACTGTGACTGGCAGAAGAATTTTCTTTCGGAAAAAAATGTCGAAATTTACTAAATTTGCGTGAAAGTTTTTATTCCAGTGTATTGTTGGGTATGATAATTGATTGTGACTTATTTTTATCAAGCGCCATTGTAATTTAACAATGATTCAGGAGAGAAGCTTATGCCCCCACAACGTACGGCTCTCCGCGAAAGGAATACCTTGAAAAAGACAGCAGTGGACAGATGAATTAAGGGGTTAGGCCACTCTAGAGGCCGAAAAAATAGGCTTTTTGGGATTTTTTTTCAAAAGAACTACAAAATAATTCGACATTACAAAAGGGTCTTTATCATACACGTCAGTGTCTGTATACAATATTTTTTTGAAGCGATTAGTTTCAAAATGGCGGCTGTGCAGCGTTTACCTCAAAACTGCATTTTTTAAGTTGGCCGGAAACATAACTCAGACAATTTTCAACCGATTCACTTGAAATGTTGAATATATCTTGAAAATTGCATTGTCTATGGAAGTACGTAGGATTTTTTTTTATATTGCATAGTTCATTTGTTATTCTCGATTTTTTAGGCAAATTTTTCACTTTCCAAAAATTTGCCTAAAAAATCGTCAGATTGTTTATATAAAAAAAAATCCTACGTACTTCCATAGACAATGTATTTTTCAAGATATATTCAAGATTTCAAGTGAGTCGGTTGACAATTGTCTGAGTTATGTTTCCGGCCAACTTAAAAAGTGCAGTTTTGAGATAAACGCTGCACAGCCGCCATATTGAAATGAATCGCTTAAAAAAATTATTGTATACAGTCACTGATATGTATGATAAACACCCTTTTTGTAATCTCGACTTATTTTGTAGTTTTTCTGAAAAAAAAAATCCCCAAAAAGCCTATTTTTTCGGCCTCTAGAGTGGCCTAAGGCCTTAAACAGCTTTCTCCTACCAGTTTGATAACTTAATGCATTCAATTCAGCTCATTCAACGAACTCTTTCGTCGCTACTTTATCTACCGCAATTGAGAAAAATGATTGGAAGAAAAGTGTCCTTATCAAGAATAATACCGAAGGAAAGATAAAGATGGTGTGGGAGTATGCATCGTTAGAACGCAGCGAAAATTCTTTTCTACATTTTAATTTCCTTGTTTTGATCGTTAAATAAGAAGTTTTTTTTTGTGGATTTATATAGAAAATGGCTTAAAAAGTTGCTTATAAAATGATTGCGGCATTTTAGCGGGAGGAATATGCCAAAATGAATTAAAGGAATTCAGAAATATTAATGTTCATTGCCCTCCAACGATGCAAACTTCAACCTCATACATAAAAACAACCTTTGAAATGTTTCAAGATGTTAATTTTCATTATAAACGCGTTTCCGCATAGATTGAGATATTTACAGCGTGAACATGGTATCGTCGCGTGTAAAAATGTGACGTCTTGTACGAACGGTGCAAGTAAAGAAGAATTTGTCGAAATCGATGACAGTAGCGTAGAGATGAAGGGAAAGGCGCGTTTATTAGACTTTGCTGCTGAACCATCGGTTGAAATCGAGACGCAGCAGCAACTGTGCCAAATGTTCTCCACTGGGTTGCGCGCGAACCGTGTTGAGAGTTTTTATCAACCAATCCATTAGTCCGTCGAGGGTGTCGGTCAGAGTTCTCAATTCTTCCTTCTCACTCGTCAGGAGATTCGTTATTTCCCAAATGGACACTTGAACGATAAAGTCGTCGCACAGCCGCAGCAGAAGTCGTATCATTTTGTTTACCTGTATTTTTTTTTCAAACAAGATATGTAAGTCTGTCGATCGAAGGCTAAATGGAAAATTTCGTTAATTGAGTAGAATTTTAATACCGAATTTTTCCGCTGCGTTTTACCGCCGGATAGAAAAGTCTGCGACATTACGTTGGCCAGGAATATCGAGTGGGCTTTCTGCACGTGTTCGAAATTTCGAGTATTTTTAATGCTATTCTCCATGATCGTGTATTGACTCTCCAAAACGTCGACTTGCAGATAATACTGAAGATTGTCGATGATGAATATGAGATTGTTGCGCAACTGAGTGACGCCGATCTCCCTGAAAAAAAATAATAACATAATTATTATAGCTGTGTATGGTGTGATGATGGTGCTGCGCAATAAAAAAAATTGTGTTTCGTGCGCAATGTCTGGTATTTTGAAAATTACACGTTTTTCAGGCGCATCTGTTCGGTCCAAAGGTTCGACAAGTCGGTTTGAGTCTTTTTCACCCGTAGCAGAAATCGAAACAACACGTTGTAGTCGTTGAGGGCACTCGGGCTGAAGAGCAGCTGCAACGGCCACACGATTTTGTAGTTCAGTACGATCAGACCCCAGCCACGCTGTTCTGCAAATTTACATTTTCTGCTAGTATATCGTGCCCGATCAATCGGAAGGTTAAGGGGGGAGATACCTTTAGGCGAGGAAAACATTGCTGATTTTCATGATTTTTCTTTTAAAGAGAAGATTGCTTCACCATTTTTGAGATGTAGGGTATGTTTTAGGATAAACTTCCGAATAGCTGTTAAATCCGATTTGGCTGAAATTTGGTAGAGACCTTCTTTTTGACGATATAAGGTAGTGGGTAAAAGGATTTTTGCCGCATCGCAATAGTTTTTTTTTATCGAGTTTTGAAAAATGCAGAATTAACACGTGCATGTATATCTATATCTACTAGCACCCACTCCTATCCCAACTCTAATAACATGTTAAGGAGGTGGGGAGGGGGGGATATTCGGAACAGGTCTCCCGAATAAGGGAAACCGCGGTGCCCCCCCCCCCCATGGAACACCACCATGGACACACACACACACGCACATGTGGTTTGGAGTAAAAAAATACCGCGGAACTGACGAACCGTGGGGTCCACACACACACACGTACATACATATTCACACTAAAACAGCCCTTATTAGGGCTAGGAATGCCAAGCAGACAACCTCTACGTGGTACATTCTGGGTAATTCAAATGGTCTGTGAACTGCAATTTAATTTTAATTCATAAAAAATGTAGTTTTGTCTGCAGTGGGGGATTCCTCCACCCCCCCCCCCCGGGGGGGGGGGGGCTTCGCTATAACCGCGACCCTATCCAAGGAAAGAAATTTTGACTTCGTGCTACAGTCTGAGAGATTAAAACGCGAATAATCTCATACCAATCGGATCGTGATGTTCCTTTGAACTTTTGGAGCTTTCAACGACGGGATCAGTAGTCCCTTGAGTACTTGCCGCTCCCGGAACTTCCGAATCTTCCGAAGCGCGCTTCGCAGCGGCAGGTACCGCGAAAACGAAAGAATCCGCGGCTGCCTCCTCGGTCAAGTGCATTTTCCGCATGGCCATTTGAAAAGCCAAATTTACGTCTCGGGAACTGTGGCTGGTTGGAGTTTTGTTGAGAATGTGGCTGGTCAGCTTGATAAACTCGAGATACAAGTCGCCACGGCCGAGCAAATAAAAATCCTTGATCAAACGAAGCTGCTGAAAGAGCTGAGCTTCCTCGACCGCGATACGCCACAAAAGTTCCGTGACGCAGTTCTTCAACTCGTCCACCGTTCTCTCCAACTCGATCGTGTCGAAAGTCGCTTTGGCCTGGAGGCTCTGGAGCTTTTGGAAATATTCGTATTCCCGCTCACCCCATATGGGATTTTGGATGTCGCTCCTCACCCTGAAATCTGAACGCGAACGGCAGTGTGAGAAGCAAATTGCCTCGATAGCTTTGTTAGTTAAATAAAATTATGAGAAAACAGTGCGCAGGGTTTGAATTTGCATCTTTTTTCAAATCTATTCGGACGGATTTTTTTGAAAGTTCATCGTTTTTATAAACCTCAGGCTAGCTATCGATTTTTGCCAAATTTAATACCGATTATATTTCAACAGAACCTCGCTCCTGCATCGAAATTTAGTACATTTGAGGCCTTAGGGAACAGTAACGGGTATAAAATCATGTGCGAATTTAACAATTTTTTTCGTATGAAAAAGTGATTCACTCGTAAAATTAATTACACATCTATTTAGTATGAATATCGAGCTGTTAGAAAATATATATATTTTTTTTATGTACAAAATGGCCGTCTGCTCGAAACTTCTCGAAACAGCATTTTTCGAATCGCCGTGACAAATAACTTCAACAATTTTCACTCGATTTACTTCAAATTTAAAAGTTATGTTCCTTATTGCATTTCGCAGAGAAGTACGTACGAAATTTCTGATTAATCGAAAACTTTTCAGTTTATGAGCAGTTTATGAGCAGCTATAACGAAATTTTTCACTGAAAATTTATTTCTTAAGTCCAAATACCTACAACTTTTGAATAAAACAATATTTTTTTAATTCCGTACGTACTTATCTAGGTATTCTAATGTAGATCGACGAGAATTTTTGTTTTTTGTTTTAGGTAAAAGATTGTGGATGCTAAATGTCACGCCACGGAGCGCCTAAAAAAAATAACAAAAGAAAATATTAGTAGTGGCAATTTTGTAAATCGAAAAAAAAAAAATTCTAACAGCGTGATATTCATATTAAATAGATGTGTAATTAATTTTATGAGTGAATCACTTTTTCATACGAAAAAAAATTGTTAAATTCACACATGATTTTATTCCCGTTACTGTGGCCTAAGGCCTTAAAATTTTGATTAAGTTATACCACAAACGCGAGTTTTTTTATTCAAAAATGATGAATTTTAGAAAATCCAACCCGTTTAAGCAATCCGGGTAACATTCGAAATTAAGGGAGAGATACCTCAAGGCGAGGAGAAAATCGGCAGATTTTCTTGATTTTTTTAAAGAAAGATTTCTTCGCCATTTTTTAGACTTAGGGTATGTTATATTAATACTTTTGGCTGCTACATGATATTTGTTTTATTTTTTAAAATCTTATAAAATGAGAGAGGTATGGCATGTTCTTCTAAACTGACTGCACGTTCAAAACTGGCGTGACGCATAACTAAAAACTAATCGACCGATTCTAATGAAATTTAGTATAAATCTTTCTAACCCTATTGTCTAAAACATGGCCTAAATGTTTTAGAAAATAAAAAAAGTATTATGTTACAGAAAATGGCCATTTTTTTCGGCAAATTCAATCTTTTTGTTTCAAAGCGTACCATTTAATGAATTTTCAACATTTCTCACTTTTTCTTGGTTCATATTCTGCGTATAAGTGTTGAAAGAAAAATCTTCGTTGGTTTTTTTCCACATTAATTCTACCGACGCTATGTGTCACGCCGTCTGACATTCGCCGCAACCCGTTTAGAAGACCGCGCCATAATTTCGCCATTTTTAAAGATTCATTGAAAAAAATATCATGTAATAGCCAAAAGTAGTAATAAAGCCTACGCTAAGTCTCAAAAGTAATGAAGAATTCTTTCATTTAAAAAAAATCATGAAAATCAGAAATTTTTTCTGGCCTAAAGGTATCCCCCCCTTAAGGAAAAGAAATTAGCGTGAGCTTTATATACATCGTTCTTATTTTTCGCCTTTCCGATTTCCTTTATGACGATATATTACCGTTTTTTATCCCTCGAGGATCATTCCCAAACATAATTACGGTTTGTCCTATAGTGAGGACTTTCGTAGCCAGAGTGGGCACTATGTACGACGGTACCATGTCTATTTGTACGTGAAAATCCCACATGTCGTGTTTGCTCCTTTTGTTCACCGCTTTCGTACAAACGTCTGAAGTTTCTCTGCTCGCGCTATCACCAGTAATCGTCGTCTGCTGTATGAAGAATTCCTTGTGAACGTCTTCCAGATGGCCGTACAGGAGCCAGCTTGTCAAATGTTTGTAGAACACTGCGTGAACACAATGGTTAATTCTGAAACCATTTGAACGAAATTTGGTGTATTTGATTAAATCAATTTGGTTTGGGCTCGCTGATTGATAGACAAATTTGTTGAAGCGGCACGCGTGATTTTGGGAAAATGAAGACTCCCATGCTCGGGGGAGAACATACTTTTCAATCGCAGTTTTTATTTCCGGTATACCCGAATGCTTGTACCGATGAAGACACTCCAGTAGCATACAGCCGTAAAGCCCGAAAAACTCGATCTGCAGAGAACAGTAAAATCGTAAATTTTCTAGTTGAAATTCTTGAAACTATCGATTTTTTGTTTTTGACAAATTCTCAAAATGTAAAATACATAAATATTCCCTGATAACTTCCAGTCGGTCCTTTCAAAATTGAGGTGTGGGCGTTTATGGGTGGGCTTCGCGAACCGGTGAACTTTTAGGCGGGATATATATTTAGATAGAAAAAAAATAAGCAATATTGAGTAACGTTTGAAGTTTTTCAAATTTCGCTTTGAAACTTTGGGAAAATATTCTACATAAATAGGTCCATCGTTTAAAGAAAAAAAAAGAAATCGATTTTTTGATCGTGGTAAATGTATATCCCGCCTTAAACGCGTTTTTCTTAAAATTACTTTTGGAAAATCGGAGACCACGATATCTAAAAAATCAGGGCACCGATCAACTGCAAATTTTACAAGCTTCTTTTACATATCAAAAAGCAGTGCTTGTACGATTCTTTTTTTTTCGAGTATAGTTTTTTATCACCGAAAAAAGAGGGTTTTTTTCACCGGAAATCAATACTTTCTCTTTGGACTGCAACCAATCTTTCAAAAATCAATATTTTATTAAATTGTTCGGCCAAGAACTAAATAATTTCATGAAAAAACTATATGCGTTTAATTTTTCAATTTCGGATGATTTGTTTCCGAGCAGCAGTGGTCACCGCGAAGGACGTTTTTGAAACAGCGGTCTGCGCAAACCATTGAATCTACCACATTTATAAATATTTTTTAATACATTCATTGTAATTGATACTTAAAACCATACTGTTTATTGTTAAAAAAGAAAACAAATTTGAAAACCTACACACGTTGTCCCAAAAAACATCACGAAAATTTCTCTTTTTCCGGCCACGAGCTACATGTACTTTGTTAAGTGAGAGACAAAAAAGTCCTCCAATTTCGTTCTTACTTCTCGAATAATTGAATTCAGAACAGAGAAGAGAGAAACGTATTTCTCGATTCGACAGAGTATCATCGTCAGTGGCGTGTGAGCGTCACGAAGCACGATGTTCTCCAGATCTACAATGTCCTCGCGAAACTCCATTAACGACTGGTCCATGCCGTCGCACAGTGCTCGCAGATACAAACCAGTACAAGGGGATTCTGCAGAAAAATAAATATTTACATTTTGTGCATTGAAATATTTATTGGAATTTAAAAAATGTGACTTTTTGAAGTGTGATGTGTCTAAAAAAGTAAACTAAAAGTTGAAATATTGCCAGTAATTGGCCATGAATTACAATTTGCATATACTTCTGGACAAAATTCATTTTAGCACTTTATTTTCTACCAGCAGCACTGCCTGGTGAATGGGCGGCATGTGAGGGTAACGCAAAGAGCAACCCTTTTTCAGGAGTTTCGCTACAGCCTGCCAATCGAGCTCACTTTTCTCAAAAGATCAAACACTCAGACTTCTTTTATGTTTTGGCACGTCGGCAGCTGTTTAAAATCAGATAGTCGACTATGTCTTGAAAACCAAAACCTAAACCTAGTTTTGAAACCTGAAATAAAAGCACCATAAAATGCAGTGAAATACTTACGATTTAGCAAGCCAAAAGTGCAATGATCTCTTTTATTAAAATTTTAATTATGAAACTCCTGAAGCTTTGACCCCCAAAAATATGCTACTCAAACTTACAAGGAACATTATTTGAGTATCCGCCTTTGATTTTGTTGAAACTCATATATGTGATAAAGCATTGAAAACTAATGATGCTGAAGTCTGCAAAGTTGAGACGCAACGAAAGTTCAGTTTTAGATTTTATTTTCCATACTTTTATTATTATTGGCGATCTTTTTTATAGATTTATAGTAAAAATCACTAAATGAATATCTCAGAAAATGGTTGAAGGACTTTTGTAGGCGAAATCTGCCAAAAGAAATTAAATTCATTGCAGTTCAACTATCCAAATGTATGTACGATGTACGATGTAAAAATGATGTATTTTTTTTATCGGTCAAAAATGGGTTTAAGGGGGAAAAGACCCCTTAAGGGGGCGTGGTTCACCCCTTAATTTAATTTTGTTTAAAATAATTCTATAGTGGATTTTTCATCACTTTAGATCAAAAGAATTTTGGTTTTTATTTATTCCAAATTGGTGGACTGCTTGTGGACAAAACTGCAAAATCATCCCTCGACGCGCATTTCTTTGAGGGGTGGTTTTCTGCATTTTTTCGCAGATGAAAAAAAAACATATGTGTCTAATGATTTTCAATACTTTATCATGTGTGAGTTCCAACAAAATCAAAAGTGGATACTGCAGTGATGTTCGTTGTTAGGAGCGCCAACATTCCTCCCTGTTGCTTTTAAATGTGACCGTAGACAGCTTAAAGCATAATTCGGAACAATCTCATACATGTATACGGAGACAGCAAGAAAATTTGTTAACGATGGCCGGAGTTTATCGCAATTACACCCACGTGGATCAATTATATTTTATAAGTATAGAAAACATCTGATAAAAGGTGTAGAAAACATTTCAATGTTTTTCAAGAAAATACGATTACTTTTGTTATATAAAAATCTTTACACAATCGATATCTAGAAGTGCTTGATAAATCATTTTTAAAATTATGAAATTATTACAATTTCGTCACGTACATTGGAAAATCCGTTTTTTCAAATCCTGTTCTGTTTTTTTAGCATCTCGATGTTGTAGAAATGATTATTTTTAGTTTCTCCACTAACCATTTTTCGAAAGGGTCTTATCCGAAGTTTCGCCACTGGAGGATGTGTATTTTTTAATGAACGCAGTAATATTGTTGAACTCGGTGACAGTTCGGAGAATTTTTTTCATGAGCACCTTTTCACCAGGATGCAAGTACTTGTCAAAGTCCGCTGTCTGCGTTTTCCAAAGCAATGCATTTATGTAAATTCGGAATTGTAAATGGAAAAGATGAGAAACTCGAAATATAAAATAAATTACCTCGTTGTTGACTATGTGATCTAGGCTGGTCGAACAACCCCATAATGATAAGAGTATTTCGTGCAACATTATGAAAACTTAATCTAACCTCTCGCACGGACGAGACGGATAAATTGTTCCGCTCGATCGTGCTGAGCTCGATCAGCTGTTCACAGCGGAATTCGCGCGCCCGCGTTTTTCGTTGTCACGATAGGGCAAAAAACATACGAAGGGTAACAACAACGGGCACCGGGCTAGAAAGTACAGTCCGTTCAAAAGATCAATATCGACGAGAAAGAATAAATGCTGAATCGAGTCGCCGGTGTGTGTTTGTCGTTCGTATATTCAAAACGGTCAACATTCTGAAAAAAATTAACTGATCAACCTCTTTTTGCCATTTTTATGCACAAGCTGATCTAATTTCAACGCGATTTGTTGTGCTATTTCGGAGAAACTGAAGTTCAAAGTATCGAAGCGGGCAAAGAAGTGTCGCGCATTAGCTGATTCGTAAGTGCGCGAGGACTATGGCAGACGCCAAATAAATAATAGCAAAGCAATCGTGACATCGAGACGTTACAATCAAGAACTGCAAATATACCTTACAGCGCGTGTCAGACTCATAAGAGCGTCCCTAATATTCTAATGCTATCGAAAGTTACTTAAGGTAATCCTATCACTTCACACTAGTCATACTACTGATCATACTTGAGACTTGTACAATTCATATTTTTAACATGTGCAAAAAAAATTTATAAAAACTAAAATTTTCTATGTGTAAACTGTTGAATGGATGTTCACATTTAATTAGAAAAATGAAAAAATAGTTATTCCAACGATTCGCGCAGTATTTCTAGGTTTAATATTTAGCAACATTAGTTCTATCGCCGTTTCTTTTTACTCAACCAGCAAGTTAAACCTCCATGCTTTTCAAGCTCGATCGGTCAAAACAAGGTCAGGTGCGGGATGTATAAAGCATTGTATTCGAGCCACGACTGGTAAAAAGCGTGGAACATTTGTGTCGGCGAAATATGTCGGTTAAAAATGAAATATGTGTGGAAATTTGAAAGACTTTTTTGTGTCAAAACTATTTATTTTACATAATTAAAATTGTATATACATATTATTCCATCTTTAATATTCCAATTTTTTATATTAAAAAATAGTGGCTATACCCAACTTGCTTCAGAGACGGTTGCCGTCTGAGTTGGTGCACGGCGTACAACCTAGCGTCTGGTGCATTGATCTGAAACATCGGAGGCAAGAAGTTAAAGATTTCTAAAACCCACACGCTCTACGTGAAGCTAAAAAATCCAAAGAAAAGTGAAAAATCGATAAAATGGTACGTCTTTGAAAAAATGTTCTATTTTTCATTAAATTTTTACGATAGTATTTGTCAATGAAAAAGTCGTTTATATAGTTTTCAAGGAACTTTACGTTCACGCAGACGGTAATTATGTTATCTAAAAGTATGCGAAATTTCATGTTGATCGATTAGATAGTTTTTGAGTCATCTTTTACGAGGTTCACGAAAAAGTGGTTTTCAGGACGCGTTCAAAATTCCAAGACTCGACAATCCGCGATTCCGGAGCCATAAAGTAGTCCCTCAGCTTCCTCGTGGAGTTCATTTTCGGCCCAAGCTCTTCACGCGGCTCCGCCGTATTTTCTATCGCAACTGTACCGAATGAATGCGCATGCGCAGTACACGCGAAAGGTCCACGCAAAAATCCGTACATGTGCGCTTTATTACAAAATTGGCATTTCTCGCGAAACGCACAATTCGGTGAAATAATATGAATGAAAATACTCTGCGGCAAGTGGAAAATAAATTGAATTCGAAATATTACGCGACGAATAACGCGTGGTTGAGAGACTGCGTCGAGTATTATTTGAGCGAGCACACCAATGTACTTTTTTATTATCATTTACCAGCCCTCGACACACCGATTGGCTCCACATTTTTAAGTGTATTTGTTCCGTTTCTTTTGCATCCAAGCCACGGGATACCGAAGTTTTGGAATTTGTCATCTCGCAGTGGCAATTGAGCGACCTTCGTGAAATCAGCAACGAAAAGCCATGTCTGCCGAGAAATTTGGCGAGCGAAAAATGCACGACGCTCCAAGGACACTTTATCCTCCAAGTAATTATATTCTCAATTGGTATATTCTCGGATCGATAAATCATGCACTTTTTCGCTCATCTACGCTTTTGAAAAAAGGGCATTAGAAAAAACGTTTTGACGAATATGAAATCGAATGCAAATCGTTAATCGATGTAAAATCCAAAGTCCAGCAATGATGCATTTAATATTACACCATTACTGTCATTATTTTTTATGTTTATTATTATTATCGATGTTGACGTTATTTTTTTCCATTTAAATTAAAGCGAAAGTTCCAAGACCCGGTTGAAAAAAAAAATATTTTGACATTGAACGATTCTGGAGAATGCGAGTACATTTTACGATCGATGGACGCAGCTAACTTGGCGTCCTTCTCATTGGAAGTTAGAGCCATCTCTTATTCCAAATTTTCCAATCACCATTGGGTACTTGTTCAGCATAAATCTGCAATTTTATCAGCGACACGTTTGCATAAAAAAGTGCCAAGGACAATATTCAAACTCACTTTGATTTGTATGCTACATAAGTCCACTAGCGTTTTTCTGAAATGGGTTTTGTGTTTACCGCCAGATGGAAAAGGTGTACGACATATCGGAATCCAAATTCAAACAGCTGGAGAAAATCCGTGACCATTCAAACGAAAACGAGGAAGTAACGGAAGCCGAGAAGACCCAAGCAGCCTGGCAGCCGAAGAACAAGAGAATGCTGCGGCTCCATCTGACCGACGGGGCTCAGGATGTTATCGGGATAGAGTACAAGCCCATAAGATTTTTGAGTGTGAGAGACGAGAGGTTTTTCAACAGATGGAAAAAATTTTTTGTACACTGCCGATTTGTTGGGGATTTTTCGGAAATTTTGGAACACAGCCGACAAATAATTAGGATTTGAGTATCTCGATATTAATATTATCGATGATAGTAGGGACAGAATTTTTTTTAACGGGTTACACTTAGCTCGTAGCTGGACAAAAAGAGGAAGTTTCGTGAATTCCTTCTGGGAAAACGTATCTAGTTCTTCAATTTTTTTTTCTTTTTGCATCAAAGGGTATGGTTTTAAGGGTCTTTTGCTAATTCTGTATTGAAAAATATTTATAAATGTGGCAGACCTAATGGTTTGTGCAGAGCGCTGGTCGAAAAACGTCCCGCGCGGTGATCACTTCTGCGCTGAAACAGATCCGAAGTAAAAAAATCAAATGCATTTCGTTTTTGCATGAAATTATCTGGTGCTTCAACGGAGGATATAGTAAAATGT
The DNA here is from genome assembly GCA_944452715.1 of Ophion slaviceki. Classification (NCBI taxonomy): domain Eukaryota; kingdom Metazoa; phylum Arthropoda; class Insecta; order Hymenoptera; family Ichneumonidae; genus Ophion; species Ophion slaviceki. The sequence continues at coordinate 32,301,418 of OX101789.1, forward strand.
CGATTTTTTTAAATTGGCCGCATTCCAAAGTAAAAGTATCGATTTTCAGTGAAAAAAATTTCCGCTTGCGGCCAATTTTTTTTCTATATATGTTGCTTACTTTCGAGGAACAATACCAAAGAATTTACAACATCACGAAATTAAGAACCACCGTAATATATATATTAGGGTGGTTCTTAATTTGGTGATGTTGTAAATTCTGATAATTATTGGATTCACAACAATTTGACAAGGCACCATTTTTGTAGAGCATTAAATTTCCTACAAAAACACCATATAACATTTTTTTATCACGTATAGTTTTGAAATAATAAACAATTTTCTAAACAACATTTTAAATGCATGCATTTTTTCATATAAAAATTCGACAGCTCAGTGGGGTGGGTTAGAATTATTGGACAAACTTCCGCTTGCGGCCAATTTTTTTTTCTATATATGTTGATTACTTTTGAGGAACAATACCAAAGAATTTACAACATCACCAAATTAAGAACCACCCTAATACATGATGCAAATTACTTTAGAAAGTTGCTTAGTTATTGTCGATTCATATCATTTGTAGAAATGGCATGCGAAAAACCAAAAGCAGATGATTTTTTTTTAATAACATAAAGCCCAATATTTCGAAAACCATGGGACTTTTACTTAAGGCCTTAGGCCACACTAACGGGTATAAAATCATGTGCGAAATTAACAACAAAATATATATATATATTTTTTTTTCGATGTACAAAATTGCCGACTACTAATATTCTTTGTTATCTTTTTTTTAGGCGCTCCGCGGCGTGACGTTTAGCATCCACCATTTTTTACCTAGAACAAAAAACAAAAATTTTCGTCAATCTACATTAGAATACCTAGAGAAGTACGTAGGGAATTAGAAAAAAAATTGTTTTATTGAAAAGTTGTAGGTATTGCAACTTAAGAAATGAATTTTCAGTGAAAAATTTCGTTATAACTGCTCATAAACTGCTCATGAAATGAAAAGTTTTCGATTAATCAGAAATTCCATACGAACTTCTCTACGAAATGCAATTAGGAACATAACTTTTAAATTTGAAGTAAATAGAGTGAAAATTGTTGAAGCTATTTGTCACGCCAATTGGAAAAAAGCTGTTTCGAGAAGTTTCGAGTAGTCGGCCATTTTGTACATCGAAAAATAAATATATATATTTTCTAACAGCTTGATATTCATACTAAATAGATGTGTAATTCATTTTACGAGCGAATCACTTTTTCATACGAAAAAAAATTGTTAAATTCGCACATGATTTTATACCTGTTACTGTGGCCAAAGTCACAGTAACAGGTCACTTAATTTAAAAAAACGATGGGTCGAAAATAATTTCTCCTTTCAAGAATTGCTTTTTGATATGTAAAAGAAGCTTGTAATATTTGAAATTTATTTGTGCAGTAATTTTTGAGATATCGTGGTCACCCAAATTTTGAAAACATTGACATTTTGAAAAAGTCATTTTGAGAAAAACGCGTTTAGAGTTCGACGGTGCGCGGAGTCTGCCTATAAATGCCGACAATGTTGAAAGGGTCGACTTGAAACTTCCGGAATATATTTTTGAAATGTTATATTTTGAGAATCTGTCGAAATCCAAAAATCGCCATTTCCAAGAATTTCAAGTAGGTGTAAGGGCCGGTTCCACAACTCTCGGTTAATCGAATTAACCGGAGTTTAGCCAGCTCAGCGTGGTTCTGATTGGTCCAGTCACCCTTAAACTTCGGTTAACTCGGTTAACCGAGAGTTGTGGAACCGAGCCTAAGCCCTCGAAACTTGCAGGATACTCTACTTCCTGGTTACAAACTATTGATCAGAGGTCCGGTGACCTGCAGACGAGGTGTTATAATGCTGGACGAAAAAAGTATCGAGGGAATCGGCGGAGAAGTGGCGAACCTGCTTGTACCGAATGCCCTTGAGAACGTATTGGCCAGAGCACTGTAAGTGTTTTCTTATCTAAAAAATCCCGAACTTTGATCCGTTTCTTTTCCACCGAAACGTATATTCGACTAAAAAATGTCTCGTTCGACAATAATTCAATTTCGTACTTTCTTAAATAACTTTATTTCACTAATACCTTAAATTCGAATTCTGGTAACTGGCACTTTTCTTTGCGAATTGTAAACGGGATTCGATAATTTGGCACTCTTAAGGGGCTACATCTACCTAGAGGCCCGGAAAAATGGCTTAAATACGATTTTTTTTTCAGGGTAACAGTTGGTGGAAAAGACACGCTTTTTTTAAAACATAAAGGTACACATATTGAGTCTAAAAAAATCACCAAAAAACAACAAAAACATAGCCGCCGGCAGATGATGAAATTTTTTTCGCAACGTTTGGCGGTGGACACTTCAGCTTAAACGGTCCATCCGAAATCTAAAAACCAAACGGGTTATGCAAGTTAACAAGAAATACGAGTCGTTGACAATCTTCGATTTTGAGAATCATTCCTTTTAATAACGTGGCGACAAATTGAAACTCGAGCATACAAAGTCTATGAAATGAAGATCGATTTAAAAAAAAGTGATAGGGTCAGTGATCTTTAAATGTTTCTCATCGTATCGCCTGTAAATTTGGAAACAATCGATTAAGTGGTTCTCGAGATATGGCCACCGACTTTGAAAACAGTGTTTCGAGAAAAACGCTTTTAAAGTTGGAAGTATGATGCTGCTCCCGCTCGCCCGGTCGACTGTTAGAAGCTATAGCTCATTTAATTTTAGGAATATTTAAATGAAATTTTTAGTGAATATAGCCAGAAGGTGATACTATTGAATAAAAATAATTTTGGAAAATGAATTTTTTCGACGCACCTAGGTAGATGTAGCCCGTTAAATTAATCCGATTAGTGAGTTCTTTCTACGCCATGATTTATTCGGAACAATAATTCTGTATCCGTAAATTCTGCCAATTGCATTAAGGCCTTAGGCCACAGTTACGGGTATAAAATCTTATGCGAATTTAACAATTTTTTTCGTATAAAAAAGTCATTAACTCATAAAATAAATTACACATCTAATCAGTATGAATATCAAGCTGTTAGCTTTTTTTCGATGTACAAAATCGCCGATTACTAATATTTTCTTTTGTTATCTTTTTTTTAGGCGCTCCACGGCGTGACATTTAGCATCAACAACTTTTTACCTAGAACAAAAAACAAAAATTCTCGTCAATCTACATTAGAATACCTAGAGAAGTACGTACGGAATTAAAAAAATATTGTTTTATTCAAAAGTTGTAAGTATTTGAACTTAAGAAATGAATTTTCAGTGAAAAATTTCGTTATAACTGCTCATAAACTGCTCATAAAATGAAAAGTTTTCAATTAATCAGAAATTCCATACGTACTTCTCTGCGAAATGCAATTAGGAACATAACTTTTAAATTTGAAGTAAATAGAGTGAAAATTGTTGAAGTTATTTGTCACGCCAAATGAAAAAAAGCTGTTTCGAGAAGTTTCGAGTAGTCTGCCATTTTGTACATCGAAAAAAAAAATATATATATTTTCTAACAGTTTGATATTCATACTAAATAGATGTGTAATTAATTTGATGAGTGAATCATTTTTTCATACGAAAAAATGGTTAAATTCGCACATGATTTTATACCCGTTACTGTGGCCTAAGGCCTACATTTATTTCCGTTTACGGAAAATTCGTCGAAAACAATTTCTCTCATACAATTTCCCAAAAGAATTATTTCCTGAATAAACAATTTCCTCAATACTGTTGATCAAACGGACAATTTCTAATACACAATTTGCCGAATGAACATTTCCTCGAATAGACAATTTCCCGAATGGACAAACTTTTTCAGGCTGAACGATTAAATTATAAATGAATTGAATAACTTCAATTTTGATTAATCAATATTTGAATTAATATTTTATTATTAATAGAGTCAAATACTTCGTGGAACGCATTGTTTACGTTGGTCAATGGTAAGATTTATTTCGCTGTATCATGTTAGATTGCAAATCATGGGCGTTTCGGTTTGATGACTGAATTTTTTTTTATAAGATTTAAAAAAAATATTTTTTGTTAAATTATACTTTCGATTAGAAAAGTGTACATGGTAGTTAAGATACTAATTTAATAATAACTGAATAATTCAACTATTATAAAATTATAAAATTATTAAACTTAATTATTAAATTAAAATTGGGTTTGTTTGGGAAACGTTCATTCGGGGAATTGACCACCCGAGGAACTGTCCATTCAAGATATTGTATTCGAGAAATTGTTCATTTTGGAAATTATTCGTTCGGTGAATTGTTTCGGGGAACCGTTCTTTCGGGGAATTGTATTTGACAAATTGTTTATTCGGGCAATTGTTGTCGAGAAATTGTATTCGGGAAATTGTCATTTGGGCTTTTCCCAAATCCCAACAACCCAAAAAACCCAAATGACACCCAATTGTCATTTGGGTTTTTTCGAGAAACTTTCCCCAAAGCATTTATTTCACCAAATTTGTCGAAATGCCGCAGGAATTTGCCGGAAAATCCGGATCCCTACAAAGACAACGAGGAGGTAAAAATGGAAGAGGACGAATTGTTCAACGACGATTTCGACATTGATATCGACGACGTAGCGGTGATAGAATTAGAGGAGCGTGGAGCGGTCGTTTCCGCAACTTCGACGAATCAGCCTAGCGATCCAGACAGCCGACGCAATGCGGATGTTATCCCTCAGAGCGAGGAGGCTGCCTCAGTGTCTCGAGTTTCCAGGACCGAGTCGGATCTTCTGTTTGACGAGATCGACGACGTTATTTTCGACGAGAGCGATCTCGTTTTTTCGCCTCCGAAATTGCAAGATCGCAATCCCCCTCAGGCTTCGAATATGCCGGACGCTCGTCCGCCAGCTACGGTCGAATTGACCAAAAGTCCTGCCGCGTCAACCAAGCCCGCATCCGCTTCAAGCTCCGGGACGGAGAAAAATTCCGGAATGGTCGGCAACGTCGCGACGATGGCGAGGCCGATGCAACCGGAAGCGAAACCGAGTCCGCGTTTAAATTTCGACACCAAACCCAACGTTTGCCCAACGAGCAGTCTCTCCCGAATGACGATCAACAACGAGACTCGCAGTGGCGCGAGTTCGTCGATCAAGCCGACTCCTTCGGACGATTCCACGAAGAATCCGCCACAGAGAACAGCGTCCAAGAGAACCTCCGCCGTTCTGTCGCCTCCCGGCTCAAATTCACCAGCGGAAAAGATGCGTTGTCCCAAAAGCACCAGTCTCCATAAGACCGCAATGAATAACAGAAAAATCACGGATTTCATTAAGAAAGCCCCCGAGCCGACGACTGCTGGAGCCCCGCTGAACGCTTACGATTCCATTCGCGACGTCTTGAACGCGACGAGCGATGGCGTCGTTTACAAAACAATCAAAGGCAAAGTCACGAAATTCGACAACCTATCGAAAAATGGCCAATCCTGGCAATTAAACGCGACGATAACGGACAGTACCGGAAGTATAGATACGAGCTTTTCCTCGGAGGTAATACCGCACAGTCTATTAAAATGCAGCGAAAAAAATCGTTTTTCTACCAGAAGGGAGGATAATTCGTGGCTTAACATTTATAAGGGGCCGTCCATAAATTACGTCATGTTGAAATAGGGGCCTGGCCGTTGGCTGCAGGGTTGCAAATAATGCATTACTTTTTGTAATGCATTAGCGTTTTCATTACCCATTACTTTACATTTTGTAATGCAAATTATTGCCATTACTCATTACATTGGAATGGGTAATGTAAAAAAATTCCATTTATCATTACATTACATTTCGTAATGTGAAATATTTTCATTACCCATTACAATGTAATGAGTAATGAATTTTTTTACACTACAAAGTCCAATGTAATGGGTAATGGAATTTTTTTACATTACAAAGTCCAATGTAATGAGTAATGGAAATATTTTACATAACAAAATGTAATGTAATGAGCAATGGCTTTTTTTACATTACAAAATATAAGATAATGAGTAATGTAATTTTTTCACATTACTAATGCAATGCAATGTAAAACATGTTCATTACACATTACATTGTAATGAGGATTATTATTTGTTTCCCATTAGGGGCAGCGGTTTTTGCACTGGGTCGATCTGACCCGATGGGAAACGAATGATAATGCATATTACCTTGTAATGAGTAATGGAGATTTTTTACATTACATTAGTAATGTGAACAAATTTCATTAATCACTACCTTATATTTTGTAATGTAAAAAAAATCCAATACTCATTACATTAAATTTTGTAATGTAAAAAAATTCGATTACTCATTACATTAAATTTTGTAATGTGAAAAAATTTTATTGCCCATTGAATTGGACTTTGTAATGTACAAAATGTCCATTACCCATTATAATGTAATGTGCAATGCAATTTTTTGTAATTACACATTTTGTAATGAAAATCTTTCACATTACAAAACGTAATGTAATGATCAATGGGCATTTTTTACAATACACAATATAGTGTAATGATTAATGGAATTTTTTTACATTACTGAATGTAATGGGTAATGAAATATATTTTCATTAAGGGGCGATATACACGTAGGAGCTGGACAAAAAGGTCATTTTTGTGAATTTTTTCAAGGAAAACTATTTGAAATTTCGGATTGGGCTTTTAATTATCTAAAAGTATATACACTCAAAAATATGTTTAATTTTCTTTATTTAAAAATATCAAAAATATACAAGGATGATCCTTGGAGCGTCGTGAAAAAAATCTGCGTATACGGTACTCACTGGCGTTTCTTCAAAAATCATCTGAAAAAAAAAAACCAAAAAGATTATTAAATTAGATACTATAATCTAGTACTTGTCATAGCCGATTTTGAAAATATCGATTTACGACAAAATGGCGGACGTTTGAACATAAATAGTGATCTTTGGGCCAAAAATTAGTTACTATTTTGCCTACAAAACAAAAACTAAGTAACGGAAAAAAAAATCCTATGACAAGTACTAGATAATGGTGTATAGAATAAACACACAAAACCTCAAGGCAATCGGTTCATTGGTTTTCGAGAAATTTAGGGTACCGATTTGAAAAACGTGGTTTTGAGAAAAACGCGTTTGAAAATTTGGGAATAAATAAATCATGAAATTTGTCAACTTACATGGAATCATCGATACCAGGCCCATAGTGTAGGTCTTCTACCGTCGACGGAATGTTCATAGCTTCTGAATCCTCGACTTCGACCATCTAGATGTATATTTCTCCTTAACCATTAAAAAAGTAATGACTAATGCATTACTTTTTCATTACAAATTTAACAACCCTGGTTTGATGACGGTAACGATAGTTGGATTATGACGATAGGATTAATAGGATGATTTCGGGGGGTACGGCCCCCAAGCCGATTCTGCCTAACTCAATTTTTTCCCCATCTCTCATTTGTCATTTCGCTTGATTAGCATGTCATAATATTCAGTTGCAAAATGATCCACCTGCGAAAATTGATTTTAACACAGAGACGAAATTTCTCGTACGGAATAACGTACATGAAACAAAATAATTAATAGTCCTTTTTGAAAGAACTAGTCTATTTGAACTAAATAGTATATGTGCTTCTTCAACTGCAATAAATCGGCCAATTGTTTATTTTTAACTCGGATAAATAGTCTCTAACCCAAACAAACCCAATCTGTCTACTTTCAGATTCTCGAATCAATGTTGGGATTCAGCGTCGCGGACTTTTCCGTAAAGAAGAAGCTAAAGAAAACGGATCCCAATATGGAGGCGTACCTGAGACAGGTGAGAGTGTCACTAACGGATGCAAATAATTCCACACTTTTATACGGACTGCGACGCTCATTGAAAAAAAAATCATTGCAGGGCTTTCGCAGGGCGGAAAAAAAATTGTCGCAGCTCGATGATGTGATGGAGCTTGAACTAGTGCCCAATCAGAAGCCAAAAGTCATTAGAATAAAGAGCAATAACGATCGATGAACGAGACGCACCGAAAAGGTGAGCTCGAATCGGTTTTTTCCTCGTCTACCTTGTGGTTGGCGATAGCGCGTTGTTTTTTTTTTTAAGAAATAAACCCTTTTATACAAAATTATTTTATTGAAAGTACAAAAAGAATTGCTACGACGAACGAGTGGAGTTTCATTTGATCTCGTTGTCGAGCCGTGTCACTCTTCGGGTGTCGCACACACCAGAGTGGCACTGTAAACGTAAATTTCTCGGGACGCATTCAAAATACGTCGGGGAAAATTTGATATATATATGTAGAAGTATACGCGTATATCACAACACAACAAACGGGCGATCGGCACGAGTTCCTCTTTGCCTCTGTTTAAGCGACACTACACAGCGAGGTAAGTATAAAGCTATACAAAAGTCGGTTGCGGAAATTGTGCCTCTTCGAGGTACACTACCGGCGAATTGTTTCGACGCACGATCTTTCGACCAGAAGCTGCCGCAAAAACATTTCTTTTTTTAATACATATTTTAAACTCTAGTCTGCTCGACTCATTTAACACTTAACTTTGTTTCATTCAAATATCTTCTAAATCGCATATAGTCCGGGAATTTTAGCACCAAAAATGGGTTCGCTCCGCAAAAAATCCTGATAATTGATTTTTCGATTGGATTATGTCAGAGGGAGTCCCCTAAGCATAAAATCAAGTTTGTGTCGTCCGAAACAGCGAGCGTTAGCCGCCATATTGAAAAACGTATTTTATTGCAAATATCTCGGAAACTGTGAGTTTTATGTTAAAAGTCGTAAGGATCTTCTTTGTAGAGGATAAAATATCCCATCTTTTTTATTTGAAACTTTTTTCTCTACTGTTAATATTTGCCGAGATATAATCGATTAAAAAACCAAATTTTTGTTTTTGGAAAATATCTCGATAATTTTTAGAAATACGAAAAAAAATGTGATAATCAAAGTTATAGAGCATGAAATTTTATACAATTTGTGTATGAAACTTTTTTTTGTTAAATCAATAGTTGCTGAGTTCTAGCGGTTCCTGACGGCAACTTTCATTGCGCTAGAACTCTCGCAGTTTCGGACGACACAAACTTGGTTTTATACTTAGGGGATACTCTCTGACATAATCCAATCGAAAAATCAATTATCAGGATTTTTTGCGGAGCGAATGTCTAAAAATCGTGGACTAATAGTTTTCGAGATACAGAGCACTTTCGAAAAACTTCACCATGCAAAAAGCTTTAAAACCTGGCGGGAAAAAATGGATTATTTTAGTCAGCGGCAAATTTGAGGTAAATCCTGGCTCTGCGGGTCCCTCTAACAAGGAAACCGTTTCTGGTGTCTCCGATTTCGTTCATTTTTGGATATGTTATTCTTCGTCGAAATCTAAGAGACACGTATTTTTTTTAACGGCGGAAAAACACTTAAGACGGAATGACACCTCATCGCGGTCGATATGGTAGAACAATTGTAGATACCCAAAAATCTCTGAAACGGCTCTTCAGATCCCGTCAAAACTTTGCCAAATGACGTCCAATAGATAGACGAACAGCTGTCTGCTCCTCAAATTTTCTGAATTTGAGAAAAAAAAACCGTAGATTGGCTTATGATAACCTAATCTACATTTTATTTCTCAAATTCATAAAATTTGAGGGGCAGACAGCTGTTCGTCTATCTATTTGACCTCGTTTGACAAAGTTTCGACGGGATCTGAAGAGCCGTTTCAGAGATTTTTGGGTATCTACAATTGTTCTACCATACCGACCGCGATGAGGTGTCATTCCGTCTTAAGGGGTAAAATTTTCTCTTAAAGTTCGACACCCTCGGAGTGACTTTTTCAGTTTCGTATATCGCTAATTAAGATATTCGAATTAAACCAATTCGAGAGTCATGCTTACAGCGAATAAATAAAAAATCTTGATATTTTAATTGGAAATATGGGAAAGTGCAAAAGTCACTCTGAGGGTGCCCAACTGTGAGGGCGAATTTCACCCCTTGAAATTCGTTTTTCGCCGATAAAAAAGAATGCGTGTCTCTTAGATTTCGATGAAAAAAAAACATACCCAAAAATGAACGAAATTGTAGACTCCGGAAACGGTTTCCTTGCAAAACGAACCTCCTGTTGCAGTCTACGAAAAAAAAACGCGTACATATTTAAGGGAATAGGAAAATTAAAGAAAGAAAATACCAAACATAATCACTAGTAAGCAAAAAAGTAGCGGGTAATAAGAAAAAAAAACATAATAGAGCGTGTTTTCTTATCTTTCAAATGCTAGCACAAACTTTCTTTTGCGCCTTTTTTGGCAAGATTTTGCAGCTTTTGGTCCCGAGATAAGATCGGAAAAATGTATTTATATTTTTGGCCAGCGGTGTCAGCTAAGAAAGTGCTTTGCGCCGCGTTCTTTTTTCCTCTAAACGTTTATCTTTAATCTCTAAAAAAAATCCTCATTCTCTCAAAGTTCTTTCTTCTTTGTCCCTCAAAAATTAGCGAACATTGCACGATCTGTACCTTCGGCAACGTCCTCTCCATATTTGTACAATATACACAACGGCAAAGAATAAAAATATATTCGGCCAAACGAGTGCCCTGTCGGGAGTTTTTTTACCAATATTTCGGCGATTTGCTTCGCCAATAAAGAAAATAAATGTCACGTACGCGTTATTTACAACATTGGGGCCAGACGAAACGCCGCAAACTAGCTGAACATCGAAGACAATGTGGGCCGCGCTTCGAAAAATGGAATATATAGCTAAATAAATAAGGCCGCGCGCTACGAATTTCGTGCTGAGTCGTCGTTCGGTACGGATCGAATTGTCAGCGATTATTAACGATTGCAGCGCGCAGTTTTTTTTCCAGCGGCTCATCTGCCAAGGAGATTAATCGTGCACTTCCGGTAAAATCGTAGCCAAAATTTCGAGTGGATCACTATGTCGGAGCACCGCCATATAACGAAAATTTGAAAACGCATCAATTATATTAATTAAATAATTGAAGTTTAATAATATTGAACTTTGATAACCAATCAATAATATTAATTAAATAACCAAAGAGTAATATTATCGAACTTTTATTAAAACGAATCAATAATATTAATAAAATAATCAAAGTTCCGAAATATTAAACCAAGAGCATCAATTCTCGTAACAACGATAACGTCAAAAAGTTGTCCACCAATGGAAAAAAATAAACAAACGAGTGATCCGGAAAATATATGTTTTGTCTTCTCAATAAAATTGACGAGTTAGCCAAATAAATGTGAATAGAAAAAAAAGATTTCCCATAAAAAAATAAACAAACGAATTATCAGATAAATATATTTTTCGTCTTCTTAATAAATTTGACGACTCACCCAAATAAATGTGGATAAAAAAGAAAAAGATTTTTCATCCGTGAGAACTTTTTCTTGCAAATTTTGAAAGATGCATCAACAATGCACTTTTTCACTCGTTTCAGTAGAAAGCTTCTACATTACTCGTGCAAATTTTCCACGCGTCGAAATGACAGTTTGGTGAATAAAACTTCAGATAAATGTAAAAGTTACACAAACGTTAATATTCGAAAAAATCGAGATAAAATTCACACATGTATGAAAAAATTAACCAATTCGTTCTGGGCCGATAAAGGACAGTTTTTCAAGTATCTACAGTAAATTAGTGTTCGAACTATCAAGGCACATCACTTAAGGTAGAACGAGCGCGCGCTCTTGGTTTCTATAGATTTTTTTCAGATTTTAACCACACTGTGCATATCATTATGCATGTTTGAGTGAAATTTCTGAACGGTCGACTATTTAGATTGGGAGATAACGGGTTTTAAAATTGCAACTCTTAACACTGCAGCGTCTGCATTGAAATTTAGACAGAATAATTTTCCGTAAAAAATATTTGTCCCCTATAATAAAAAGACATATGGCAACACTGCATCGTTCCACGTAAACAATGACGTAAGTTTGCGCGGCATATTTAAAATAATACTGCAACACAAATTTTTTTTTGGAAGTAATTTTTTATCGCAGAAAGTTTTAAATTAGTTATGAATTAACCAACACTTTTATTTGTTAATGAAGATAACATGAACAATATAAAATATTAATATTTATAACGCAAATATTTTTTTATGATGAAAGTTTTTGAACTTTAGGAACACGATAATTTTTTTTTCTCGAAATATTGAACAATACTGTTCTGCGTGTTGCCATATGTCTTATTATAGGGGACAAATATTTTTAGGGGAGAATTATTCTGTCTTTACTGAACGTTTTTAGCAAAACTGAATAGTAACGGCAATCCAAAGTTTTTTCACTCTTTCCCTGACTAGTTTGCTATCTAAACATAATTTTTTTTTTCAAAATTTATAAATACAATAGGTTGGTACGACGAATTATGTGACTTTCGGCCAATGCAGATCCTGCAGTGTTAAAAGTTGCAATTTTAAAACCTATTATTTCCCAATCTAAATACTCGACTGTTCTAAAATGTCGCTCAAACATGCATAATTATATGAACAATGTCTGGTTAAAATGTGAACAAAATCTAGAGAAATGAAGAGCACGCGTTCGTTCTACAATAAATATCCGCCTTCGATTTTGTCGAAACTCATATATGTGATAAAGCATTGAAAACTACTAGACACGTATTTTTTTATCTGCGGAAAAACGTTGTTAAGAGGGGAAATAACCCCTCAAAGGCGTGTCACCCTTTAATTTAATTTTCTTCGAATGATTCTACAGTGAATTTTTCATCGCTTTACATTAGAATAATTTTGGTTTTTCTTTCATTCAGATCGGTGGACTGCGTGTTGGTGAAACTGCAAAACCACTCCCCGCCACGCCTTTATAGGGGTGGTTTCCGCCCTTGGAACAGTTTTTCCGCAGATGAAAAAAATACGAGTCTAATAGTTTCCAATATGTTATCACATGTAAGAGTTTCAACAAAATCGACGGCGGACACTCAAGTGATGTTCCTTGTAAGTTGTTTTCTTCTGACAATTAAGGGGTTAGGCCACTCTAGAGGCCGAAAAAATAGGCTTTTTGCGGATTTTTTTTTTAGAAAAACTACAAAATAAATTGAGATTACAAAAAAGGGTGTTTATCATACATATCAGTGACTGCATACAATAATTTTTTTTAAGCGATTAATTTCAAAATGGCGGCTGTGCAGCGTTTATCTCAAAACTGCATTTTTTACGTTGGCCGGAAACATAACTCAGACAATTTTCAACCGATTCACTTAAAATGTTGAATATATCTTGAAAAATACATTGTCTATGGAAGTACGAGGATTTTTTTTATATTGCATAGTTCATTTGTTATTAACAATTATCTGACGATTTTTTAGGCAAATTTTTGGAAAGCGAAAAATTTCGTCAGATAATTGTTAATAACAAATGAACTATGCAATATAAAAAAAAACCTCGTACTTCCATAGACAATGTATTTTTCAAGATATATTCAACATTTCAAGTGAATCGGTTGAAAATTGTCTGACTTATGTTTCCGGCCAGCTTGAAGAATGCAGTTTGGAGATAAACGCTGCACAGCCGCCATTTTGAAATTATTCGTTTCAAAAAAATTATTGTATACAGTCACTGATATGTATGATAAACACCCTTTTTTATAATCTCGATTTATTTTGTAGTTTTGGTGGAAAAAAGATCCCCAGAAAGCCTATTTTTTCGGCCTCTACACTGAGAAAAAAGAAACGTTGAATGTGCAAAATGCATTTCGTTGTCTCGAATTTTTGTTATTTTAACAGTTGTTCAGACATGCTAAATAAGCAGATAGTTTACATGTATCTTTGATTACTGCCCAACTATACTGTTTTGTTATGCCAATCAAAAATCAAGTTGAACGTATTTAAAGATACAATTTTGTTAAACCAACTGAATTTTGGATGGAAGAACGAATATTTTTTTTTCGAAAAAGCTTTTCGACATTATTTTTGTTCGTTTTACACTCGATTTACTTTCAAATTTGAATCGCATCGCTCGACCATTTGAAATTCCACCGCCCCCCGTTGGACTCTCTAAGACGTCCATCCGGATTACGGAACCATCAAGCGTCCCTTTGGTCAGACTTGAGTCTCGCTGCCGCTGTGATACTGTTTTCTGTGTTTTCTGGCGTGTTTCTTGCGATTGTTTCTAGAGTGGCCGCTCGTCGGAAGTGTCATCTGTGAGTTTTTCACACTGGGATGAGAGAGATGTGATCCGGCTTGGGACGGCTGAGTGAAGTGGTTCAGATGGTGAATTTGTCGATGATTCGTTGGGCTGGTGGAGGCGGCGCTGTTGTAGCAATGGAGTACCGGGAGTGGCGCGTGAGGATGACACTTGTGCGGCGGCTGATTGCACGGCGTCAATTTTCTGAAGACACTGGAGACGACGGGCCACCAGATCCAGGCGGCCGCGAGGGCTCCACCACCGAGCGAAAATACCAATCGTACGATGAAAAATTGGAGCAACGGCCTCGAGGGTGCTCTCGGTCCTGACGAGGGCTCCGGTGCCCTCAGCCACGAATCACGACCCCACCACTCGTAGAAGAGCGTACTCGTCACGCATATCATCACGATCGAGTAAAAACACGCGAAAGCACCGACCCTCGTGACCAGTGACTTTTGTCGCCTGTAAATGTCGACGGGGGATTTCGAAACCTCGCGATTTCTCACGAGTGGATTCGTATGCTGATCCTGCTGGGCAGCACTCGGGATCAAACTCGTCGCAACCGCCGGACTTCCTCGCTGGAACAGCAATCCCGACGCACCGATCAACAGGAACGTCACTCCCAGGACCAGATAAGCCAGCTGAGGACCCAACACCAACAGCAGCAACGATCTCGTACTTTGCTGACCCACGAAACAACTTCCTGCAACATTTCGTTCATAATTATTCCCACGTCTTTCGCTCACTCACTTTTCATTGATCATTCATTTTTTTGCTCACAATGCAGAGCATCTATTCGACAGCAGTTCATCCCCATTCGAGAAGAGTACTGTTTTCTTCCTCGGTATTCGGTTCATTCGAGGATTTTTTAAAAGTATCTGGTCCATACAGAATCAGTGTTGATTACGAGAACTCGGGAATGTTTCGATGGATCGAAAGAAAGGCAAAACCGAGGGAAATGTGAAATACGAGGGTGGGGTGAAAAGTTTCCGGCCTGATGAAGAAAAACGATATCTAAAAATTTTTTTTGCTTTATTTTTCAACATAATCTCCATCAACACTGATACATTTCTCATAACTCTCGCATCCCAAAAAACAGTAGCCATAATCTTGTTTGCCGATAAAATTGTTTTTGCCTTTTTTGGGGTTGGTTCCCCTTTTCCAACCCACTGTTTTGACTGTTCTTTACTTTCAGGAGTGTAGTGGTGGACTCATGTCTCATCAACAGTTATGAATCGACGCAAAAATTCGTTTGGATTACGTCTATACAGCGCCAAATTATCGGTAGCGTCGAGCGTTAGCAAACGCTCGATTGGTCGAGCGTTAGCAAACGCGGCACCCACCTTGCACACAGTTTTTCCATGTTCAAATGGTTGTGCAAAATATTTCGCACACGTTCAGCTGACATCCTACAGGTCTCAGCTATCTCATACACTTTCAACCTGCGGTCTTCCAACACTATTTTATGGATTTTTTCAATCATCTCTGAAGTTGTGACTTCAACGGGCAGTCCTGAGCGAAGCTCGTCAGAGGTGCTCACACGACCAATTTTAAATTCAGAAACCCACTGATTAATAGTTGAATATGATGGGGAGGAGTCTCCTAGTGCTGAATCCATCTCTTCTTTTATTTGCTTTGGTGTAAAACCTTTCAAATGGAAGTATTTGATGACAGCACGTTTTACCAATTTTTCCATTTTTACGAAAACACCGGAAGCGTCTCGCGCAATGTGCTCTCAAACGCAAACTAACGTAGCGATTGGGCTGAAACTGTACATACAAGCTCGGTAGGAATGGTACTGTAGGACGCCGCTCCAAAACTAGACCTAGTGGCACCATCTCTTGGTCAGGCCGGAAACTTTTCACCCCACCCTCGTAAGATGCCAGCGGTGAAATCACATTGGAATGATTTTAGAGCGGCCGGTTTTTCAAGGGATGTCGAGTCGAAGTTTACGAATGACCAGTAAAAGTCGATTTTAAGGGGGGAGATACTTATAGAAGAGGAAAAAATTTGCTGATTTTCTGGATTTTTTTTTTTTAAAGAAAAGATTTCTTCACTATAAGTGAAAAGTTGAGCGCGTCAAGCATTTATTTATAGTCACATGGACTTGGTAAGCAAAACTATTTTCTTTTTTTTAGTATATCAAGGCGGGATATACATTTACAACGATAAAAAAATCGATTTCTTTTTTTCTTCATTAAGGGGAGGGTAGGGGTTTGCACTTTTGAAAAATCGATTTTTTTTGTCTTTTCTTATAGTTAAACATTTCAAGAATATAATCCAAAAATTTCAAATCAATCAGAGCAAAACTCTCGAAGTTATTGACTATTTAGTCCCGCTCCTCTAACACTGTAGCTCCGACTTCTCTAAACTTTAAACGCGTTTTTCTCGAAACCACTTCTTCAAAGTCCGTGTTCACTGCCATTTGAAAACTACATGACCGATTTATTTCAAACTTGGTACACACTTTCTACATATAAAATACCTCCCCCCAACGGTTAGTTCGAGATTTTTTTTTACATTGAGGGGGTTTTCCACCCCCAAAATGGCGGAATTTTTCGTGAAAAATAGCACTTTTCACTTTACATGACCACCAAAAATGTATAAATGAAAAAAAAAATGATCAAAGACCGTTAGGGGGAGGATTTGATGATACTTTGACTAAATTTTAATGGTACTTGATTTCAGATAATTTCTAGCTGAGATACAGTGACCACCGCAAATCGTGTTTTTCCAAAGGCGTTCTTGGAAAAGCTTTGTCACCGGCTTGTTTGTGGATATTTTCGCGTACAAATTTCACGAAATGTTCTTGAAATGACACTTAACAATGTACAAAAGGTTTCAATAAATTTACTCTATCCATATAGATTTAAAAAATCGCAAAAAAGTGTTATTTTTTTACGCTGAAACCCCTACCCTCCCCTTAACCCTTTAGCAGCCGTCGTAGGAAATTTGCTACGTTCACTTTGACCCCGTCGGTAAAAGCGTAAGAACGCTATAGCTGACCAGCCACTTCACAGTTCCATCAATCTATGCTAGATGCAGCTACAAATGCCGGGATAGCTTGAAATTCAAACGTAAACATATGAATTATGTTAATATGGTAACAATGTTGTCGTGAAAATTTACGACGCTTGCACCAGCATTCGATCTGCTGCACGTTTTTTGTCCAAAAAAGTAAGTAAATGGAGATTCTTGAAATCTTTTTTGATAGAATTGTGTAAAGGAAGCTTGACTGGACGAACTAGGCTTTGAAGATTTTTGATTGAATTAGAATAATAGTTCGAACCGAGCGGGTGAAAATGTTAGTAGCAAATTTGCTACAGTCCGAAAATACTACTTCCCAGGCCCTTATCAACAAAATTGTGGTTGGACATTCATATTTAAGGGAAACTTTGTCCTTGAAATTTTCAAAAAATCAATTTGAGCTCAACATGAGCAGCTAGAAGAAGAGGAGGGATGCCTCTATGGACCAGGCATTGCCGATTAGCGGTAATTATAAACACATTTGCGTAAACACATTACAAAACTTTAAACGCGTTTTTCTCGAAAACACGTTTTTAAAAATGGCTGACATTCTCCTGACCGCTGTAATTAACATATCGACCTGAAATTTGGAGAGCATACTCAGAAAATATGTCTTGACGGAATGACGGATCGTTTTTTCGATAGATACATTTTTGCATTTATTATTTATCTTTTTATGCGAAAAAAACGCGAAAATTCGATTTTTTTTAAATTGCCGCCATTTTCCGAAATTTGTACTAAACGAAAAACCCATCCGTCATTCCATGACCAAAGGGTCACAGATTGATAATATGCTTTGAATTTGTGTTTCAGATCAACAAAGAGGGGGCAGTGATGTCAGCTGTTTACCTCCCGCGATTTGAGGACCTGTTTTCGCGGAGCTGCAACGGCCGCCATTTTGGTTTTTTTTTTTTCAAAAAAAATTTTTTCAACGTTCTGTATATCATAAATAAAAGCAAGAAAAAAAACCGCTCAAAAAGCTTTACTCGTTTCCTTTAAAAAAAATAAAATGTAAACACCTGAAATATGGCACTCCAAGGACAAAGTCTCCGTTAACCCTTTTTTAGCTATACTACCAGAGGAAATAATTTTGAGCCATCCAGAAATAGACGTGGCCGTTAAAGGGTTAAACGATAAAACTATATATGTAGAATATTTTCCCAAAGTTTCAAAGCGAAATTCGAAAAACTTCGCAATGGCATGCATTTTTTTTTGTTAATGCGTGCCATGTTCTTAAATTTGCATTTTCTTCATTTTAAGTACCGTCACATAGAAACTATACATGTTCTAACTGAACAAATGTTTTAACTTTTTTGCAAATCAAAGTCTACGGGAAGCTAGACTGCACGCCGATTCGCAACTCCCGCGGCGACCTTGCTGTACCACTCTGCCACAGCTCCGTAATTTTGATGATGAATTAATAAAAAAAAATTGTTTTGTATACTTAAATATACTATTAAAGTAAACCTAAAGTTTGATAATTGTAGAATAATTGTTTCTTAGTTTAAAGAATCCCTCGATATTGCTTATTTTCCTGTCTGAATGTATATCCCCCCTTAAATAGAAGCTCGTTTTAAAAAATATTGATTTATTTATCAATATTAAAAAATGGCGGAGAAATGACACGGTCTTCTAAACTAACATTTTTGGAATTGGCGTGACGTATAGCTAAAAAACTAATCGACTGATCCTAATGAAATTTGCTGATTTTCTGGATTTTTTTTAAAGGAAAGATTTCACTAAAAGTGTCAAGTTGAGCGCCCCAAGCTTTTATTCATAGTCACATATAGACTTTGTAAAAAAAATATTTTCTTTTTTTTAGTATATAAAATTAATGCTTGTTTTTAAAAATATTTATTTATTTATTAATATTCAAAAATGGCGGGGCTATGACACGGTCTTCTAAACCAACATTTTTAGAATTAGCGTGACGTATAGCTAAAAAAGTAAAAATGATCGTAAATGTTTTTTGAAAATGAAAAAAAAGTATTCTTTTATCGCTAAATGTAGGCATTTTTGTCGGAAAATTCAATCTTTTTGTTTCAAAGCATACCATTTAATTGATTCTGAACATTTCTCACTTTTTCTTGGTTCATATTCTGGGTATGAGAGTTAATAAAAGAAAAATCTTTATTGGTTTTTTTTTCAGGTCAATCCCGTCGACGCTACGTATCACGGCATCTGAGAGCATCCGCCGTAACCCATTTATAAGAACGTGCCATACCTCCGCCATTTTTAAAGATCAATACAAAAAAAAGTACCATATAGCAGTCAAAAGTAGTACAGTCGAACCTCGATATAACGAAAATTAATCCATTTCCTTCCGATAGACACCCCAAACCTTGATACAACGACATAATCATATACATTATGCTCTAATTGCTAATTGCTTGTAAAAAAAAGGCTCCAATAGAAACCTTTCTTTAAAAAAATATCCCCATATTTATAATACTAATATAAATTTTTTTTAAACATTTTAAGGATCATGACTTTGGTATAACGAAACCTCAATACAACGAAAACTCGATATAACGAACTTCCCTTGAGACTCGTTATATCGAGGTTCGACTGTAATAAAGCATCCCCCAAGTCTCAAAAATAGTGAAGAAATCTTCCCTTTCCAAAAAAATCACGAAAATCAGCAAATTTTTCCTCGTCTAAAGATATCTCCTCCCTCAACGAATATAAGAGCGCGTAGTTGGATCTTCGATAAGTCAGGATTTATTTTCAGTTAGAGATTTATTATTTGCATTTTTAAATATTCCGTCTAAATAAACCGTGCCTAAAACTCCTCGGATTGTTCTCTCTCTTTCTCTGCCGCGCATAGACGAATTCTTGCCCGGATATGCAAACTAGGGGCGCAAAAGTGTTCAGAAATGTCCACACTGGGAGCCGACTACCAGTTTTGTGCAGAACTTTTCAGCGAATTCTGGACGTGCTGCGGCAAGAGGAAAAAAAACGTGTTCCCCGGCATTGTGCACGTATATTTATATAATGCATTCTCTATTCCGTAGGTTCGGTCGCAAAGGTGGATTCCTTTCGAGGCTACCGTGTGTGTGTGTCGCCGAGGATCGAGGCAACCCCTTTCCAATGGGACCCTCATCCATGTGGGAGCGCTGGCAGTGCAAGGCACACACGTGTGTACCTTCGTCGCCAGTGGCGACTACCTGACAACCAGCGTAAACGGTCGCGAGAGTATTCAATGCAAATATGTACCCATGGAGGGAGAGAGAACCGAAGAGAGAGAGAGAAAGGACTCGCTCTGCAGCTTGTCATCTGTGTCTCCCCCGTTTCTCTCCTTTCGTTTGTACTTCTGGGCCTTTATTCGCGCGCGCTCCCGAGTTCTATAGGTGAGCTTTTTTTTCTCCCCTCGGTGCCGCGATCCCAAGAATTTTAACAATTTTCAACTCCGTGGTTCGTTGCGATGAGGTACGAAAAAAAATTGTTTTTCAGGCCGGGTGTGATGTGGAAGTATGAAGACTCTATGTGGGATTGGGGTAGAATATCCCTAGGGGCCGTACGCAAATTACGTAACGCAAATGGGGGGCGGTTAGGCCAGGCGTTACGGTCTACGTACGTGGAGTCAAGGTTTGCGTTACGTCACGATTTTAAAACTGCCAGAAATAGCAAAATTTCTGCATGTCCAAGTTTTTCATTTAAACCTCGCGTGTAATTTTACCGTGGACAACTCACAGCATACACAATGTCAGTTAAGGGGGAAAGTCACTGTGCAAGAACTTGCACAGTAGCTTTCCCACATCCCCCAAGCAAAATTTGAAGGACATTTTTTTTATAACTCTTGAAAGTACATGTATTGAAAAATATGTTGGCAACATTTTTATTCACAAGTCCGAAAATTGACGGAGGTATAGTCGCTTTAGTGAGAATAGGTAGCGAGACCGGTTAGTGCCCTCAGACCCTACAGGTGTGGCATCATTTACAATAGATAAAGTACAGGCTCTTATTATTTTGTGAACTATCATGAAGATGAAGAACCGTCATATCGCCCGCGACTAGATACTTCAATGTAAGCATCAATATTCTAGAAAAAACATAACTTTATATCAATAAACACGGAACGAAAACGTTGAGCGCGTTTTTCTCGAAACTAGTTTTTTCGACCTTGTCCGAGCGAATACTTAAAAACTTATCAACCGATTTTCAATTTTTTTAAAAACATTTTTGTCATCGCAGTGACTAAGGTTGTACGTATCCGCGTTTTCAATATTTGATAATTACTATTTTTGAAGACTGCTTGAATACAGAAAAAGGGCCTTGAAAATAGAAAAAGAATGTCCAAACTGTCGGCATTTTGTAAAAAAAAAAACAAAAAAAAACGGCTACGCATAACGATAGCTACATTTCTATAGATATCGATAAATTTCATATTGATATCGATGGGATAATGAAGAGAATTTTTTTTCGTCGTCAAATCAAGGTATATATCTCGATTAATTTTCAAGATTTTTACATAAAAATTGGTATAAAACTAGATAAATATATACTTCGTAAAATGAGTATAAACCCGATCCTTTCATAATTAGTTATGTCTATGAAAAAAATCGCAATTTTTGACGAAAAAGCACCCGTTACGTAACGGAATAGGGTGGGGGGGGGGGGGTCTGGCCAAGCGTTACGGTCCCGTTACGTGGGGAGAGGGGGTAAAAAATGTGAAATTTCGCGTTACGTAATTTGTGTATGCCCCCTAAGTCGAATATCCATAAGTCGAATTTCCATAAGTACGAATATCCATAAGTGAGTATAGAGTAGAAATGAGTGCCAGAAATGGCTGGAGGTAGAGGAAAAGTGGGTATAAAGGGAACCCAAATAAACTCACTTATCTCTACCTCCCCCCATTTCTGGCATTCATTTCTACTCTGTACTCACTTATGGATATTCGACTTACGGATAGTCGACTTATGGATATTTGTACTTATGGATATTCGTACTTATGGATATTCGTACTTATGGATATTCGACGATAGTGTCTATGTGGATGTTGTCACGGACAACTTACCGGTCAATTCGTCCGCGTCGACGTCCCTCGTGACGAGAACGGCGATCGTATGAGCAGCCGGAAAGCCCCAAGCTGCCACAGCCCCAACCGTCGAGAAGCCTTGCTGCAGCCCGAAACCGGCGTCCTGCTCCTGGTGCCTCGTGCTCGAATTCCGCCAGGAACGACTCCATTTTCGCGCAACTATGCACCACCAGCTGGACAGCACGACCCACCTGAGCATCGAAGGTCAAACGTGTTAAAACTCACATGATAATACTCGCTTCCTATTTACGCAGAATAGGTCATGCTTTTTGTTTACTGGGAAGAAAGAAATTTGGTGAGAGGCTCAGCATTTCTTTTTGTATTTATTATTAGGGGAGATTTATCGGTCGTTGGAAGTCTTGGCACTTTAGAGAGGGAAACTTTATTAGCAAACTCAGTGTCGTAATTTGCATCATTCGAATAATTATTTATTTTTAAAACCACGATGGTCACGGGTGGACACTCCTCCCCCCCCCCCAAAATTTCGTTGCTCCCTCAGAAAAAAGTCGATCCGAAATAATTAACACTTTGTGTGTTAACGTTTTTCCGGTACCTTCCGTCTGTAAACCCGGGTATTTCAAGGCCTGCCGTTTTTTCACCCGGTTAAGGCGGGATATACATTTAGACAGGAAAAAAATAAGCAATATTGAGGAATTTTGAAAACTAATAATTAATTATTCTACAATTATCAAACTTTAGGAATACTTTAATAGTATATTTAAGTATACAATGTAAGTTTTTAAAATTCATTCATCATCGAAATGACGGAGCTGTGCCAAAATGTTACAGCAAGGTCGCCGCGGGAGTTGCGAATCGGCGTGCAGTCTAGCTTCCCGTAGACTTTGATTTGCAAAATGTTCAAACATTTTTTCAGTTAGAACATGTATAGTTTTTATGTGACGGTAAATAAAATGAAGAAAATGCAAAATTTAGTAAATGGCACGCATTTAAAAAAAATCAACGTTGTGGACAAAAAATCAAAATGTGGATTAAAAAAGAAGTATTTTTTCCAATTTTTCAAAAACAATTTTCGTCAAGTAGAAGGTACCAATATTATCAATATTTCTACCAAGTTTCAACTCAATCGGCTTAATAGTTTTTGAGTAATCCTGCACGCCAATTTCGATAATTCAGTTTTGAGAAAAACGCGTTTGAAGTTCACGCCTGCTCCGAATCCGAGCGGCGAGGCACAGCGCTGACGGACTGTAACGTTTGAAGTTTTTCGAATTTCGCTTCGAAACTTTGGGAAAATATTCTACATATATAGTTTTATCGTTTAAAGAGAAAGAAAAAGAAATCGATTTTTTTATCGTTGTAAATTTATATCCCGCCTTAATATATTCGAAAATTTTCGAACAAATTCGTGCTAGTGTTCGAAACATTCAATTTAATATATCAATCATAAAGTTATAGGAAAATGAATTTGTTCGTATATTTTTTGCTCAGGGGTCTACTCACTTTAGACGCTAAAAGGAGGCTATTTTGATTAATTTTTTTGATAGGTTTATATTATAGATATTGATATAAAAGTTGTTACACTTAATAAATACACTTTCGTAATACATAAAAAACTTTTTTCTATTTAAGTCACTATTTATAGACGAAAATGGTAGTTAAAAAAATGTCCTAAAAAAATTGTAGGTCTGCGCCGTTAACGAAATCTCGGAGATGAATCATCCGAAACAAAAAAGTCAAACGGTTTTAGATTCAGTATGTTAATGGCTATAGCGCATATCATACGCTTTTTGATATATGCAAAAATAACAAAATGGCGGATATTTTTCGAAAAAACAAAAAAACGTTTTTTTTCACCGTTTTTAGCAACAAAAAAATTGTATATATCAAAATTTAAAAAAATCTTTGATATGCGCTATAGCTATAGTTGTAAAGAATATGTGGTTAAAATTTCATAAGGATCGGTTCAGTAGTTTCGAAGATTTTAATAACAAGTCGTCGAAAAACGTGGTTTCGAGAAAAACGCGTTTAAAGTTTGTTTGGGTTGCATAAATACATTTAAAAAAACATTTTTTTATGTATTTCGAAAGTGTATTTATTAAGTGTAACAACTTTTATATCAATATCGAAAATATAAACCTATCAAAAAAATTCATGAAAATAGCCTTTTTAGCATCTAAAGTAAGAAGACCCCTTAAATAAATGAAGCAACTCGGTAGGAAAGTAGTTTTGGCTGGACAAGAAATACCAGCCTGAAGAAATAATTTAATAAAACTTGGACTATTTTCTTCGTCGTAATTTCGTAACGTGCATAAAAAGTACCTATTTCATTATGTAAATTAAATAGATGTTCGAATTTCACAATTAAATTAACTGTGGGAAAAAGAATAACATTACCCACATTAACATTAACATTAAGAAATTAAGAATAAAATCTTAACAATTGATACGTCAACCTTAGAAGCTGAAGCAATGGTAATAAAAAACATAATTTCATGTAAAAATGGTGAAATAAATCCTGGAAATTGAAGAAAGCATATTAGAAAGCATTACTGCCCTAACTTATATAAACTTTTCCAAGCAGCAATAGTACTCCCGGTGAGCTCCACCGGCTGTGAGAGGAGTTTTTCTGCCACGAGGCGAATAAAAACGTGGCTTAGAAGCACAATGCTTTAGGAACGATTCTCTCATGTCACTGCTGCACACATATAATGACATGGTTGAAAGAAATTCCAACTGAAAAAGTGTTGCACCGATTTGCATAAAAAGTAGAAAGCTAAGACTTATTTAATCGAGTACCTACTTAAAGTAAAGTTTAAAGACTTGTAATTGGATTAAAGAATAATGAAAAATTAGTTGATTACTTTTTAAGGTATCGCAAGGTGATAAAAGCTCCATATTTTATCTCTGTTGCGCGATTATGTTACGAAAGAAACAGTGAAGTGAACAAAACCACTTTGTTGTCAGGTCGGCCCTCTTAGGCACCCGCCAGAAAAAAAAGCTGGCTTCGGCAGTGCAAGCGACGGCAATTTTTTAGCAACTCGGGCTACGTACATATCACTCGAAAATTGTATGAAGATTTTGTTTAAGGTGGTTCGGAAGAAAGAATTCAAAAATCGACTAACGTTTAACCTCCAATTTTTGTGTGAGAAAGAGACAGTATGTCATTAACCACGTTGGAATAAAAAATGGTGAGCCACTCCACCGTACCATTTCCGAAATATGAACGTTGAAAGTTGGCCTAAAATACACGCACTCAAACGTAACCTCCGAAAAATTTACCGGAAATGATAACTTTACGTAAAATTTAGTCGTTTCACCCAACAAACAAAATTTCTTATTCGAATCTTCGATTAATACGGAATTCACCTGCAAAAATTGTAGCTGATCTACCGTGTAATTTTTTCACAATCATTTATTAAATTTTGCTATGCCGCATCTGTCTCTCTCTAAACGGTGATCGGAGCGTCAGCTGTGATTGCTGGGGGAAATTCCTAGACGGCAATTCACGCAGAATGCGATATGAATGTCGCCGAATGCCTACGCTGCAGATCATGCTAAATACAATAAGAATAGAATAAAAATAATAATAAAACGAAGGATAAAAAATGAATAAAAATATGTTGATTGTAGATCTTAATTTTTTAAATTGATTATTACGTATACAAATATAGATATGAAGAACGGCTGTAAATGATTTTATTTAGAAAACTTAAAAATTTCTATCTGTTTTCGTTGGGTATATTTACCTGAAGATGAAACTTTAAAAACTGCCCAATCAATCTCTTATTATTTATCTGCGTGAACAAAAGCAGATCAATTTTCTTTAAAGCAAAAAACGACCACTTACACGTAATTGTGCCATGTTTTGGCATTTGTCGAGTCGTTGAGAGGTGATGTTTGAATTCTTCTAAAGTGAGGTTATGTAGCGTTGCCAACTGCTTAACACATGAACTCACTAGTGAAGTCGATAATGATCAACCGAGTGCTCAATGACCAATGTCGATTGTAAGTATTTATTAAAATCATCGTAAATTTTAATTCTAATGGGTAGCAAAATGAAAATAGTTTTTTATGAGATTAAATTCTATATATTTGAAACATTCGAAAAAAAATCTAAAAATCGTTAAAATTGTCTGCTTGCGGTTTTTCTTCCGAAATACCTTAAGCACTGGAACGTAAATCCGCGAGGAAAAGATTCTGAGTAATAAGATTTGGGAAATAAGCGGAATTAAAGATGAATTTTTCGTACGATCGAATATGCAAGCTTCAGTACCATAATTTGTAGTCCTTCGTTCGATCGAAACAAACAAAAATTTAAATATTTTTCTTCTCATTATTATACACCAAATTGCTCTCCATGCACGGAGAATTATCAAAAGTATTTTCTATTCATACCCCATCCCTGAACAAAAAAATTCATACATATTTTCATTGCTGTCAGAGGAATTAAAAAAATAATCGTTTTTGTACATGTCATTAAACCCTTTGTCCTACTTAATTTTACAATTTTCACGCGTCACCTTTACTTTACCCGTCCGACACTTTTCCCCAAAACTCGACGATCAAATTGCCAAAAAATCGCTCGGAACTCGTCGTCAAAACGATTTTTCTCCTAGTCTAAACATTTTTCATCGTCAATAATATTCGACGCTTGTAATAATTTCCATTAAAACGATCAGTTTGAAAACAAATAACTCAAATTAAAAAAAAACCTTTAGATCAATGAAAGAAGGATCGATAAATCGAGTGCTCGCAACCTTGAAACAGTCGACTCGTAATACACGGAGCGCGCGCCTCTGCCTGCGATTCCAGCAGCCATGATTTTAACCTCTTTTTTCCTTCTACCTATTGCCCCTACAAATTCTATAGAAAAAAATAATGAAAAAATATCGTTTTTTTTTTCTTTCTTTTTTTCCAATCGTGGCTGGCAGCTCTCTCTCGCAGGTGTAATAACCGCGCGGAGTCAGATTGTTTGAATTTTATTGCGACTGGTATTTACTGTCCGGTAACGACCTCACGGTGTGCAACGGGAGAGAACTCAACGAGGCCGGGCAATCGGATCCTTCGTCTTTATGTGTGCCTAAGTCGGTGTGTCGGCTACATACATGCGTGCATCGACGTACCGCTTATTTACATAATAATTGATTGCACACGAGATGCATAGAGTGTGTGTGTCAGATAGAGAGGGGGAGGGGAGAGGGAGAGAGAGAGAGAGAGAGAGAGAGAGAGAGAGAGAGAGAGAGAGATGGGGGAAGGGAAACGAGACTCGGATGAAAAAATAAAATAAATACAAAAAAAGAACGCGAGCACGTATCCCTTATGAAAATTGCTTCGTGTTTTACGAGGTTTCGGTCCGAGGAGAACGCCTACGGGCACGAACAGCCATAACAGGCTTGATGGACGTTCTTACTTCGTACCGCCTCTCTCTTGCTCTTCTTCTTCTTCTCTACCAGCAACAGTCCGTCGGATAACATCTTCGAACCAAACTATATACATCGCGTCTACACACATATATATATATATATATATATAAAATTCTTTTAAATAAAAAAAATATATAGAGTGGGGGGTATCGGAGGAGACACTAAACAAATATTCATTTCTGGTGAGAAACGTGCACAATCTCTTTACATATCATACGTACAAGTAGAATCACGCGAGCCCTGTCAAATCATATTATTCAGGTCTTTAACTTCGTTCATTCTTTTCCTTCTCCTTTACAATGACATTGAAGTCCGCATCGCTGGAGTGCATCGAAAATAATGTTTTTTTTTTTGTTCAATCTCCCAAATTTCTTTGGTCAGATTTATGCTACGAAAATTACGTAAATATTTGTTAGGCTCATTTAGCCATGTAGAATCGAAATCTGCAAAATATGGTTTTGGATAATAATAAAAGTGAGAAATTGAAAAGAATAACAACGTTCGCGTCGTTGGAATGCAACGAATTTTTTAATTTTCAATCTCCTAAATTCCTTTTGGCAGGTTTATGATACGAAAATCACGGAAATATTTTTTGGATTCCTTATTTAGCAATCTACAATCCACATCTGTTGAATATGATTTTGGATGATGATGAAAATGGGAAATTAAAAAGAATAACGTTGAAATTTGCATTTTCAATATGCAATGAAAATAACTTTTTTTAATTCCCAAATTCTTTTTGGTAGATTTATGACGTCGGCAGAATATGATTTTGGGTAATAATAGAAATAAGAAATTAGAAAGAATTACGAAGTTTGCATCGTTGGAATGCAACGAAAATTATTTTTGTTCAATTTCCCAAACTTTCCTTGACGGATTTGCGCTGAGAAAATCACGTGAGTATTTTTTAAGTTCCAAGGGCAAAATATGATTTTGGATAATAATAAAAATTAGAAATTTAAAAGTGACGAAGTTTGCATCTTTGGGATGCAATGAAAATTAATTTTTTTTTACCTTCCGAAGTTCTCTTTGGCAGATTTATGCTGCGAAATTCACGTAAATATTTTGTCGGTTCCTTATCTATCGATCTACAATCCAAATCTGCAAAATATCATTTTGGACAATAATAAAAATAAGAAATGGAGAAAAAATTCCGTTGCTTCCCACCAATGCAAACTTCAATCCCATTATAACGCACGCTAACACATTACACGTAAATTGCGAACTTGTACGTATATGAGAGCGGAACAAATTGTCTTTATTGCCGAGTACGAAGAACCATTTGGCACCGTTGGTATTTGCAACATGGAGGATTATCCCATAAAATGATTGTCCTAATAAACCCGTTTTTCCTTTATTGCCATGTTCGGTGGTTATTTTTCGTATGCAAGTAAGTTCCACGTGGTTACGACAGGTGATAAATCCTTCAACGGAACCAGTCGAGATTGTGGCAACTAATCAAAAGCGAGCAATCCTAGTCTCGAGCAAACCCGAACCAACTAAAAAACGTCCTCAAGTGTACTTTCCCTAATGGTTCCGACCGGCTAACCCCAAACGAGTAAACACCAGTGATCTTTCCCCATAAGGCATCGTGGCCGTATCGCCCGTGTACTCGATACCTGCTGCATGTTTCACGGAATGCAACGTGCAATCGAAATATCTCAGAAATGTTCAATCTTCTATCGTATTTCTCTTCATACAATTCTCTCCTCATCTATCGCATAGAACCTCCGCAACACAGCGAGCTAAAATCTCTCGCGGTAGTAATTCGCGTATTTGTCCGGAGGGCGTGAGCGTGGCGAGTGTATACGCGCGCTCGGCGCGCCTAGCCTCGCGAGATTTCGTAACCGGCTCTGAACACCGCCGTGCAACGGAAAATTCGCGAACTTTTTTTTTCGACTCACGACTGCGGTGGCCACCTGGACGGGGTCTCATCATTCGAAGGTACACAGTCGTATATCAGATACGACGCTGTGATCAACTTGCGGCAAACTTGCTCTCGATAATGCTTGTTATTATTCGTAATCGTGGCCCTTGCGCCGCTCGGTTCTTCTCATTCTAGTCGTGTTATCAGGACGAAAAGAAAAAAAACGAAAACTCGATGAAAGGAGGAATTTCATTTCGCGAGTGATGAACGATGCGTGAGAGAGAGAGAGCGAGAGAGAGAGAGAGAGAGAGAGAGAGAGAGAGAGGGGAGGCCCATAAACGAGGAGCGGAGGCCAATCGCGAACGAGTGGTGGAACTTTGGCTAGAGCTCCGGGGTATATAATCAGCGAGATGAGATGAGCCGGGGATACCGGTACAGTCATTTCGTGTTTGTTTTGTTAGTTAGCGAGTCGTTATGCGCGCGCGTTCCTCTTCTTGTCCTCCCCCTCCCCCGCGTCATCGCGAACAACACAGCAGGATCTTCCCTGCTTCGAGTCATCTCATCGTTGTGGCGTTACGCTCCCTTGCTCGTATCACAGCATTATGTATACACGTATATAACGACGAGCGCCCACCCAATCCATCGAAGCAACCAGCGCGCACCCTTCATCGCTGCCCACTGCCCCCCCTATACCCCGCTGTGCCGCTCACTCGATGAATCGCACCGACTGTCCGATTTGTAAGAAACTGTTGGGAAAAAATGGCTCCATAAAGACGTCGGAGATAGCGATGCTGGTATAAACGAAGAGGCCTGGTACTCTCGTGACAACACACGGACCACGTATGAAGAACGATGAGCGGCTAACACAGCGAGCTACGGCCAGCGCTCTGTTCTCTAGTTTTTACGCGGCGAGTGTTCGGAATTTTCCTAACCCTCAATCCGTGAACCAGGGTCGTTTGCGTCCTGCCCAAAATCATTTTCTTCGCAGGTTGCTTAATATTTTATGCAAAAACATTTTTTTTAATAAGAACAAACCCTTTGTCCCTTGAGAAGTACGGCGTAAAGATTGGCCATGAGTTTTTTCAGATTTCATTGATAATTTTTGGTTTGGTAGTGGGAAGACGAAAACGATCCAGGTTCGGAGATTGAGGGTTAAGGTAGTCCTATCGCTTCACACTAGTGATACTACTTACTGTTCATACTTGAGACTTGTACAATTTATATTTTTAACATATGCAAAAAAAAATTGTAATAACTAACATTTTCCATGTGTAAACTGTTTAATGAATGTTCACATTTAATGAGATAAATGAAAAAATAGTTATTCCAACGATTCGCGCAGTATTTGTAGGTTTGATATTTGGCAACATTGATTGTATCTCCGTCTCTTTTTACTCAACCAGGCGAGTTTAACCTCCATGCCTTTCAACGTCGATCTGTCAAAACAATGTCAGGTGCAGGGAATATAAAGCATTGTATTCGGGCCACGACTGGTAAAAAGCGTGGAAAATTTGTGTCGGTGAAAAATGTCGGTTAAGACGGAATGACACCTCATCGCGGTCGGTATGGTAGAGCAATTGTAGATACCCAAAAATCTCTGAAACGGCTCTTCAGATCCCGTCGAAACTTTGCCAAACGACGTCAAATAGATAGACGAACAGCTGTCTGCACCTCAAATTTTCTGAATTTGAGAAAAAAACTGTAGATTGGCTTATGATAACCCGATGTACGTTTTTTTTTCTCAATTTTTTTTACTGCAGAATTTAGCAATTTTTTCGGAAAATTCAATCTTTTTCTTTCAATGCGTACCATTTCATCGATTTTCAACATTTCTCACTTTCTCTTGGTTCATATTCTGCGGATGAGGGTTAATAAAACAAAAGACTTGACCGACGTTTTTCTTAGTATTTGTTTTATTAGCTAACTGTTGATTGAATATTATATTTGTTTCATTAACTAACTGTTGATTGAAACACTATAAAAAAATGCTCCGTCAAGGCTCAGCCAATATTATCTATTTTAAGAAAAAAAACTCGATTTTTTTGTTTTAAACCAACCGGGTGGCCAAAATCAAGTACATCGTCGAGCCCCTCACGTTCAAAGGTCCTTTACGAGATTGTTTATAACTCCTTCAATTATTCATATTTTTTGTGAAATTCGGTACACAACTCTGTTAATATACATCCAAAAGAATGTCCAAACGATTTTTCAATAATCTTACTTATTCCTTCGAAATTATTATTTTAGATAACCCTGATTTTCTGATTGCCACACTAGCCTAACCTGTTAAGGAGTTTCGAGACTAGAATCGATATGCTTGGATTCAATTGACAGTCATGTCACCGAGAGATTAATTTAGGGTGCATCGATTGGCCAAAAATCGATCAGTTTCACAACATAGTTTCGGAATTCTTCATTGGTCAAGTTGAATTTTATGCATTTGGTACACATGGCACCTCGTAAACACTAGTTATAGGGCCGCAGGGACTTAAATAATGTCGAGATTTTTATTAAAAGGTGGGCAAACCGTGATTATAGTGTTAGGAATATGGGGTCAAATAATTAAATGGTTTCTCTACTTAGTTCATTCATCATAATCGAAAAAATATGTGAATTTTGAGCTCGAGCGGTTTGTTTGCGGACGTAAACGAAAATTGTAGGTTAAACGTGGCAACACCACGTCAACTGGCTCTGTCGAGCGGGCCACTCACAGTCGAGCATCAACTAGCGAGTATTTCAAAATCCATAATAGTGTTCAAAACGTGTATATTACAGCCGACAACGCTTTAGCGATAGTCAGTACGTGCCAACGGCAAATAATGTCACTGTTGTCAAGTCTATGGGCCATTTTTTCTCGTATAAAATTTCAATATATTTACATTTAATTAGAAAAATGATCACCAATATCACTTTCCGGCTTAGAAATATTCTTCAACAATGTTATGAGTCGGATTGCCCAATAGTCATTTGTTTTTACACGAAATTCTATTCGCAAGCGGTTGGCATCCTGCCGAAAACTCATTGTACTTTCATCCCCACTCTCGCAGCCAAGAAACGGCCCCGAAACTCGTTAAGTACGGGATCAACATAACCTCACAAGCTCTCCAACCAAGTTTTCTCATAGATGGTTAAGTTTTTCAGGATAAACAAAGCATCAGGCTGTGGAGAATTCCCTGACGCAGAGCTTGACGATTTTCTTTCACTCCAAATAGTGGCCATCTTTGAGAAATCTCTGTTAGAAAATCTTAGCTATCCCTCTCGCACTAATATGTCACGTGATACACTCTCTACTTCGCCTTGACTAACAAAAACCTGTGTACGCAAATGAGCACCTGCGAATATCCGTCATACGTCCGACCTGTTTTTCAAGTTACGTTAGCAGTAACTGGATTGGTTTTTCGATTATCTTACTAATCTTTTAATCGAATAATCCAACCAGACACGTTTTCAACAAAGTGGGTTTCCAAAATACCAAGTTAGAGGTTGAAATTGCAGTCACGTTGACGTTGAAGGTTCGCCGAAGGGTGTTCGGCGATAGCGAGCAAGAATCGAACCAATTGGAAACTGGAGGCAATGCGAGCCGCGCTCGCAGCGCCTAAAATGGACGGTTAACGTGACCCCTTTCTCTTATATGTACCGGCACAGCCGAGAAAACGTTCGAGCAGAGAAAGAGAGAGAGAGAGAGAGAGAGAGAGAGAGAGAGAGAGAGAGAGAGAGAGAGAGGGAGAGAGCGCGAGAACGACAGCATAGGAAAGCGCTGCTTTTGTATCCGTTCTTGAAACCGGCATAGTCCTCGAGAACAGTGTGCGTTAGTACAGTGAGACCCCGATTTCCCACCACTTAGCGGGCGCACTGGTAAAAGTTTTGGCGCCTCTCGCGACGTAAAGCAAAAGCTCTACTAGTATAGCCAACCTGGTCAAAATACATTGAAAAAAATGGACAAAATTAGAAAAACGAAAAATTACTCGAGATTCTGCTGTGTTCCAGGGTGCAAGACGGATAATAAAAGTGAATTGTCATTCCATAACCCACCTAAAGATAAAGTCATTTAAAAACGGTGGTTGTTGGGTCTGAAAATTACTCTCCTTAGGCCATCAAGGCAAGTTGGTAGTCACTCCACAAGAGTTTTTCTCTCCTACTTTGTATCTTTATAAAAAATAAATCGAGCAATATTAAAAGTCATTTCTGTTATATACAATGTATAAATATAACTTCAGACGCCCCTTGTGAGAAGTATGCTCTGAAAAATAGAATCACTCCTCAAAACCTGCGCGTGACTCTCATAACCTTAAAAAATCTAAATCCAGAGCTGACAGAGCTAAAAAATAGAGTAGAGAATAAATCATTCACTGCAGTAGCATCTTGATAATCTACCATGGAGGTAAATCCAATAGCCAACTTGCAGGAAATCAACGAATTAATTGTTTACGTTTGAGGCTAACTTTGAGCGGCCGTATTGAAATATCGCTGCGCCACCTCCAGGACATGAAAATCACGAATTAGGGGCCGTAAGCAAATAACGCAATTGGAGGGGGGGTTCGGCCAGGCGTTACGGTCCGCGTACGTCGAGAGGGGGCGTCAAGGTTTGCGTTACGTCACGATCTTCAAACTGCCAGAAATAGCAAAATTTCTACATGTTCAAGTTTTTAATTTAAACCTCGCGTGCAATTTTATCGTGGACGGCTCACAGCTTTCTATATGCAATGTCAGTTAAGGGGGAAAGTCACTGTGCAAGAACTTGCACAGTAGCTTTCCCACATCCCCCAAGCAAAATTTGAAGGACATTTTTTTATAACTCTTGAAAGTACATGTATTGAAAAATATGTTAGCAACATTTTTATTCACAAGTCCGAAAATTGACGGAGTTATAGTAACTTTAGTGAGAACAGGTAGCGCGACCGGTTAGTGCCCTCAGTCCCTACAGGTGGCATCATTTACAATAGATAAAGTACAGGCTCTTATTATTTTGTGAACTATCATGAAGATGAAGTACCGTTATATCGCCCCCGACTAGATACTTCAATGTAAGTATCAATATTCTAGAAAAAACATAACTTTATATCAAGAAACACGGTACAAAAACTTTGAAAGCGTTTTTCTCGAAACTAGTGTTTTCGACCTTGTCTGAGCGAATACTTAAAAACATATCAACCGATTTTCAATTTTTTTAAAAACATTTTTGTAATCGCAGTGATTATGGTTGTACGTATCCGCGTTTTTAACATTTGAAAATTATTATTTTTACAGACTGCTTGAATACAGAAAATGGGCCTAGAAAATAGAAAAAAATGTCCAAACGGTCGGTATTTTGTAAAAAAAAACCAACATAAAAAAACGGCTAAGCATAACGATAGCTACATTTGTATAGATATCGATAAATTGTTGACTTTTAATTTACAGATAATCTTTCATAAAGATATCGAGATTGGGGAGATTGTCGATGGGACAATGAAGAGAATTTTTTTTTTCGTCGTCGAATCGAGGCATATATCTCGGTTAATTTTCAAGATTTTGTCATAAAAATTGGCATAAAAGTAGATGAATATATACTTCATAAAATGAGTATAAACCCGATCCTTTCATAATTAGTTATGTCTATGAAAAAAATCGCAATTATTGACGGCAGCACCCGTTACGTAACGGAATATGGGGGGGGGGGGTACAAAATTGGGAAATTTTGCGTTACGTAATTTGTGTACGCCCCCTTAGTAGTTTCGTTTAAAATGCAGCACTCGGTCACCCCGGAACCGACGAAACTGCGAATTTCACATTTTTTCGTTTCATATAATTCACAGCTGGCCTAGTTACATCAAAATCTTTGGCTATTGCAGTGATTTTTGCACCAACATCGATTTTCATTAAAACGTCCAACTTTTCTCCAAGTATCAGCGTGCACTTTTCGTAGGACAATTGTTGTTCGGGTCGACGTTTTCCGTCGATTTTACGTTCGAGGTTATGTTTTCGGCTCGAAACCCCGGTGCTGCGGTAGTCGACGTGTACCGTGGGGCCGGGGTGTCAGTCGCGCGCAGTCGGACTGCAGACGCCCACACCCATCATTCCTTCCGGTACAATAGACAAAGTGGGGGGGGGGGGGGGTATGAAGGGGAACGAAAGAATCATGATACAAAATCGGGATCTCACTGTACGTGCATGCGTGCACTATAGGGTTCGTGTATGCAGTCAGGGGTGCTGAGAGCCTCACGGGGGAACCTCCCGCTCTCTTATGTCTCTCGCAGCCCGATTAGGCTTCGGGAGAGAAGGAATGCCATTGACTCCGCATGGTTATCCGGCGAGGAACGATGCTCTCTCGCTCTCTCCTCTTTGTTACGCGTACCGTGACGCGCCTTCCTATCTCCAGCATCCAACCGGTGATCCGATCTCGCCAAGAATACTTTTTTCCATTCTTCAAATCAGCGATTGTTCGTTGTCGAGTAAAACGGAGCTTTGTCCGCGTCCAAGGCTTTCAAACTTTCGGAACATCGAGACGTCCATTTTCTGCTGAATCGAAGGACCACGGAAGTCTCGGGCATGGCGGGCGTTTTTGCGCGAGGCTACCCGTTATATCGTATACATAATGGAGATGAGAGAAACTCGGTGAAGATCTCTCTCGCGAACGAGAAAGAGGCTCGCCTCCTATCTTGTTCTTCGCTTCACGAATCCACGAGATGGGAGTCGAAGCCTCGTTAGCGGCACACGAGGGGAGCCACGCAACACTGTTGCCAGATTGTTATCCCTTCTTTCTATCCAACTGCCCCCCCCCCCGCCGCTGCACCACGCCAGCCGCGCGGTCTTTTCCGCATCGCGCAGACTCAGCCCCCCCCCCCCTCCGCTCTTCTGCCATCGTGTACCAAGCGGCAGCAGCATCGCGTACCCCACCACACATCGCGAAATGCAACGTGGCCTCGCCTCTCGTGTGCATACGTATATTACGTATGTATATTTATATTCCATTCTCCTTGCGTCCAACGAGGCTATACCTCGTTCAACTTCGGCGCGAACCTCGCGCACAGGGAGGACCGATAATAATAAACGGGAGAGAGCGGGCTCGAGGGACAGCCGGGGGAGGGCGTGAGACGGAGATTCACAAATCCCCATCACAAAGAACCGGGCACAGCTCGTCTTTCCAGCGATTCTCTCTTCCCTTCGTCTTTTGCGAATCGCTAACGAGCTCCCTCTCGGCTGTCTCCCTTTCCCTTTTCACCCGCACCACCCAGCTCGTTTCCTCGCTCGACAGCCAACCTTCTCAACGGCCGTGTATAAGCATATTCAGGCTTCTTATTGTCTATTGCGAATTATTGCGCCTAGATTTTGGCGTGCATCCTACGACGGACGAACAAAATTCTTGTATGGACGAAAAAGATGATTTTTTATGTTAAGGCTGTCCTATCGCTTCACACTAGTCATACCACTGATCATATTTTTAACGTATGCAAAAAAATTGTGATAACTAAATTTTCCACGTGTAAACCGCTTAAGGAGAGATATACACCTAGGTGGTCGAGGTCGAGGATTTAGAAGCTATGAACATTCCGTCGACCGTAGAAGACCTACAGTATGGGCCTGGTATCGATGATTCCATGAAAGTTGACAAATTTCATGATTTATTCATTCCCAAATTTTCAAACGCGTTTTTCTCAAAACCACGTTTTTCAAATCGGTACCCAAAATTTCTCGAAAACCAACGAACCGATTGCCTTGAGGTTTTTTGTGGTTATTCTATACACCATTATCTAGTACAGTGTTTGTCAACCTTTTTTATAAGGCGGCACACTTGAATCTCTGTAAAATTCTTACGGCGAGACTTCGTATTGGACTTCGCCCCGCGGCGACCGCCCCGCGAAACGACACTCGTCACGATCGATGCCCGGGTATTATCATGTGATACATACATCCGCCTATTTTTTGGCGGCACACAAGAAATACACTCACGGCACACCAGTGTGCCGCGGCACACCGGTTGAAATTCACTGATCTAGTACTTGTCATAGGATTTTTTTTCCGTTACTTAGTTTTTGTTTTATAGGCAAAGTAATAACTAATTTTTGGCCCAAAAATCACTATTTATGTTCAAACGTCCGCCATTTTGTCATAAATCGATATTTGTAAAATCGGCTATGTCAAGTACTAGATTATAGTATCTAATGTAATAATCTTTTTGGTTTTTTTTTTTTCAGATGATTTTTGAAGAAACGCCAATGGGTACCGTATACGCAGATTTTTTTACGACGCTCCAAGGATCGTACAATGTCGTTGTATATTTTTGATATTTTTAAATAAAGAAAATTAAACATATTTTTGAATGTATATACTTTTAGATAATTAAAACCCCAATCCGAAATTTCAAATAGTTTTCCTTGAGAAAATTCACAGAAATGAGCCTTTCTCCGGCTCCTAGGTTTATATCTCCCCTTAAGGGGTTAGGCCACTTTAGAGGCCGAACAAAAAAGGCTTTTTGGCGATTTTTTTTTTTCAGAAAAACTATAAAATAAATCGAGATTACAAAAAGGGTGTATATCATACATATCAGTGGCTGTATACAATAATTTTTTTGAAACGATTGATTTCAAAATGGCGACTGTGCAGCGTTTATCTCAAAACTGCATTTTTTAAGTTGGCCGGAAACATATTCCAGACAATTTTCGACCGATTCACTTGAAATGTTGAATATGTCTTGAAAAATACATTGTCTATGGAAGTGCGTAGGATTTTTTTTTATATTGCAGAGTTCATTTGTTATTAACAATTATCTGACGATTTTTTAGAGGCAAATTTTTGAAAAGTGGAAAATTTGCCAAAAAAATCGTTCCTTTGGGTGTTGATTTTCCCGATTTTTGGTTGGCCTTTTCGGATAGGAGGAATCGAGATGTCAGGACGGCCAGGTGGCATTCTCTAAGTCTGACAAAATCCGTTTTGCACGTGGGTTTCATCAATCCCAATTGAACAATTGGCGACGGAGGAATCTTCGATTAAAAATTGGCGATTTCGACGTTTTGGCGGAACCGATCGGACAGTGCTAAGGATTATTACCATTATTAAGATTCAGGATTCAAGGTTATTTTTATCTACCCATTATTACTATTTTCTTTGATTTATTATTATTGTAATTATTACTTTGTTATTATGAGATATTATTGCTCGAGAGTATTATCGTTATTGAGGTTGAAGATTCAAGATTTTTTTGATAAGGTTTTATCAATTATTATTACTTTATTATTATAATGAGATTTCCTTGCTTAAGATTATTGTTGTTTTTGAAATTGAATATTTAAGGGGCTATACCTGTGTGACACTTTAAAAAATCGATTTTTTTTGCCTTTTTCGACAGTTTATATTTTCAAGAATATCACTATCATTTATATCAATATCATTTTACCTTGCAAACATCGATAGTTAACGGGTTACCCCCACTTGCGATTTTGAAAAAAATCGATTTTTTTTTATTGCATTTTTTTGAAATATAAGTATCCGGGCCCATACTTCTGTATGGGCCCGGAATAGATGACTCTATGTAAGTTTACAAAAAAAAATATTTTCTTCGTGTAAGCTGAAATTGAAACTTTGAACGCGTTTTTCTCAAAATGGCATTTCTGAAATCGGTGACCAAGATTACTCGAACACTAATGAACCGATCTTCTTGAAATTTTGCAGGCTTATTTAATACATAAAAATGTAGTCTTTAATGGTTCGATTTTTTTTTCGAAAAAAAAAATGGCTGTTTTATAGCCAAAAACGGCCGTTTTTTTTCGTTAAAATCGAACCATTAACTTTGACTGTCCGCCATTTTGTGAAAAATGAATATTTTTTAAAAATCCTTCGATTAAAGACTAGTTTATACTTATATTTGACTAAATCCATCCGCATTTTTTTTTTTCAGATGATCCACTTCGCCGCAATGTTGGTCACCGCAAACCGTGTATAGAAAAACATTATTTCATTGACGGCCATTTGCCACTAAACAATGTAATATTTTTCAATAAAAAAATTACTGAAAGTTCTTCAAGATGTGTTCTTTAAGATGGTATATTGATCGATTGAAAAAGTTTTGTAGTTTTCTTTTAAAAAATTCATGAAAAAGGCCTTTTTGCGCTACAAGTGGGGGTAACGCCTTCAATCTTTAAACGCGTTTTTCTCGAAATGAGATTTTTCAAATTTGCTGACATTGTAACTCAAAGAGCAATTATCCGATTGACTTGAAATTTGAACTCAGTACTCCTGAATATATTTACTCTACAATGACGTAGGATATTTTTGATTGGATGAAAATTGACGATTTGGCATTGAAAAAAACGACCATTTTATAGGCAAGAAAACAGACTTTTTTTTCATAACTACGCAATTTTGTTAGATTTTGATATTTTTCGAAAATCCTACGTCATTGTACAGGAAATACTTTCTGGTTTAACGACATTTTTTCCTTTTTCGGTTTCAGCTACTCAATCGGTCGGAATCATGTCAGCAGTGGAGGAACTTTTTTTGGCGCCTCCGAAGGCAGCGCATAAGTCGCTTGGATCTCAATATTTTCCTATGAAAAAATTATGTAATATAGGTCAAATATAGCCAAATATATTCTTAATTTTCCGAAACGATTAAGTACTTTTCTTCCAAAAAATTCCCGAAAATCACCCAAATTTTCAGCGTTCACACTGGTATGGCCCCTTAAGATCATTTTTATGAAGTTTGACTAGTACAGTCGAACCTCGATATAACGAAGATTTGTC
Organism: Ophion slaviceki; assembly: GCA_944452715.1. Taxonomy (NCBI): domain Eukaryota; kingdom Metazoa; phylum Arthropoda; class Insecta; order Hymenoptera; family Ichneumonidae; genus Ophion; species Ophion slaviceki. Next base: position 32,341,556 of record OX101789.1, read on the forward strand.
CATTCCCTTCCGATAGACACCCGAAACCTTTATACAACAACATAATAATATACATTGTGCCCTAATTGCTAATTGCTTGTGAAAATGGCTCTAATTTAAACCTTTCTTTAAAAAAATATCCCTATATTTATACCACCAATTTTTCTTTTTTAAAGAACATTTTAAACAACATGATCTCGATGTAACGAAACCTCGATATAACGAACTTTCCTAGAGATTCGTTATATCGAGGTTCGACTGTATTATGATTCCATATTATAATTATTACTTGATTATTATAATCAAATTTAATTGATAAGATTATCTTCATTGTTAAAATTCAAGATTGAAGCTCATTTTTATTAAACTTATTATTATCATTATTTCACTAATTTTTATTATCATTACTTTATTATAACGGGATTTTCTTGCTTAATATTATGATCATTATTAATATTTATGATTATTTTTACAAAGTTTTATTGTTATTGTTATCATTATTAGCATAGGCATGGTTGTTGTTGATTTTGCTGTAATGATTATGATAATAACTGTTATTTTTGTTCACTGTTCCGAACACCTAAAATTCCGTGTAGCGGCAAGACTCTTTTATCGGGCCCTCAAGAATATTTCATTAAGGGAGACTTTGTCCTTGAAATTTTCAAAAAATCAATTTGAGCTCAACATGAGCAGCTAGAAGAAGAGGAGGGGTGCCTTTATGGACCAGGCATTGCCGATTAGCGGTAATTATAAACACATTTGTGTAAACACATTACAAAACTTTAAACGCGTTTTTCTCGAAAACCCGTTTTTAAAAATGGCTGACATTCTCCTGACCGCTGTAATTAACATATCGACCTGAAATTTGGAGAGCATACTTAGAAAATATGTCTTCACGGAATGACGGATCGTTTTTTCGATAGATACATTTTTGCATTTATTATTTATCTTTTTATGCGAAAAAAACGCGAAAACTCGATTTTTTTTTTTAATTGCCGCCATTTTCCGAAATTTGTACTAAACGAAAAACCCATCCGTTATTCCATGACCAAAGGGTCACAGATTGATAATATGCTTTGAATTTGTGTTTCAGATCAACAAAGAGGGGGCAGTGATGTCAGCCGTTTACCTCCCGCGATTTGAGGACCTGTTTTCGCGGAGCTGCAACGGCCGCCATATTGGTTTAAAAAAAAAAAATTCTAACGTTCTGTATATCATAAATAAAAGCAAGAAAAAAACCGCACTCAAAAAGCTTTACTCGTTTCCTTTAAAAAAAAAAATAAAATGTAAACACCTGAAATATGGCACTCCAAGGACAAATTCTCCGTTAACTCACCAAACACTCGCAGCATTCCCGAAGTAATAGAGAAGTAGAAATACGACGGCGCAGTAAGGATTCGCGAGGCCATCCTGCGTTAGATGCTGCTGCTGTTGTTGTTGCTGCTGCTGTTGCACGACCAAAGCAACCTGGTCCTGAGGATGAAGAGGAAGGGCGTAGGTACACGCCACGGCAAGTCTACCGGCCGATAAACGAATCACGTAGCCGATCCCGACCGCGGCGTGGCAAAAACTCACGCAAGCAATCGCGCTCTCTGTCGGAGGGATATTGTACACATTTAGATGTAATTCAGTATTTTATGAAAAAGAACACGGGGATATTGTATACGATGGAGATTTGATACTTGAATAATGAGTTTTCGAGAATCGTCGCTTAGTTGTTTGAGGGAAGAGTTAAACTGGAATTAGGGCTTGCATTATCCGTTAATTTTTCGTATCCGGATAATATGGATGGTAGTGAACTTTACTATCCGGATATCCGGAATTTCTGATAATTCGAATAATTCTGGAAAAAAACAAAGGAAATCTGTCAAAAAGTAGTTTTATTCATATTTACTGAAATTAAGGTGGTTCGGAAGAAACAATTCAAAAATCGACTAACGTTTAACCTCCTATTTTTTTGTGAGAAAGAGATAGTATGTCATTAACCACGTTGAAATAAAACATTTTAAGCCACTCCACCGTACCATTTCCGAGATATGAACGTTGAAAGTCCGCCTAAAATACACCCACTCAAACGTAACCTCTGAAAAGTTTACCGGAAATGATAACTTTACGTAAAATTTGGTCGTTTCACCCAACAAACAAAATTTCTTATTCGAATCTTCGATTAATACGGAATTCACCTGCAAAAATTGTAGCTGATACACCGTGTAATTTTTTCACAATAATTTATTAAATTTTGCTATGCGGCATCTGTCTCTCTTTAAACGGTGATCGGAGCGTCAGCTGTGATTGCTAGGGGAAATTCCTAGACGGCAATTCACGCAGAATGCGATATGAATGTCGCCGAATGCCTACGCTGCAGATCATGCTAAATACAATAAGAATAGAATAAAATCAATAATAAAACGAAGGATAAAGAATGAATAAAAATATGTCGATTGTAGATCTTATTTTTTTTTAATTGATTATTACGTATACAAATATACATATGAAGAATGGCTGTAAATATTTTTATTTAGAAAACTTAAAAATTTCTTTCTCTTTTCGTTCGGTATATTTACCTGAAGATGAAACTTTCAAAACTGCCCAATCAATTTCTTATTATTTATCTGCGTGATCAAAAGCAGATCAATTTTCTGTAAAAAAAAGAAACTACCGCTTACACGTAATTGTGACATGTTTTGACATTTGTCGAGTCGTTGAGAGGTGATGTTTGAATTCTTATAAAGTGAGGTTATGTAGCGTTGCCAACTGCTTAAAACATGGGCTCACTGGTAAAGTCGATAATGATCAACCGAGTGCTCAAGAACCAATGTCGATTGTAAATATTTATGAAAAACATAAATTTTCATTCTAATAAGTACCAAAATAAAAATACTTTTTTATGGGGTTAAATTCTATGTATTTCAAACATTCGAAATAAAAAAATTAAAATCGTTAAAATGGTTAAACTTTCGGTCTAACAATTAAAAAAGGAAGAAAAAAGACTTAGACTTTAGTTAGACTTCCGGTCTAAAAAAAAGACTTAGAACTTAGTTAGACTTCCGGTCTAACAATTAAAAAAGAAAAAAATCGTTAAAATTGATTGACTTCCGGTTTTTCTTCCGAACTACCTTAAACCAAAATTGTTCTCTCTTTCCTACAGCTAATGGACGACATGAACATTTTTAATATGCCAAAATGATCGAGCACAATAAGTACGCTACTATGTACCATAAAATATAAAAATAAAATATGAATCATTGAAAACAGTTAGGTAACTCTTTCCTCTGAAACTTAAACTAATTATCGTAGTAATAATGAGATCATAAAATATCAAACAAAATAAAAAACAATCATTAACAAATAAAAAACGTAAAAATTCTCTCTTCTAAGATTTAAAAATTAACCATTCTCTCCTCTGAGACAAAAACTAAAAACAATCATATACTTAAACGTTATAGTGAGTGAGATTTCCAATCAAGTTAAATGCACAATGAAAATACGTATTTCAATCTCGCGCACGCATCTTGCAATTCAGACGACACACAGTAGGAGAAAAGCCCAAAAACCTGGCCAAAACCCCAAAAAATAAATTTTCGAAATAGGGTCAGTTGAGTAGTCATTCAGGTAGAGGACTAGTAACTGCATTCCATTGTGGAAGGGAAAGCCCTTTAAGTGTATACCTGCGCCGCAGCGTCAGTTGGCAGTTAGTGTTCGTGAAGAGTGTACGTGTCACGCGCTGAACAGACGAAAATAACGCTGACTTCAAAAACCCATAACTTTAAAGTGACGGGTTTAATTTCAATTCTGCAACATGGATACGACTTCTGGAGGTATGTAGAACATGTTTTTACATCGGTTGAATCTAAAGTTTATGTATAAATGATTGAAATGTAGTATAGCCTTCGGCATAAATAAAATTGAATAATTTTGAAAACTTATATTTTCAACGGTCCGAAAAGTTATATATTTTGTCACATTTTGCAAAGCTCCTAGTCTCGGCCTTTAGTTTATTGTATAAGCTTTCGAAATTTACAAGAGTTACCTGCGGAAAACGTGCGTCTTGTCCGTTATGATTTTTTTCGCATCGTGCGGTAGCCGAGCGTGCACGCGGCACTATTGAGCAGCCTCTGCGCCTCTACCTGAGAATGGGTGAAGTAGCATCATAACGGACAAGACGGCTGTTATACGCTTGAAATAAATTATTTTAATATATATGTATGTGTATATATATATATATAAATTTTCTGTGATTTAATTATGATATATACGTATGCATATATATATATACATATTAAAATCAACCACATAGAAATTTCTTAAATATGAATGAAATGTTATAACATTCAAATAAAATATTTGAATATATATAGAGACGAATTTTGCGCCGAGATTGAAGCCGTGCCGGGAGTTGTAATAGATACAAACTCGGATAATGATTCTGACTCCGACTCCGACTCCGATTACGATTTTGATTAAGAATAAAATTTTCTATTTTTGAAACGTTCCGTATGTATTTTGGAAATAAAAATAATAATTGCGTAGAATACACTGTTCACGTTTATTTTATTATGATGATTTTTTTAAATATATTAATTTATCTATTTAACAGGATACTCGGCCATTTTGTTTATAACAATTTGCTGTAAGCTCTTTGTTGCAAGTTATAAACAATAGATATCGGATTGGTAATCAGCGACCTTGAAAACCCGTATATACCAATTTTTGTCAACATCTGGTAACTTTTTAACGTTCATGTCGGCCATATTGGATCGGCCATTTTTTTTTACGATAATTTGGCTTGCGGATTCGTAATCAGCGACCTTGAAAACCCGTAAATACCAATTTTTGTCGACATCTGGCAACTTTTTAACATTCATGTCAGCCATATTGGATCGGCCATTTTGTTTACGATAATTTGGCTTTCAGATTCGTAATCAGCGACCTTGAAAACCCCTGTAAGCCAATTTTCATTCCCGTCAAAGGTCATTTGAGGTTTTGGCCAGGTTTTTGGGCTTTTCTCCTACTGTGCGACATGACATAATAAACAGTAAGCAACTTGTCAGTCGCGCGACTCGCGCGGGATTTTTCGAATGAATTACTATTGAATGCGTCACACAAAATATTAAAAACGAAGAAAAAACATGTTTTAAATTAAGATTACTTGTGAGCTACGTGTACTGACTGCACACAATGCCGAAATTATTGTTTCACTATAGTTAGTTCCATGTTTAAATCGTAATTTTTTAATGAATTTTACCATCCGTATTATCCGAATTATCCGGATTTGAAAAATTGGCGAATATCCGGATTGCAAGCTCTAACTGGGACGAATGTACCTACCACCCGTACTAATCGTCATTGGCTGCTTGTATCGTGGCCTGAGGAGGGTGAAAACACCACCGGCCGCAGATACCAGGCACAGAGTCGCGAGTGCAACCATCCACGCCTCGGTCAAACGTTTTTCTCGCTGGGACCAGAGTATATCGGCCTCGCAGGCTGGAGCACATCTGCCCGAACGGTTCAGAAATATGTACAGACCGGATTTCGCGTACAACGAACAGCCCCAGGGCCCGTTTCCACCACCAATCGCCTGCAACGTTATGATATTTTTCGTCCTTTTATTCTTTTGTTCATTTAACTTTCGAATTATTCAATCGTTTGGTTCTTTTGGTAGATTTGCCATTGATAGTTTTTGCTTGTTGTATTGATTGAATATGTCGACTATTGATGGATTTTATTTGTTGGACCATTCGGGTAGGCAGCTATCTAGTTAATAGGGTGCAAGTTTGCATCATTGGTATGCAAAGAAAGTCCTTTAAATTTCTTATTTTCATTACTATCAAAAATCATTTTTTATCGATTTGTTTCAGGTCGCTAAATGAAAATGCTGAAAAATGCTGTCGTAATCTTTGTAACTTAAATCTGCTAAAAGCAATTTGTGAAGTAAAAAAAATCATTTTCATTGTGTTAAAACGATGCAAACTTCACGTCACATCTAGTTATTAAATTACTCCGTAATTTATTTGTTGAGCTGTTTAGTTACTTCGCTGATTATAGTTATTTGGGTGCTTCGTTATTTAGTCATTTAAGGGGCCAGTCCACTTTGAAAATTTCAAAAAATCGAAAGCAAGCCAGACTTGAAGAAATCGACGATGATGAGCAATCAGAAGGGATTTTGTACGGTGCGGGAATTGCCGATTGAGTTTAGGTAAGAGTTTTTCATAGTATAAACTTCAAACGCGTTTTCTCGAAACAACGTTTTCAAAATCTAGCTCCATCGTATCTCTAAAACTAATAGACCGATTCTATTGAAATTTGAACCACATATTGTAAACATGATTCCCAACAAGATGACCCTCGATGGTTTTAAAATGTTGATTTTTACTCTTTTTTTTGCGAAAAACTGCGAACAAAACGCGTTTTTTTTACTTTTTTCGTTTTTCATCTGCCATTTTTTTATTTTTTGATAAAACTTTATATCCGAGGGTCATTTTGTAGCTGGTGTCATACTGAATCTAATGGACTTTGATTTTTTTGTTTCAGACAAGCCGTTGCCGAATTGTGATGGAGCTACCTGCCCACCTATTTTTGAGGCGTTACGTTAAATTATAGTTTTTGTACTTAAAAATGAATAAAAATGAATTAAATTTTTTTAATGTATTTCAATACTTTATTCATCAAGCCCAACAAGTTTTATATTCTAATCTTTTATAAAATACTCAAAAAAATCGCGAAATAGCCTTTTTTCGAGGCTCCAAAGTGGACTGGCCTCTTAAGGGGTTAGGCTACTGTGAAAAAAATAAATAGTTGCTTGAGGCAACTCAAATTGAAGAGTGAGGTCCAACATATGGTGCAGGAATCGCAGAATGAAGGTACACTTATGATTAAAACGATAGAACTGTTAGTAAAAGTTTAAAGCCTTAGGCCACTCTAGACGCCGAAAAAATAAGCTTTTTAGGGATTTTTTTTCAGAAAAACTACAAAATAAATCGAGATTACAAAAAAGAGTGTTTATCATACATCTCAGTGACTGTATACAATAATTTATTTGAAGCGATTAATTTAAAAATGGCGGCTGTGCAGCGTTTATCTCAAAACTGCATTTTTTAAGTTGTCCGAAAATCGAACTCAGACAATTTCCAACCGATTCACTTGAAATGTTGAATATATCTTGCAAAATACATTGTCTATGGAAGTACGTAGGATTTTTTTATTGCATAGTTCATTTGTTATTATCAATTATCTGACGATTTTTTAGGCAAATTTTTGAAAAGTGAAAAATTTCCTTAAAAAATCGCCTAATCCCTTAAACACGTTTTTCTCGAAACTATGTTTTCCAAAATGGTGTATAAGATTATCGACATCTGATTAACGGATTGACTTGAAATTTGGTACACTTAGTCAGTGTAATAGTAGTTTAGTCTTGAACTTTTTCGTAAGTTATTGACAATAATCATATTATTTCTCGAAAATTCTAAAAAAATCATTTTTTCTATGATTGAAACACGATAACAAAAAAGCTCGGTGAAGTCTTAGCCAATGTCAAGTATTTTAAGAAAGCACTCATTCTTTATTTCTTCCGGTCAACTGGGTGGCCAAAATCAAGTACACCATCGAGCCGCTCACGTTCGAAGATCTTTCACATAACTTCTTCAATTACTTAAATTTCCAAATTCGTTAATGTACATATAAATAAATGGCGAAATAATTTTCAATCATCTTACTTATTCCTTCGAATTTTTTTTTAACAATTCTGATTTTCGGATCATCACAGTGGCCTAAACCCTTAATTGACCAGTTTTGTGGCTTTTCCATTATTAGTCATTTTGTCATTCATTTATTTATTCTTACTATTTCATTATTTATTCTTTATCTTATTATTCATTTACTTATTATTATTTATAAATTAATCTTATTAATTATTTATTTTTCACTGGAACTTTTCAATGGCTCGACCACCTCTCATTCATTATTTATTGCTATGAGCAAAAAGAAGCATTATTTTCTGTTTCAGGAATTGTGTTTCAATCGTGGTAAGAATTTCAAAAAATACTCTTTACCATTTTGATTATTTTCAGCTTCGAAATTTTGGATAGCATTTCGAAATTGATCTGACTCGAGATTGAGCTGAAAATAAAAAACACGACCGTCGTTCATCTATTTACTGGGATTTTTAGTGATCCAGTCACAATTCCCCAATTATACAAGCTTGAAGTTTGCATCGTTGGAACGCAACGAAAGTTCTTTTTTACATTTTATTTTCCATACTTTCATAGATTTTTTTTAGATTTATATTGTAAATCGAATAATAAATATCTGAAAAAATGGTCAAAGGCTTTTGGTAGGCAAAATCTGTCAAAACAAATGGAAGGAACTCAGAAATATTAATTTCCGTTGCATTCCAACGATGCAATCTTCAACCTCATCCAATTATTATTACACTCATAGAAAATAAAGCAATTTTATTTTTTCTCATACAAATCGATATAAATTTTAGTCATGGTGAGAAAGCTAAAGAAACTGCCTAATATTTTTAGTATTTTTGGTATCGAAATTTGGATGTCATGTTGAAATTGGTCTGGATTTCGTAGAATAAGGGATGTTTAATTGAAAATAAGAGGCACACACCTGTATAGGACTGACCGGTCCTGGTTCACCCGGTCCCTCCATACACATGTGCTGATGGTTGTTCTCCGGTGGAAATTTCGAGCAATTCAAGGCCGCTGGCCACGGAAAACCAAAGCCCTGTAGCACCGGATAACAACGGGCTCGCACTTGCTCGCACAGACCGCGGCAAGGTCCAATCGGCGAAGACACCTTTTCCGTGCACATCGGCGCGTACACCGAGCACAAGAACAGGTGCAGCTGGGCGCTGAGAGCGAGGGAATGAGAGAGAGAGAAAAAAACAATTTAAGATCGAGACTATACTGATACAACAGTCGAGCATAAAACTAAAAAGACGATCGTTTTCAAGTATAAATTACTCTTGCTTTATTGTGGCCAATAAATATATAAATAAATATGTAGTTGTAAACGTAGGTGATCAAGTCCATTAGAATTAAGGAGGTTGGTGCGTTAGTAACAATCCAAGATTAAATTTTAAAAAAGAAGATATGTGTGTTATCTAGACTATACAGAGTCTGTACGAATTTTTCAAAATTTGTTCATCACAAAACATTGGAGATAAAAAATGGTTTAATGAATGCAATTTTACGGGCGGTTTGATGGGCACGACGGTCACGCTACGGGTAATGTAATTTTTTAAGCTATTTAGCGCCAAGATAAACCATTTCTAATAACGAATTAAGGGGTTGTATACAGATAAAATTTTCGAAAAATCGATTTTTTAAATTTTATTTTCGTGATGTACATATATTTAAGTACACACACAGAAAATTTCTTGTCAATCCGGCGAGTATTCTGGAAGTTACACGCACATTTGTAATGACGTGTCAGAGCGTTCGAAAGTTATTTTGAAACTTTAAACGCGTTTTTCTCAAAACTGTGTTTTTAAGGGGTTAGGCCACTCTAGAGGCCGAAAAAATAGGCCTTTCGGAGATTTTATTTTTGAAAAAAAACTACAAAATAAATCGAGATTACAAAAAAGGTTGTTTATCATACATATCAGTGACCGTATACAATCATTTTTTGAAGCGATTCATTTCAAAATGGCGGCTGTGCAGCGTTTATCTCAAAACTGCATTTTTAAAGGTGACCGCAAACATAACTCAGACGATTTTAAACCGAGTCACTTCAAATGTTGAATATATCTTGAAAAATAAATTGTCTATGGAAGTACGTAGGATTTTTTTATTTATATATTGCATAGTTCATTTGTTATTAACAATTATCCGATTTTTTAGTCAAATTTTTCACTTTCCAAAAATTTGCCTAAAAAATCGCCATCTTGAAATTAATCGCTTCAAAAAAATTATTGTATACAGTCACTGATATGTATAAAAAACACCCTTTTATGTAATCTCGATTTATTTTGTAGTTTTTCTGAAAAAAAAATCCCCAAAAAATCTATTTTTCGGCCTCTAGAGTGGCCTACTAAGGCCTTAAAATCGGTGCAAGATTTCTCGGAAACGGCTGAACCGATCAGTCTCCAATATTAACACAATCGTTTCAAGTATATTTTTCAGTAATTAATCGAAGGTTTTTCTCACCGAAAAATATATTCCATTTTATAAACAATTTAAGAGCTTAATTTTGGTAAAAAATCGATTTTTTTTCGAAGCCGCCATTTCGTCAAAAATTATTATTTTGCTTATTCCTTCGATCAATTACGAGATAATCCATTATATTAACGAAATATTTTTGAGTTTTCATTTTAGATGATCCAGTCCAGAGATATCGTGCTCACCGCAAGACGCCTTTTTTTAGAGGTGCTCCCGGAGATCAGCTATAGCAGCTTTCAAGATAATTATTTTTGCAAATAAAACATGTTAAAATACAGTTAAAAGTTACCATAATATGTGTACAAATTTTTACGTTTATGTATATAAAGATCTTCTCAAGAAAAATTCTTGAAAAATCGACCTTTTTGGGCCTCCTGACTGTATATAACCCCTTAACACAAACTAAACCTTTGTAAACATTTAGAAAAAAAAAACCCTTTAGAAATATAACCCCTTAACGCAAACTAAAGCTTTGAAAACATTTAGAAACAAAAACCCATCTTGCCCATCATAAACCATATATATATTTTTTATACTGAGCCATCAAGGATTGATGAAAGATTACGAATCTTGGCTGGCGAATGAAGAGCATTGCTGCCAACCTCAATGTCCGCGAAGTTGCGTATTTCGGTAACATTATATTAATTGATGGTAATAATAAATAATCTTGTGGAGTAAATATAGCAGGCAGTAGTATTTATTCTGAGTATGCCCTTTTGAGGGTGTTTACACGAGTGCCCTTCCCTTCCCCTTTACAATAGGTGGAATAAATATAAATAGGCATAATTATAAATTACTCAAAATTTCATTCTGAGTTTTATAAAACATTCGCTGATGCAGTTTTTCCCTAATAATCATCGATAACGTTATTATTTTTTCTAGTTGGTAGTAACATTGAAGTTTTACTTATTTACGTAATAAAAATATAATTATATGTAATTTTTTTTCCAAAAACAAGCTTTTGCTTAATATACTAAAAAATGAAAAATATTTTTTTTTACCAAGTCATCTATATGTGACTATAAATAACAGCTTGGAACGCTCAACTTTTTAAACGTTTAATAAATTTGAGCAATTCAGTTTCATGAACCGTATTTAATTTGGCACAATAGTAATTAGAGAAATTATTAACACACGTTTATACTCAGTTTCGGGATTTTTATTTGAGAAATCTAAGGTTGTTTTACGGTAAATTAAATACAGTTGATATGTTGACGGATTTATGTAAATTAAAGATTAGATGTCTAAATTTTGAGCGCCCCATAGCTTTTATTTATAGTCGGATATAGGTGACTTGGCAAACAAAACTATTTCCTACGTTTTAGTACATTGAATAAAAGCTTGTTTTTTTAAATATTTGTTTACATATAAATTATTTTCTACTTTTCAGTCTTTAATTGATTTGACTAGTTAGTTGTTACTAGTAGTTTACTAGTTTACGAGTTTGTACGTTGGGAACATGGAATGCTTGTCAAAAATGACAAAGACTATTATTGGGATTGAACTTACGACTAATTGCTGCATATAAACTTTTCACATACAAACACAATCGGCTACGAATTTGTTTGTATGTTTTAGTGAGATTTTGTATGGATGATTACATATCGCCAATTTTACATGAAAAGTTGCAAATTGTATGGATATTTTTTTGCTTTTTAAGTTGTATCATGCTTGTCACCTTTTAGATGCATGTATGCAAAATTTTAGAGCTCTAAGTAGTCGGGTAGTGGGTGAAATGTCGATTTTCCGTTTTGCTTCTCACAGACAGTCAAATTAAATAAAAGCTTGCAAAAATGCATAATTTTGCCCTGTAATGATATATTTCACAGAACATTAGCATCTACAGAATAAATCTATACCTCGTATGCATTTTTTGGGGGTTCAATGAACTAAAAATTCATAAACCATTATTTGACTCAACGGGACCGCTCCAACTTCCTTAAATATTGGAAATAAGTTGTTTTCAGGATGAAAATTCGTTGGAGGATATACGCTCGACAACAAAAATCACTGGCAATTGATTGACTTTTTCGAATTTGCCGATCTTGGTTGCAGGACGTGATACCACGTACCGACTGTTGGTAAGAGAGGGACACCGATGAATAAAAAATACCAGAGCTTTAAGAAATGAAAAAAATACAACGCGCAATCGTTGATTATTAATGTGCTGTACGTTAACAAGTCAAATAAATTAAATGCCCACGGGATTTTAATAATTGGCTATTGTGACGATATACAACGTTGAAGTTTGCATCGTTGGAATGCAACGAATTTTTTTGTTCATTTTCCATTCCTCTATTATTATGCTTATGCAAAACCTTCTTTTTGCAAATTGGAATCCTAAATCTCTAATAAAAATACGCAAAAACGGTTCAGCGACTTTCGTCGTAAAAAAATTTGAACAATTAAAAAGAATTACTTTTCGTTGCATTGCAACGATGCAAACTTCGTCTGCAATAACTGTGCAGTAAACAATCAGTGTTGCCAGCTGGTTCTGGCGGCTTCCGCCTAGACCATCGCTGGTTCCCCCTAAAAATCTCCTAAACAGCCCCCACCGAGCCACTGGCCTGAACGTGCTGTAAATAAAGGGTAATTTTCGCTATTGGTCAAATGTCGTCAAATAGCCGTTATTTAAAATGCATTTCCCACTTGTGTATTGAGTATTTTGTTTTGAATCTTGATTGCTGCGATCTGTACGAATTATAGATGAAGATGAATACTTTTTTTTTATGGAAATAACTGTTGTAGTTAGATGAAACGTACAGTCGGTAAAAACGATTATCGTGGTATGTTAAGACGGAATGACACCTCATCGCGGTCGGTATGGTAGAGCAATTGTAGATACCCAAAAATCTCTGAAACGGCTCTTCAGATCCCGTCGAAACTTTGCCAAACGACCTCAAATAGATAGACGAACAGCTGTCTGCCCCTCAAATTTTCTGAATTTGAGAAAAAAAACGTAGATCGGGTTATCATAAGCCAATCTACGGTTTTTTTCTCAAATTCAGAAAATTTTAGGGGCAGACAGCTGTTCGTCTATCTATTTGACGTCGTTTGGCAAAGTTTCGACGGGATCTGAAGAGCCGTTTCAGAGATTTTTGCGGATCTACAATTGCTCTACCATACCGACCGCGATGAGGTGTCATTCCGTCTTAATCTGTCTTTGAGCCTTGGAGGGGATTTATTTCTTTTTGAATTTGCATATTACAAGAATCCCGCTTTTATATTTATCTATATATTTGTTTATTATTACAATTTTTTACCTATTAGTCGAGTATTTTTATTGGTTTTTTCCTTAGGTACACGCTTTTCGTGTTTGTTACTTATTCTTTCCCTCGTTGTGCCCGTTTCTTTCCTCTACTGTTTACTCCTTTTTTCTCCATATTTCTCCTTGTTCCCCCTCTTGCGGCCGCAGCCGACTTCCCCCTCCGTATTATATTCATCATGACATTTCTGTCATGGGTATAGGGACACTGCGGAAAACCTCCACCAATCCATCGCTCCACCAATACATACTCCGCCGGTCATCGAGTTCGCCTCCCAGTCGTGGAACTAGTCTTATTTCGCCGCGAAATGCCGAAGAAAAACATTTCACGACGAAATGTACGCGACTGGGATTCGAACCTGGGACCTCCCGGTCCGCAGGTTTAGTGGCGAACACGCTAACCACTAGACCATCGCACCGGTTCCTATTAGTCGAGTATATTTTGAACGTTGTACACTTTGAACTATTCTATAGTGTAACTTATACTCATTGACGACGGTCCATGCCAAGTCCATTTTACGTATTTTTGCCCCCTGAATACAAATTCACTATTAATTCCCCGAAAGCCTCAAGTTTTATTGAAAAAATGTGGAAAAATTTGCTAAAATCAATGGTCCCTCTTCGAAATTTTGCCAAAAATCGAAAAATATCCGCAGCACGATGGACGAAACGGTATTTTAAAGCGAAAACGATAACGAACGGAATGAGCACAGAGTGCATTCTCCATCAGATTGATACTTATTGCAATAAAAAATTCGCCGATGCATGAATAGCTAAATTTTTGCCCTAATTGTCAGGAAATATATCGAGGATTCCAACATCGCTGTCATTTATATTATTATAAATATTCCCAGAGCTGAAACGCTTCGACATATGAGCTGTCGACTTAAAGTCACAGCAATCAACAATGAGCGTGAGTCGAACGTGCATTCCTCGACCATTGCGACTGACATTTTGTTTCGCAGCTTGTATCGGTTGTGTTTGAATGATTGTTTTCGTTTGTTTGGGCTTACTTGTTTGTTTGCGTTCACTCGGAATTGGTGCACTTGTGGTTGGTTTTTTTACTTGTTTTCAGAAAAAAAACCTCGTAAATTTATAATCCCCTAAAAATACCCTCACGCTTCAGAATTCTCCCAAAAAATTTCCTGCAAATTTTTCCCCCTAATTCTCTCCTAACCCAGGTAAAATACCCCTAAATCTAGGAGGTAATCTCCTAACCTAGCAACACTGTTAACAATGCAGCAAATAAAAATTTCTATGCGTTGCTCGATCGTGTCCATGACCAGCCCCCTGACACTGGCCTACTATTCCTATATGATAAACGAAAATGCGTTTTGTCCCGGCTTTTTAGTTCTTGAAAGCGCCACTACCCAGCGTTAGCTGTTATGTGACAGCCTTCGGCTCTAAATACTCCGATCAGCTGAACGATTCGATACTTTTGTTTCGTGCTGTTATCGTTATTGTGTACAGCACGTACATGTTACAGCGATAACAGGGTCCATCATACACGCGAATAATGGTTTTCGTAAAGTTATCTACACTAGACTTTTATTCATGTACAATATTCGAAACACCAGTGCAACGTATATATATATGCATGCCTGTCACACGACTACTAGCGGCACAGTGCGGAAAGGACATTTTGCGAACAGCATTTATCTACCAGTGTCAGCCCCCTATCCATGACTAAACCTCAATACTTCCTGATGTCAGTTGTCAAAGATTAGTACTCTATGTTCGCCGCAAAAAAATGGCGCGCAATTTAAAATGTCAGGTAATTTCAAGCCACCCTTTATATAGCCGTCCATTGTCGATTGCCGAATGGCTGCTACACGCTTTTGGGCGGCTAGATGTCGCAACCGTTTAATTAAGAAACAGTAGTTGCATAGGGCAGCACTCCACCTGTTTCTCGACCCACCGTCTCGAAAGCAGTACCACAATCCATTTTAGATGCAAAATATGGGAGTCTAGACTATTCTTTATATCAGCGATCGTGGCTTTTCCAACAGAAAGGCGTACTAGCGCAGCGCTACTTTCGCCCTTGTCTAGCTTCGAACGAATTTCCAGTTTCTTCTCTACCGTAAGAACATTACGTTTACGCTTAGGAATCCAGTTTCTGAATAGTGTCGAAGTTTGCATCGTTGGTATACAACACAATTTCATTTTCCACATCTTTATTATTATAGACGATATTTTTTTATATACACTACCGGCCAAAAGTTTCCGGACGCCTTTGATAATTGCAAAACTTTTGATCATTTCAGATAATTGCAAAATTATATTAGATTTGTATAATTAATTGTACAGAGCTTCGTAAAATAATAATAATTCGTAAAATATTTCACAGTATCTGCGTAAAATAATAAATGAAATGACCTATATACATTATTTGGTAATTATCCAGTGATCGAAAGTTTTGCAATTATCTGAAGGGTCCGGAAACTTTTGGCCGGTAGTGTATTTATATTGTAGATCGCTAAGTAAGTATCTGCAAAAATGGTTGAAGGTACTTCCTAGGCAAAATCCGTCAAAAGAAATTAAAGGAATTCAGAAATATTACTTTTCGTTGGAGTCCAACGATGCAAACTTCAACCTCATAGTCCTGACACATACGAACTACGTGAAATAAACTTGATGCAAACAATTTGCAACAATTCACCTTTATCTATGCGTGTTACGACGGAACACGTGAGAATTGCCGGTAGAAGCCAGTGTGCAATCGGACTAACACCGGAGGACGATAAACACACATATACCTGCGCGCTTCTTGCATGACCGCCGCGTAAATTTCGCGCTGTACATTTCGCGCAAAAGTTTGGGAAAATCAGCGTTCGGATGAACCAAATCGTGGTTCGGATAATTGAGGGTTGCGAATAATCGAGGTCCTACTGTAGTGTAAATAATTGTAGCATTGTTTCTGAATGGTTACTTGGTTCGATTGCTAAACATATGAGTAACGTTAATAAGTATGGTATTGAAGTTTGCACCGTTCGAACGCAACGAAAATGTATTTTTTTTTCAGCACATACAGGCTACCGAAATCACCGAAGCATTTTTGCGAATCCTCATTGAAAATTTATAACCGAAAAATGCAGAAAAGTATTTTATACCAAGTGCCTCCCCGTCCGGTCATCGGACGAATAAGCGTATGTTATTCGTCCGGATAGCGGCTCAGTTCACGCCGTATTTCTAGTAGACGTACATATTTTTGTGATTCGTGTCCGCTAGCATCTGGACCAATAACATATACAGGGTGTCCCTTTTATCTCTGCCACCCGAAATGACTCCGTAATTATCGACGTCACCAAAAAATGTTCCAGACAAAAGTTGTACGGTGTGAAGGGGGCCATAAAATGCGACTAATTTTTTTTTTCATTTCGGTGGAGGCGCTGACGCACGGTGAAGGTCACCCCCACTTTTTTAAATGGAATGGTACATTTTTTTCAACCATCTTGCGGAGCACCTCAAGCCGCATAAAAAACATTGGGGATCAAAGTCGTCCAAGGTCATTCAAGGTCACCTATTAAAAAGAAATCACTACCAAATATTTGGTAGTGATCCGAGATATTTAGATTTATATAATCGATACTGACCTTGAATGACCTTGACCCCTAATGTTTTTTATGCGGCTTGAGGTGCTCCACAAGATGGTTAAAAAAAATGTACCAGTCCATTTTAAAAAGTGGAGGTGACCTTCACTGTGTCAGCGCCTCCGCCGAAATAGAAAAAAATTGGTCGCATTTGATGGCCCCCTTCACACAGCACAATTTTTGTGTGGAACATTTTTTTGTGACGTCGGTAATTACCGAGTAATATCGGGAGGCAGAGATAAAAGGGACACCCTGTATATAATCGTCCGGATAAAATGTGTTAAATTCTTTATAATTTTGTTTGCGGTGTTGTACAGCGTGAACTCCGTGAACTGAGCCGCTATCCGGACGAATAACATACGCTTTTCGTCTGATAACCGGACGGCTAGCCGCAGCGTATTTTATATAATAACAAATCTAAAGAAATTAAAAAATCAAGGGGCATTTTCATTGCATTCCAACGATGCAGACTTGACTTTCATTACACACACGTACATACACGTGTGCATACATACCTGCACCCGTACTGAATGAGCGGACCAAAAGTCTGTAGCGTAAAATCGGCGTCTCCCTGGATCTCGTGGCCAACTAAATTCGGCATTGTCGTTACGTTGTAACCGAGACCGCGGCACATCTCGATTCTAATCGGTTCACACGCGCTCTCGGCTGCGAAAGATGCACTTCTCACTAGCAGAACCGCGAGTATCGTGAACCACATTTTTATGCTTTTTTCCTTTTTTTCTGTTCTCCACACTGTTTTTTCTCTCCCTATATTACAATTATTATTCTACCCGGCCAGGTCCACGTTAGGAGATTCACATTATCCGAACATCATTTTTTCAAAAATTCGCGCGAAACACATCGGAAAATAAAAAACGGGGATTGGCTGGTGCGTGAAAAGAAGCGCGCGCCGCCCGCGGGCTCACCGAATGACAGCGAGAAAGCGGAAAAGTCGCGAACGAGAATAATAAGAGAGCAGCAGTCTCCCCGGCGTTGGGACGTTTGAGAGTCGGTTTCTCGTCGGGAGCGTGAACGCTGCATACGAGTCTCGTCGTCGCAGCTTCCCCGAACTCATCGTAAATCAATTTTTTCCCCTTCGCGCTTTCCTCTGGGCCGTGCACATGTATCCCCGACGAGACGACGATTCCCGCGTCCCTGTGCCGCAACAACAAAGAAACCGACGAAACATCGGCAGCCGATCGTTCGCGTGTGCAATTTGCATCGGCCTGTATACACTTTCGCCAAGTCGTTGAGAATAATTTTAAGAAAACGGAAACGCAACCTCAGGAACGTTTTTCTTCGATTCTGTTCGCGCGCATCGTCTTTGTTTATTTGGCTTTCAAACGTTACGTTTGAAAGCTTGCAGTTGTGGAAAAATCATCGTTGTTATTGATGTTGGAGAAACGGCGAGATTGCGGATGAATAGGAAGGGAATTAACAAGAGATCCGCACGTTCGAAGGTCCCGCGTGTTACTGACCCTCGAGAGCGCGAAGCTTCGCTCAAATCTACTCTCGCTATGGACAGGGATTTGCCGCATCTTCTCCCCACCGTCGCGTCCTCCTCCGCTCCCCTCACCCCGTTTTTTCTTTCTTTTCGATTCTTTTTTGGGCTCGTTGAGAAACGCGTTTTGTCGAGCACACTCGCCAGCAGCAGCGGCAGCTTCACGAGTATCGATAGAAAGAGGCGTGTTCGTCGGACGATTTTTATCTACTGCCGTCACGTTCGCTACGACGATGACGCTCAGCACGATGCACACGCGTTGAGATCCTGAAAATTGCCGTCGTCGAATTTCTGGGTGGTTTGGTAAGAAGAGGTGTGTATTGAAATGCGTAAAATAATATGATTTTGATCAAATTTTGATAAAATTTAATGAAAATGTAATTCGCCGATTTTGAGTGGAAAAAATGTAATAAAAATAGAATTCTGCGATACATTTTTTCTTTATTTGATAAAAATAAAATCCTGGAATTTATTTCGAAATTTCGCGATCATTGGATGGAATATCTTTTTGACCCAGTTTTAACCGACTGTCTGCCACGTTGCGGAAAAAGTTTGAACGTCCCGAGACACCGATGTTCGAAGATCTAATATTAGATAAAACGAATATATTCTTTTTCTAATATCCTGATGACGCAAAGCGTACGGGAATGTTCCAGTGGCACTGGAATATACCGACGAAAATATCACGGGAACTCATTCGAAGCTGACTGTAGCAGCTCAATAGCGAAAACGTGTTTTCGTGTCGTATTTTGTCCGCATTCTCGTTAAAATTCCTATACAGGGTTACCGCACCTACATTCACAGCAGAGCTTCACTAAACTGCCCGTATGCTTTCTCTGCGAGATCATTCGCGGATAAATATTTAACGGGTTACACCTAACTCGTGGCCGAAAAAAAGGGACATTTTCGAGATTTTTTTCTGGAAATACATGCGCAGGTTTGTAATTTATTATTTTTGACATTGAAGAGTAGGGTTTTAAGTATCTTTCACAATTGTTGTATTGAAAAATATTTATAAATGTGGTAGATACGATAGCTTGGCAGAGCGGAACCAAATCTAGGAAACAAATCATCCGACATAAGGAAATCGAACGCATTTAGTTTTTGCACGAAATTATCTACCGCTCGGACGAAGGATTTAATGAATGTTGATTTTTCAAAAAGGGACCGCAGTTCGAAGTGATAGTACCGATTTTCGGTGAAAAAATTATATTTTCGTCAATAAAAAACCTATGCATCGAAAAAAAAATTCCTTCGTTCAAGCACCGTTTTATGATATGTAACAGAAGCTTGTAAAGTTTAAAGTTGATCGGTGTAGTGATTTTTTAGATGTAGTCACCGATCTTAAAAAATCACTTAGAAAAAAAAACGCTTTTAAGGTAGTCCTATCGCTTCACACTAGTCATACCACTGATCATACTTGAGACTTGTACAATTTATATTTTTAACATATGCAAAAAAAAGAAATTGTTATAACTAAATTTTCCATGTGTGGACTGTTTAATGAATGTTGACATTTAATTAGAAAAATGAAAAAATAGTTATTCTAACGATTCGCGCAGTATTTCTAGGTTTGATATTTGGCAATATTGTTACTATCTTCGTCTATTTTTACTCTACCAGGCGAGTTTAAGGCCTTAGGCCACAGCAACGGGTATAAAATCATGTGCAAATTTAACTATTTTTTTTCGTATGAATATCAAACTGTTAGAAAATATATATATATTTTTTTCGATGTACAAAATGGCCGACTACTAATATTTTCTTTTGTTATCTTTTTCAGGCGCTCCGCGGCGTGACATTTAGCATCCACAATTTTTTACCTAGAACAAAAAACAAAAATTCTCGTCAATCTACTTTAGAATACCTAGAGAGGTACGTACGGAATTCAAAAAATATTGTTTTATTCAAAAGTTGTAGGTATTTGAACTTAAGGAATGAATTTTCAGTGAACATTTTCGTTATAACTGCTCATAAACTGCTCATAAAATGAAAAGTTTCCGAATAATCAGAAATTCCGTACGTACTTCTCTGCGAAATGCAATTAGGAACATAACTTTTAAATTTTAAGTAAATCGAGTGAAAAAAAAATTCTAACAGCTTGATATTCATACTAAATAGACGTGTAATTAATTTTCCTATATGAGTGAATCACTTTTTCATACGAAAAAAATGGTTAAATTCGCGCATGATTTCATACCGGTTACTGTGGCCTAAGGCCTTAACCTCTATGCTTTTCAACGTCGATCTGTCAAAACAATGTCAGGTGCGGGAAATGTAAAGCATTGGATTCGGGCCACGACTGGTAAAAAGCGTGGAAAATTTGTGTCGGCGAAATATCTCGGTTAAAAATGAAATATGTGTGGAAATTCGAATGAGTGAGATGAGGTTAGGACCACAGTTAGCGGTTGCCTTGTTGCCACGTCTCTTTATCGTAGCAAGTGGTGATAAATCCAATACCGGATGTTCAATTTGAACTTGATATTACATAAAAATTAGGTCAATATGCGTAATTTTTTCTGAGAGCAGTAGATTACTACAAGTTTTAAGTATGTAAATCTGATTATTTTTAGGTATCTGACGGATTCCCACTATTATATACACTTTTGTAGCGACCGGAAATTGGGTTTTTGTATGTCGTCTCGGAGTTCATTCACAAATATACGCTATTTTAATATTTATTTTTTCTGTAATTAGGTCGATAAACGACCCTGAAATTTTACAGAGACGATTATTAATATACTTAGTGAAGCTAAAAAAAATATGAAAATCCTATGGATTGAAGCCTGGCGATAGTGTTGCGTCCCAGCCTTCACCTTTTTTTTACTCCTTTTCCACGAAACTATCGATACAAACATGCACGATAGCGGCACCCCCATTTATCGACAAAACCCTATATTTTGTAAAACTTATGCAGGTGACCGTCAAAATAGACCATAGCACCCAAGTGGGAAAGCGAAATATAACCAACAGTAAATAAAGTTTACGAGCGTACATACTTGCAGTCCCGAAAGAGAAACTCCGCTCACGGAACACTCGAATAGAAAAAACGCAGGACCCAAGCGAAGATAATCCCTTATCCTAAAATTCAAAACAGACCTCCAAGGAAAACTCACCCGTGACTCAACGCGGTCGTAAAACTGGCTCTCAGCGAGATCTACGAGAACACGTGCCCTAAAGCCGAGTCTCGTTAATAGAGCAGCGATTGTGCCTATCTAAGCCGCGACCCAATAAGAAATCTAGAATCATGCTCCCCTCCTTTACTAACCAATGACGAAAATTAACGTAACTTTCATGACCGATTACCCAATCCCTAAAAAACGCATCATAGGAAATGCACTCTCCCAAAAGAACCCCCCTCACAAAACCGAACACTCTTAATTTTTGTAATACGAAGGAGCGTCACTCTGTTACCGAACTCCGAATCGAATAGTCGACTTACTTAATTCAACGATTTGCCTGCGTTTCTGTGTAATCTTTGTACGTGTATCTATCTTTGTACCGAACTATAAGTTTGTTAGAGTTAAACGTAATAAACGTGAACTATGTGAATTAAGACAAAATCTACGCGTCTGAACATTAATTTGATCAACGATCAATTCATCGGGCGGATCCAACTCTCTTACCAGAATCACGCACCTGAAATTCGTCTCAATCCAAATTGTTATTAAACTGTATTCGGAACTCACGTGAAAGCCAAACAAAGACTCACTGCGCAATCTGAATCAATTCAAACTTTCGCGCTCTAACTCGGCAACCTCGCGAGTCACACCTAAATCTCCCTCCGGGACGTAACAATAGGGGTACCTTAAAGTTCGCCGGTTCGCGCAATCTACCGATAAATGCCCATAGCTACCTCAATTGAGCGGACATGAAATGTCAGAGAATATTTTTGAAATGTTTTATTTTGACAATTCGTCGAAAACCAAAAATCAATATTTTCTAAAATTTCAAGTAGGTGCAAAGCTAGCTGCCTTGTATGTTGCCTATGTTGCTTCGAGTAAACATAAATAATGCGGAAAAAAAATATTGCATCGGCCGGGAATCGAACCCGGGCCGCCCGCGTGGCAGGCGAGCATTCTACCACTGAACCACCGATGCTGTTGACATTATAGCTCAACTCAGAGCCGTTCGCGGAAAATCCGCTCCTCACACTTGACGGGGGGGTAGGGGTTTCAGCGTAAAAAAAAACTTTTTTGCGAATTTTTTTCATCTATATGGATAGAGTAAATTTATTGAAACCTTTTGTACATTGTTAAGTGTCATTTCAAGAACATTCCGTGAAATTTGTACGCGAAAATATCCACAAACAAGCCGGTGACAAAGCTTTTCCAAGAACGCCTTTGGAAAAACACGATTTGCGGTGTTTACTGTATCTCAGCTAGAAATTATCTGAAATCAAGTACCATTAAAATTTAGTCAAAGTTTCATCAAATCCTCCCCCCAAAGGTCTTTGATAATTTTTTTTCATTTCTAAATTTTTGGTGGTCATGTAAAGTGAAAAGTGCTATTTTTCACGAAAAATTCCACCATTTTGGGGGTGGAAAAACCCCTCAATGTAAAAAAATCTCAAACTAACCGTTGGGGGGAGGTATTTTATACGTAGAAAGTGTGTACCAAGTTTGAAATAAATCGGTCGTGTAGTTTTTAAATGGCAGTGAACACGGACTTCGAAAAAGTGGTTTCGAGAAAAACGCATTTTAAGTTTAGAGAAGTCGGAGCTACAGTGTTAGACGAGCGGAACTAAATAGTCAACAACTTCGAGAGGTTTTCTCTGATTGACTTGAAATTTTGGGATTATATTCTTGAAATGTTTAACTATAAGAAAAGACAAAAAAAATCGACTTTTCAAAAGTGCAAACCCTTACCCGTCCCTTAAACGAATTCAAACTGGAATCGGATACTAACGTACATTTTAACGGTTACTCAGAATCGAAGGTTGCGCTTGAATCTTTCCGTGTACGACAACTTCTTGTCGGAAATAAGATAATCAGTTGCCGAAGTGTCTTTTCGCACAATGTCGTACATCAAACGATCTACTTCCGCGACAAAATCCTCGACAGCCGCGCCGCACTTGAGGTTCTCGCCTTGAGCCGATTCGAAACAGCTTTTTAGCTGTATTGAAGAGTAATCATTGAACGCCCGAATAAACCTAACCCTGATTATGAGAATTGCAAAAATTTCAAACGAATCGCCAAGAACATCCCAGGTAGCAAAATGTTCTCTTTATGACATCTGAAAGATATTGCGAAAGAGATACGGATAACTTTTTGGTTGTCCAAAAAGTCGCCGTTTTGTATTACAAAACGTATCACTTATGTCCGCTTGGCAGATAACTTATTTGTGTCCGATAGTTAACTATACGGCAACTTTTAATGGTTAACAAAGTGTCGACAAAAGGTTAACTCTTTTCGGTTGTCGGTACGTTAGCGCAAAGTCATCAAATCGATATATCTGCAAGATATTTTCTTAAAGGCACAAAAATGCCAAGATACCACTGCCATCTAAAAGTCGTCCAATAGGCAACCGAATATGGTTTAACAAAACGACATCTAAACGGTATCGAAGAGTACTGTCGCAAATATATCTATTTATTGGCGATATATCTGTACAACAATATCCTATCCATTTCTTTATAAAAATTAACCTATTAATAGTCTAGGCTATTTAATATAGCTCAATAATCTAGACTGTTAATAAGTTAATTTGTATAATGAAGAAATTGATAAGATATTGTTATGTCGGTTTCGAAGTGGGCTAGGTTATTATAAATAAAACAGCGGTTAATTCATTATAAGTGAAATGTAATTTAATATTATAAAAACGGTACAGTCGTTATTAGACTTCTCTTCCGTTGCAGTCACGTATTTTGGTGGTTGCCATGCTCCCAACGATACCGTGAATAACCTCAAAAGCAGACGTACGCTTTTCAAATAAAAAGACAGTACATTAAACACATATATGTACTCACAGAGGCGAAAAGAATAGTAGGATAAAAGGCACTTACGTATATATCTTTCAACACCTTTATTTTTTCAACTACTTGTTGTTACAAACAATTTTTTGCTGGTGAAATAAAATATGACACGCTACATTTGCACTATGATAAAAATTATCCGTTGGATGTGATCTTTAGGACAACATTTGGATGACTTTTTACTATTTCCCGCCAACACCAAATATCTTAAGGCAGCATATTGCCGATATCTGAAAGATGTCATGAAAAAGACGTCTTATGTAATTCGTCTTTATGATATCCTTTGGATAACGTTGAACTAGGTACAATAGGTAACAGTAAATAGATAACGTTTTGATAACTGAAAAAAGTCATCAATTTTGTAATATTTTGGGATACCTTTTAGACATCCCCTTTTATCGCCGAAAGATATAAAAAATATAACTATACGGTAGCATTATACGGGATGGCATTTGAAAGATGTCGAATAGTTATCTTACGGTCATGTCGTAAAGGTAACCTGACAACGGTAACTTATCGACGTCAATTGGACATTTATGCTGCCTGGGATAATATAGAGTCCTATTATAGAGTATATATTTATCCTATTATTAGTAGTATTATTAGTAGTACTAGAGTATTATAGAGTCCTATTATAGAGCATTATAGTGTCCTATTATAGAGTATACATATGTATATACTGCCTGGGATAATATCGATGTCAATTGGACATATATACTTCCTGGGATAATATAAAGTCCCGGGCACCATATATGTCCAATTGACGTCGATAAGTTACCGTTGTCAGGTTACCTGCAAGTCATGACCGTAAGATAATTATTCGACATCTTTCAAATGACATCCCGTATAAGGCTGCCGTAAAGTTATATTTTTTACGATATCTTTCGGCGATGAAAACGGATGTCTAAAGGTATCCCAAAATATTATCCAATTGATGACTTTTTTAAATTATCAAAAAGTTATCTATTTACTGTTATCTATTGTATCTAGTTCAACGTTGTCCAAAGGGTATCATAAAGACGAATTACACAGGACGTCTTTTTCATGACATCTTTCAGATATCGGTAATATGCTGTCTTTTAAGATATTTGGTATTGGCGGGATCTAGTAAAAAGTCATCAAAATGTTGTCCTAAAGATTACATCTAGCGGATCACTTTTATCATAGTGCGAATGTAGCGTGTGACATTTCATTTCACCAGCGAAAAATTGTGTGTAACAACAAGTGCTTGAAAAAATGAAGGTGTTGAAATTTATATACGTGAGTGCCTTTTATCCTCCTATTGTTTTCGCCTCTATGGGTACATATATGTATTTAATGTAATGTTTTTTTAATTCCAAAGGCGTAGGTCTGCTTTTGAGGTTATCCAAGGGATCGTCTGGAGTCCACTTCGAAACCGACATAACAATATCTTATCAATTTCTTTATTATAAAAATTAACTTATCAACAGTCTAGAATATTGAGCTGCATTAAATATTCTAGACTATTAATAGGTTAATTTTGATAAAGAAATGGATAGGATATATATATATATATATATATATATATATATATATATATATATATATATATATATATATCTTCGATACAGTTTAGATGTCGTTTTGTCAACCTCATTCGGATGCCTATTGGACGACTTTTAGATGGCAGTGGTTATTTAGCATTTTTGTGGCTTTAAGGGCATGTACAAGGTGAACATAACCTTACAAATTTTCCTACCCAATTTTCTCATAGATGGTTAAATTTTTTAGGAAAAACAAAGCATTAGGCTCTGGAGAATTTCCTGACGCACAGCTTGATGACTTCCTGTCGCTCTAAATATTATTCATCTCTGAGGAATCTCTGTTCGAAAATTTAAGCTATCTCTCTCGCACTCATATGTCACGTGGTACATCTTCTACTTCGCCTTAAGACGGAATGACACCTCATCGCGGTCGGTATGGCAGAACAATTATAGATACCCAAAAATCTCTGAAACGGCTCCTCAGATCCCGTCGAAACTTTGCCAAAGGACGTCAAATAGATAGACGAACACCTGTCTGCCCCTCAAATGTTCTAAAATTCAGAAAATTTGAGGGGCAGATAGGTGTTCGTCTATCTATTTGACGTCGTTTGGCAAAGTTTCGACGGGATCTGAAGAGCCGTTTCCGAGATTTTTGGCTATCTATAATTGTTCTACCATACCGACCGCGATGAGGTGTCATTCCGTCTTAAGAAGATATCTTTCAGATATATCGATTTGATGACTTTGTGCTAACGTACCGACAACCGATAAGAGTTAGCCTTTTGTTGACACTTTGTTAACCAATAAAAGTTGCCGTATAATTAACTATTGGACACAAATAAGTTATCTGCCAAGCGGACATGAGTGATATGTTTTGTAATACAAAACGGCGTCTTTTTGGACAACTAAAAAGTTATCCGTATCCGTTTCGCGATATCTTTTGGATGCCATATAGATAACATGTTGCTACCTGGATTGGTACTCTATGTTCGCCACAAAAAGAAATGGCGCGCAATTTAAGGCACAACACCACTGTGACCCCCTGTTTTTTGCCATTTTTCAAGAATTTTTTTTTTGTGGGAAAAAAAAGATATTCGAAATTTTTTTTTGTTTTGTTCGTTGTTTATTGAAGATACATAAAAAAAAAATTTCAAATTTTTCACGCCCCATGGTGACGCTGGGGAAGCTCCCGCGTCAGGTACTGTTGCCTCTGCAGTGGTTCGCGGCACGCAGCAGAACTCTCTTCAAAGTCGATCTGAAAAAAAATACCGAGTGTTTTCGTTAATAATATGATATTTTGAAGAGAAGTACATAGGGATTTGAAAAAATATTGATTTTTAAAAAATAGGCACGCTTTTGAAATTAAAGGACGATTTTCGAGCAAAATTTCTCGTCGAAAATAGGCTATAACTTTTTTTATTATTGAGATATCGAAAAAATCCTATGTACTTCTTTAGATAATCTAGTTTTATTAATGCAGTCCAAATTCGAAGTCGATTGGATAAAAATTGCTCCAGTTCTGCTGCGTGCCGCACTCAAAAAAGTGGTTTTGAGAAAAACGCGTTCAAAGTTTTAGGTTTGTTAATTTATGCGATAAATTGGAAAAAAAATGTTTACCTTTAATCAGCGATGCCGGCACCATATAGCTGGTCTTCAAGAAGCAAATCATTGTCCCTAGCATCTTTTCTCGAACTTGTAGAGGCTCTTCTTGCCTCTTTTGCAGCGTCTGTGAGCGAGCGCTCCGCCAGCTCGATCCGCGCTGCGTCGGTTTCAACGCAAAAATTGAAACAATTTGGGCTGATAGTTATCCCCAACGTCTCCAAAACTTTCATGAGGCTTCTCAGGCCATCATTGAATAATAATACCGCGATATCAGCTGCAATATCGACGATTTTTTTGCTCCCGGACTGACACTTGGGGGCTATTGCCCAAACTGATTTGTTGTAGCTTTCGTTGTTGTTTTGCGTGAAGCCGCCCAAACAACGCTGCAGCAAATCGTCGCTGCTCAAATTTATTTTATCCCGGTATACCTGCCGACCCTGAGGCGCGCAGCTGCGCGGGACTCCAAGCGTCACGGAGCGCTGCACCGCTCCACAAAATATTCAATATCTCCGAAAATAATTTTTTTTTCGACCTGGGTCCAACGGCATCTTAATCTTAAATGTATTTCAGATTTTTCTAGATGGTTTTCAAAAAATCGATTTTTTTGAAGCCGTCACAGTGGTGTTGTCCCTTAAAATGTCAGCGCATTTTTAGACACCCTTTACAAACGGTGGCAAAACAATTTATACAAAATAAATCTCAGGATAAATGAAAAGAAACAGAAAGAAACGAATTTTCAAAAGGGAACAAGTTGAGAACAAGATAACGACATAAAAAAAAAGATAGTAAAAATAAATAAGATAAATAAAAACTATATAATATAAATAAATAAGAGTAAACATGATGCAAGCAAAAATAAATAAAATAATGAGATTAAGTAAGAAAAAACAAACATAAAATTCGGAAACTATAATGATAAATAATTGATCAGCAATCTTAACGCCTGGGCCTGTATTTTTTTCTCACTCTATCCTTATCCGGCATTTCGTAAGCAATGGAATCTTGTTTGAATCCAGACTCCGCGTATTCGGCTAAGCTCCGCAATTTTTCCTCCGCTTCCTCGATGTCCAGATTATGACCGGCGGAATGCGATTCGTCGATACAAGCGAGTTTGTTCATCCAGTAATTGTCATAATTGTCCAAACGATCTCCATCGACGTTACCTACAAGGCATGTAGTATCCTCTACTGTCGTAAATGGTCAAATATTACACTTAAAAAAAACATACGTGGGCCTTTGTTTAACACATTTTTTAATTTGCTTAATTATAAACATAATAATTGTACAGGTATACAGTTCTCATAATATTCCTACGGGCAGATTTTGTGAAGCTATTCCTTTCAATTTACACTCAAATTTGTCATTTCACCATTTCCGGATCCTTAGAGAAAAACTCGTGCCGATAAATGCTTCGTTCTACGGAGTTTCAGTTTAGAGCTTGGACTACCTCAGCTTTTTATATTGCCGGTATCATTACCACATTATCAAGTTGTAATACCGGAACACCGGTATTTCGACATTTTCCGATATTTATGGGAAACTTTGATTAAAAACGTTAGAAGCTTGAAAGTGAAGACGGAAATTGTAAAAATAATAGTATATAGCTAAGTAAAACCACAGTATTTATTAAAAATCGCCGTCTTTTATTGAGATCTTCATTATGAATTTCTAAACATACTCGGCTATGTTCTCAAATAAATGCAACCCAACATAAACTGAATGAACAAACGAAAAAAAGGAACTTTTATGCGAATAAAAAGAATAATAAACAAGCAAAATTAAAATGAGGAAATTTTATGCAAGTCAGCGCAGTAGAAGCTACCAGAATGCAAACAAATGGCATAGTTTGTGGCAGGCAGGCGACAGCAGGGTCACTTTAATTAACGAGACTGAGATTGTTGAAACAATGACCGCAAAAGCAGAGGGCACCTGAAGTTCCGTCTCTCAGAGACGATTCCATCTTATTGCAGGTGTAAGCCGCGGAAGAAAATGCCCTTTTTGATTCCAGACTTGCGGATAAATGAGTTGACAGTTCGGAAACATTGAATGTAGGTAATAATATTTTAAAGCTGTTAAACGTATTAAACAAACTAATCAAAGTAACTTAACTGGAAATAGTAACAATTATAATGGAATTATAATGTTTTCAACTCTGATTCCGAAATATCGGTAGCATTCGAGTTTAATTTCGGGTTTTCGATAATATCGAACGGTATCCATGCTCCATTTCAGTTACGTTATCATCGGAAGCGCAAGCCAGCGCGCGGCCACCCATCTAAGTATTGGCTCACGCCAACGCTGCTGGGGGCCGTCCCGTCTTGTATATGTGTATTTTCCTATTATATATATTATAGATTATATATATTTTTCCGTTCTACCTGAGAATTCATACACACCTAAATCAATTTTTTTTTCTTCAATTGACCAGCTGATCAATTGAAAACATTCAATTGGCTGGTGCAGGGACCTGGAACGATTACGGCAGCTAAACATGGAAAACCTATGGTGTTGAAGTTTGCATCGTTAGAATGCAACCAAAGTTTTTTTACCATATTATTTTTCACATTTGTATTATTATAAATCTTTTTTTTGTGGATTTTTATTGTAGATCGCTAAATAAATATATTCAAAAATACTTGAAGGATTTTTGTGAGCAAAATCTGCCAAAAGGAATAAAAGGAATTAAAAGAATTTAGAAATATGCATTATCTTTTTATTTAAAAATTTTAAAACGACGCAAACTGCAACTTTTTGAAAACCTGAGACGAGAGCTTCAGTATCGAAGCTTCCAGCCTTGATGATGCAGACTGTAAAGTTTGCGAAACGTCGGCATAACGCTGACTCTCAAGACTACCCCCCATCCAGACCCATAAACTTTTGTAATGAGTCAATTATTTAGTGATATACCTATAACCTCGATTAGAAGTACAGATTTATTCAAAACAGTGTACCAGTTTGTAATCGGTCCGTGATGCTGTTGCTCAAAACGACGTCGTTTTTTTCCTTGCTTGAAATCTCGGGCTCTTTTCCCAACTTTGCCTCGCAAGCTGCTATATCCTTATCCATTTCAGTAACGTTCTCAGTTTTTCATGTATATGTATACAAACATACATATAATGTATAAAATTGTCTATAAATATTTAAAAAAACGTACGTGTTTTATACCCAACTACTGCATTTTTATTTATACGAAACCAAAAGTTATGTGCCTAAATTTTATGACTCGAAAGTGTGTCAATCGAATGTCAGATGTCATGTTTAACGACAAATGCAGCAAATTGTAGTGGCTTCACAGCAAGCGGGGACATTCGACGAACATTAATATTCATAGAATATCGATAATTTTTTATTTTATATTTCGTAATATTTGTTTATTTTTGTTATAGTTTGTATTTCCCCGTGTATTATTTTCGTATCGTAGTTTGCAATATTAAATTTTTATTTATTTTTTAACGAAAAGTAATCGTTTACGAGAAACATTTCAACTAAAAAAAAACAGAGTCGCTGCGGAACAGGCGTTGTTTTTCCTTCAAAATGTCTTCCGTTCTTACGTATACGTATAAATTATTGTCCGTGGTTTAGATCCCAGTAGTGTTCACCGTATTCCTCATTTTCATTCCCCCAACGGACCTGAAAAACGTGAACTGTATCAATCAAACAATACGAAACTTTTTTTTTTATTATTTCACTTAATAATGTATACATAAAGGGTGTCTCAAAATGAGAGTAAGGTTCCGCCCCCCCCCCCTGATCGAACTGAAATTTTGCACAGACCGCTTTGAATATTTTAAGAAACCCTGAAGGGTTTTTTTGGCGAAGCGCAATAGTTTTCGAGATATTGAATTTTAAAGTTAATTATTTTACCGCGCGCCGATTATGTATCTGCTACGCCTCAGTTCCGGCTATATCTATATATGTTATTGCGCTCTCCGCTTTGTGCGGATCTTCGCGTAGCCTACGCGTATGCTCTCCCCCACTATAAGCTATGAGGCCGGCTCGAAAGCTTGCTAGGAAGTTCGCGCTCGAGCCAGCGCTCACTTGTTATTTGTCCCGCTTTCGATTTTGGTTCGTCTTTCGTTCTTCACCATGAATGCAACGTACAATTCGTACAAATTGTCGTCTCTTTTTAGGGAGTCCTATCGCCAGGCTTCAATCCATAGGATTTTCATAATTTTTTTTCGAGCTTCACTAAATATGTTAATAATCGTCTCTGAAAAATTTCAGGATCGTTTATCGACCTAATTACAGAGGAAAGAAATATTAAAATTGCGTATTTTTGTGAAGGAATTCCGAGACGTCATACAAAAACCCAATTTCCGGTCGCTACAAAAGTGTATATAATAGTGGGAATCCGTCAGATTCTTAAAAATAATCAGATTCACATACTTAATACTTGTAGTATTCCAGTGCTCTCAGAAAAAATTACGCTTATTGACCTAATTTTTATGTAATATCAAGTTTAATTTGAACTTCCGGTATTGGATTTATTACCACTTGCTACGATAAAGAGACGTGACAGCAAGGCAACAGCTGTCTGTAGTCCTAACCTCATCTCACTCATTCGAATTTCCACACATATTTCATTTTTAACCGACATATTTTGCCGACACAAATTTTCCACGCTTTTTACGAGTCGTGGCCCGAATACAATGCTTTGTATTTCCCGCACCTGACATTGTTTTGATAGATCAACGTTGAAAAGCATGGAGGTTAAACTCGCCTGGTTGAGTAAAAATAAATGAAGATAGAACAAATGTTGCCAAATATCAAACCTAGAAATACTGCGCGAATCGTTGGAATAACTATTTTTTAATTTTTCTAATTAAATGTGAACATTCATTACACAGTTTACACATGAAAAATTCAGTTATTGCAAATTTTATTTTGCATATTTTATACATATAAATTGTACAAGTCTCAAGTATGATCAGTGGTATGACTAGTGTGAATCGCTAGGACTACCTTAAGCGACCATGCTAGGATCCTTCAATGGCTTCGGGACATAGAGTTGATACCAGCAATGCGCCACTCCACCCCACTATTCCACGCGACACTCGAGGTGCCGCGCGCCCACACCATCAGTATCATTTTCTAACTAGCTGGATATTTTTTTCAATCTTTGAGGTATTCCTTTCACGAACCCGAATATTTAACATTTAACTGATTTTTCTAAATAATGAGATAAAAATACATCCCAGTATGCTGGTAAAGTTTCAGGCCAAGTTATGGAACTTTCATCGAAAAATTACTACTCTAAAAATCGTCTAATTTATAAGGCGCTTTATGGAGATGACACGCTGGGCACATTTCTATCTAATCATTATACACTAAATATCTCTAGGCGCCTGATAAAAACTGCTTACGCGTGTAAAAAAATCTAAAGATTCCGCAACGACGATAAAAACAGGGGGTCACCGAATGTTTAAAGAAAATATTAATGATGAAGCGTAGAAAAATGTGACCGGCAGAACAATTTTCGTAGCGGCGACTTTTCAGCGGAATTGTAAAAATATCTGAATCTGCTAAATAAGAGCGACATTTTTTATTCGTTTATCCTTCGGTATAATAATTCATTGTGACTTATTGTTATTAAGGCCTTAGGCCACAGTAACGGGTAGAAAATCGTGTGCGAATTTAAAAAAAATTTTCGTTTGAAAAAGTGATTTACTCATAAAATTAATTACACATCTATTTAGTATGAATATCAAGCTGTTAGAAAAAATTTTTTTTTTCGATGTACAAAATGGCCGACTACTCGAAACTTCTCGAAACAGCTTTTTTCCCAATTGGCGTGACAAATAACTTCAACAATTTTCACTCGATTTACTTCAAATTTAAAAGTTATGTTCCTAATTGCATTTTGCAGAGAAGTACGTACGGAATTACTGATTAATCGAAAACTTTTTATTTTATGAGCAGTTTATGAGCAGTTATAACGAAATTTTTCACTGAAAATTCATTTCTTAAGTTCAAATACCTACAACTTTTTAATAAAACAATATTTTTTAAATTCCGTACGTACTTCTCTAGGTATTCTAATATAGATTGACGACATTTTTTGTTTTTTGTTCTAGGTTAAAAATTGTGGATACTAAATGTTACGCCGCGGAGCGCATAAAAAAAGATAACAAAAGAAAATATTAGTAGTCGCCCATTTTGTACATCGAAAAAAAAAAATTCTAACAGCTTGATATTCATACTAAATAGATGTGTAATTAATTTTATGAGTGAATCGCTTTTTCATACGAAAAAAAATTGTTAAATTCGCACATGATTTTATACCCGTTACAGTGGCCCTTGAGCGCCACTGTAATTTACCAATGATTCAGAAGGGCCCGCCTTGCGCCACCACATAATACGGCCCCCCGCAAAAGTGAGAGCTTAAGCATTGACGATAAGGAGACTCTCAAATGTCAAAATATCAACTCCCCAATTTCTATGCATCTTCATGGATTGAATCGGGGGAAAAAATTGATCAATATCAGTTCTACAAATTATTGTCCAAATTTCGTGCCCTATAAACCCTAAGCACAAACTGAATCATAAAAACTTCACATAAACTTACTTTTCCCTGATGCCTATTGTTTTTCAGATCCTTCCGCTCGAACCGTTGCTCCCACTCATGAGGATCTTCACATACGTGTCCAAATTGAATCTTCAGTGGTTCCAAATGTTCCGCGAAAATGTCCCTGTACATCGTGAATTAATCGTCACTAAATAAATACCGTTATTCCGAATGTGTCCAAAAATATTGAAAAACAACGATTGTTATCTCACTGAAAGTATTGTCCTTTGCGGAAAACTTCATCCTCGTCGCGTCTCGTTGAATCGTCCATAATTTGTCGAACGGCGTTGTCGCGACGAGTAACTCGTACATCGGGATTTTTGTGTTTCCGAAATTTGCGATGTTCTCGACAGCTCGCGGTAGCGACGATCGCGCAAAAGAGAGCGAAGATGAGCAAATAACGCATGGCGCCAGTGTGAAGTTTCACCTCGCGCGCAGTCGAAAACAACGGGCTACGCGAGGCTACCGATGCGAGTGAAATTTGTTATTCGAGCTAGGAGAAACGGACCGTCGCCCAGTCTCTTCCCGTTGGATAAACGGAATACGTTCGATGGACAGAGACGAGGTTTTTTTTTTGGTCAAGGCAGTCATGCTCGATCGGGTCGAGAAAGTCCGAGTTTTTTGCACCAGAAGGATTGTTACTGTTCCGATCGTACTACGCTTGTTAGAAATAAAATCGGTTGAAAATTCACTCGAAACGAGCTGGTTAAGAGAATGCAACGAACGATACTTTTTTTCCGGTGGCGATGAAAAATCGAACAATAGCGATGCTGCTTATCGAAAAAAATGAAGACAACACAATAGAGAGAATAAAACGCGAAATAAGAAAACAATAACGAAACGTCTATTCATCGATAACTTGCTACTGTCTATTTTTCAAAGTTTACGGGATAGCTGTGCTTGGCGCACTTGATCATGGACTGCATGAGCTTCACGAAGCCGGTGTCTTTTGGCTTCTCCAGACCGCGCAGTACTCGATTCTTCATTACGGACACAAATTCCCGATTGCTCAGCTGACCGTCCACTGTAAAAACAATGTGACCATATATTAGATTAGCTTTTCGCTCGCGTAGACTTTTGTCGAATGCTCCTTAATGAAATGTGCTCCTCAAATGTTTCATTAAGTCGGGATATACATTTGGACAGGAAAAAATAAGTAATCTTGAGGGATTTTTTAAACTAAGAAATAATGATTCTATAATTATAAAACTTTAGGTATACGAGGGTGGGGTGAAAAGTTTCCGGCCTGACCAAGAGATGGTGCCACTAGGTCTAGTTTTGGAGCGGCGTCCTACAGTACCATTCCTACCGAGCTTGTATGTACAGTTTCAGCCCAATCGCTACGTTAGTTTGCGTTTGAGAGCACATTGCGCGAGACGCTTCCGTTGTTTTCGTAAAAATGGAAAAATTGGAAAAACGTGCTGTCATCAAATACTTCCATTTGAAAGGTTTTACACCAAAACAAATAAAAGAAGAGATGGTTTCAGCACTAGGAGACTCCTCCCCATCATATTCAACTATTAATCAGTGGGTTTCTGAATTTAAAATTGGTCGTGTGAGCACCTCTGACGAGCCTCGCTCAGGACGGCCCGTTGAAGTCACAACTTCAGAGATGATTGAAAAAATCCATAAAATAGTGTTGGAAGACCGCAGGTTGAAAGTGCATGAGATAGCTGAGACCTGTAGGATGTCAGCTGAACGTGTGCGAAATATTTTGCACAACCATTTGAACATGGAAAAGCTGTGTGCAAGGTGGGTGCCGCGTTTGCTAACGCTCGACGATACCGACAATTTGGCGCTGTATAGACGTAATCCAAACGAATTTTTGCGTCGATTCATAACTGTTGATGAGACATGAGTCCACCACTACACTCCTGAAAGTAAAGAACAGTCAAAACAGTGGGTTGGAAAAGGGGAACCAACCCCAAAGAAGGCAAAAACAATTTTATCGGCAAACAAGGTTATGGCTACTGTTTTTTGGGATGCGAGAGTTATGAGAAATGTATCAGTGTTGATGGAGATTATGTTGAAAAATAAAGCAAAAAAAAATTTTTAAATTTCGTTTTTCTTGGTCAGGCCGGAAACTTTTCACCCCACCCTCGTACTTTATATTTAAGTATACGAAACAATTTTTTTAAATTAATTCATCATCAAAATGGCGGAGCTGTGGCAGAGTGTTACAGCAAGGTCGCCGCGGGAGTTTCGAATCGGCGTGCAGTCTAGCTTCCCGTAGACTTTGATTTGCAAAGAAGTTCAAACATTTTTTCAGTTAGAACATGTATAGTTTCTATGTGACGGTGATTAAAATGAAGAAAATGCAAATTTGAGAAAATGGCAGGCATTTACAAAAAATAATCCATTTTCCACGCAACATTTCTGTAAAATGTGGATTAAAAAAGTCGTTTTTTTACCAATTTTTCAAAAACAATTTTCGTCAAGTAGAAGGCACCAATATTAACAATATTTCTACCAAGTTTCAACTCAATCGGCTTAATAGTTTTTGAGTAATCCTGCACGCCAATGTCGATAATGCAGTTTTGAGAAAAACGCGTTTGAAGTTCACGCCCGCTCCGAATCCGAGCGGTGAGGCACAGCGTTGCCGGGCTGTAACGTTTGAAGTCTTTCGAATTTCGCTTTGAAACTTTGGGAAAATATTCTACATATATAGTTCTATCGTTTAAAGAAAAAAAAAAAGAAATCGATTTTTTGAGCGTTATAAGTGAATATCCCGCCTTAAGGAACACGTAGAATTGTGTTGAATAGCATCAATACTAAATTTCAAGTAAATCTGAACAGATATTTCTTTTACCAGACAAACTTTGCTACCCCCTTTTCCCATTAAGGATTGCATTTTCAAAAACGCTGAAATGTTATTAATTGTGTCTAGGAGCAGTAATACAAAGTTTCAAGTAAATTTGACTGGATTTTTTAAATTTTCCGTACAAACTTTGCCGCCCCCATTCGTTTAGGGATTGAATTTCGAAAAACGCTTAAATACGTGTTTTATTAATTGTGTTGAAGAGCACGAATACCAAATTCCAAGTAAAAACGACCAGATTTTTTTTAATTTCCATACTAACTTCGCCACCCCTTTTCTCCCCTTAAGTATTGAATTTCGAAAAATCCCTTCTTAGTGGGTGCTACGTCACAAAAGCAACCTACTGTCCAAATTTTGACATACTGTCCAAAGATTATGTTCAAAATACCCCCCACCTCTGCAAACTTCCAATTATTGTATCAAGTTTAAAACGAAATGAGTGCCAAATTTGAGTTATTCAATTACGAGCGATGAGAGCGAATTTTCCGCGTTAGCGAGCTAAAAATTGGTTATTATGTAAAACCTTACATTTATTGAAGGCGCAAGGGGCGATTCTTTCCGCCACACACTACTTTATGTATTGGATTTGAAAAGAAAAGCACGTGGACATAATTGCCAAGGAGACTCACTGTTCTCGTCGAAGATCGTGTAGACGACTTGAATAACGTGGTCGTTCAAATCCACGTGAGCCACGGTCTTCGCCACGTGTTTCAAGGTAGCTGCGAAATTAACGAAACATCTCGAATCAACGTTTTACAGGGATGATTTTAGATGTTTACCACTGTAAACATCTAAAATTGAGCGATTTTTCGCGATTTTTTTGTTGGAAAGACAAGTAAAAGTATGATAATATTCAAGGATGTTATTAATCATATCTTTAAGTGAACAAAAAAAAACTATATTAAAAAAATTTACAAAATGTTGATTTTGAGACATGTTGAATTTGAGACGCTCTGCGGCACGCAGTATAACTGACGCAAATTAGAGTGTGAAAGAAAGTTCAAAAATTCTATTAATTTACATGAGTATAGCTCGATAAATACGTAGGGGATTTTGAAAATATCAATTTTTGTGTATTTGGCAAGCATTTAAAGTAAAAACTCAATTTTCGACAGTAAAAAAGGACAATTATTTGTTAATAAATACTGTTATAACGAACTCATAGAAAATCCCGTACGTATTTCTCGTCGAAATATTAATTTAAAGATGTGCTCAAAAATTTGAGTGAATAGAATGAAAATTGTTGGAGTGCGCTTGGAACGGCTGCGTGCCGTTTTGAAAAATTGTGTTTCGAGAAAATTGGTCGACGTCTCGCAAACGGGCCAGCTACTGCCACCGCAGATCCACACGGACCTGCGGGCCTTTTTTTACAGGTACCAAATTTTTTTCCCCTTATTCTAGATAGTTCAACGCATCTCTTAAGCCAATTTTGAAAAATCAATTTTTTTTTAATTCTACAGTGGTGTTACCTCTTAAGCAAGAAGCCATTGTTATGCATGGGCCTGTTTGTGTTCTCATGGCAAATGGAATTGGCCGAAGCCAATACTCGGTTGGGTGACCGCGGAGCCACGCACCTTACCATTTACTTTCCGTTTTCCATTGTGTACTTTACTCAGTCCAGTACCGTATGACTATCCGTCCCGGTACAAGTTTTTGAGAATAACGACGATTTTCGTGACTCACCTTGATCGATCGACGCCCCCGCGATATGATAAAACGTCAAAGCCGTATCCACGTCGTTGATGTTATTGAGAAAGTGGAAGAACTTCAAATAATCCTCCTTATTTATACCCTTGGCGTTGTCCTTGAAACTGCGAGGAAGAACGTAAAGTTTACATAGTCGATGAAAGCTGATCAAGAACGTAAGAGAAAAAATGCGTTTGATACCTTTTCTTAACTCTCTTCAACATCTTAGCCTTCTTTTTCTCCGGATAACCTGCGTAGGCCAACAGCAATTCCGTAAAGTCAACTTCCGTTATATTTCCAATGCTGTCCGGATGTCGACGTTCGAACTGCAATTTAAAAAAAAACGCCATTTCCCGAGAGTAGCTTTGATACAATTAAAAAATGAATAATTCCACGCTTAATTACAAAGCTCCAAAATTTGATATATATCAGCCGTTACAAGTGTAAGAAGTGAAGGGCTCTCGTAGGGCTTGCGTTATCCGTTAATTTTTCGTATCCGGATAATATGGATAATAGTAAACCTTACTATCCGGATATCCGGATTTTTCGGATAATTTTGAACAAAAAACACAAAGGAAATCCGTTAAAAAGTAGTTTCATTCATATTTATTAAAATTAAAGTGAATATTTTCTTTCTTTATTACTCTCGTTACTACTTAAGTAAAAATACCTTTTTATGAGATTAAATTCTATGTATTTTAAAGATTCGAAAGAAAATAATAAAAATCGTTAGACTTGTTAGTTTGACTTCCGGTTTTTCTTCCGAACTACCGTAAACCAATATTGTTCTCTCATTACTAAAGCTAATGGGCGACATTAACACTTTTAATATCACAAAATGATCGAGCATAATAGTATGGTACTATGTACCATAAAATATTAAAATAAAATATGATTCATTGAAAACAGTTAGGTAACTCTTTCCTCTGAAACTTAAACTAATTATCGTAGTAATAATGAGATCATAAAATATCAAACAAAATAAAAAACAATCATTAACAAATAAAAAACGTAAAAATTCTTTCTTCTAAGATTTAAAAATTAACCATTCTCTCCTCTGAAACAAAATCTAAAAACAATCATATACTTAAACGTTAGAGTGAGTGAGATCTTAAATCAACTTAAATGAACAATTAAAATAGATATTTCAATCTCACGCACGCATCTTGCAATTCGGACGACATAACATAATAAACAGTAAGCAGAATTAATTACTATTGAATGCGTCACACAAAATATTAAAAACAAAGAAAAAACATGTTTTAAATTAAGATTGCTTGTTAGCTACGTGCCCACAATGCCGAAATTATTGTTTGACTATAGTTAGTTTCATGTTCAAATCGTAATTTTTTAATCAATTCTACTATCCGTATTATTCGAATTATCTACATTCAGTGGTCTTCATTATCCGGATATCCGGATTGCAAGCCCTAGGCTCTCGGAAATAATTACCTCGAGGCTGAGTATTTCTTTTTGCAGTTGCTCCTGAAAGTCCAAGAACTTTTCTATTGTGAGCTTTTGCTTCATGTTGGGGCCGAAGAAGTACGTCGTCAATGCCGAATTTACACCCTACAATAGTAACAAAAATCGGAAGGAAGTAAAAAAAATAAATGTCACCATGAATAATAATAGCAATAATGAAATATAAATAGAAAGAGTATTAACAATAATAATAAAATAGGCAATATAATAAATAGAGTAATGATCATAAATATATTGGTAAAATAGAATATTATCCGACGACGTGAGAAGCGTTGATAAAAGCTTGAACCTTGAATGTATTTCCGGTATTAGCATGATCGCGATGGCGATTGCCGATGCTCGTCTGTTGACGGATCAGCGTTGCTACTTTGCCAAATTCCTCGGAATCGACGTCGCCGTCTCCGTTAAAGTCGAACATTCTGAACGCGATTTCGAAGTGACGTCTCGAAGCTGCAAACGAGAAAAGTAAAGTAATCTTCGTCGCTACGGTGACAGCGCCTCGAGCACGTGATCGAGGCCAATTACGAATGCCGGTAACAGTCGATGGGTAGCTACTTACTCGACAATACGGTAAGTAAAAATATGTAGTCGGAAAAAGTGATGAGACCGGAACTTCCGAGTTTGTAAAATATACTGTCCTCGTTTAGTTCCAATTCCAGCTTAGCTTGGACGTTCTGCAAGAGGTTGCAATTGAGAGTGATTATTGTTAAAAAAATAGTAACAATAATACGAATGATGAATGGGAAGAATAATACTAATGATTCATGGTCACCCGCTATGAAAGTGACTCGTACTTTAATTATGGACGTGTATATATATTCAAAAGCTTTTTTTCCACTGTTTGAACTTTTTGTGAATAACGTCAATAATCATGATGGCATTAACAATAAAATGCGAATAATAAATACTCTAATTTCTCAAAACTGCACTATGAATATATCTTTTTCTCAAAATATCATAGCTCATGAGTATTACTAAAAAAAATAATTTAGTTTTGTTTAAAATAAAAATAAAATAAACAAAAATAAAAATAAATAAAATAAAAATTCAGAAAAACTTATAAATTTAAAACAAAATTATGACTTC
Organism: Ophion slaviceki; assembly: GCA_944452715.1. NCBI lineage: Eukaryota > Metazoa > Arthropoda > Insecta > Hymenoptera > Ichneumonidae > Ophion > Ophion slaviceki. The sequence continues at coordinate 32,382,781 of OX101789.1, forward strand.
TCAAATGAGATCTTATTTTTGGAAAATAAAAATCTAGGATTGTTTTAAATAATTTCTCAATTTTCTAAGTTGTTTATTAATTTATTGAGTTTATTTAGTTTTTGCGTGTTCTAAAATGTTGAAAGTATGCCCCATAATTGTTTTGCGCCAATTGGAAAGTTGGAGGCGTTGTTATTATTATTAGGAATAATAATAATAGAGTCCAATAATAATTATCATTATCACGGTGTCTAATTTTGACCAAAACTGAAATTGCATGACATTTAAGGATTTTTAAGGCAATGAATGGGGATTTTTTCATGACTCTTAGTATGACTTTCTGGCATAGAAGTATACTTAATGATTCTACAGTGCGACCGATTTTCTAAATTATCGTATTTTCATTTTGCTCTTTTAAACAGATGTGTGTTGTATGCCAATAAAAAGTTTACGGAATAAACGAAAAGTCACCAAACTGTACAATTCCATATGTAGTAAAAAAATGTGCGACAAACATAATTTCAAGATTGCTGTAAAGAAATATGTTTGGGAAAATCTCGAAAAATATTACATACATTTAGGAACTTTGAGTAATATCATCTAGTCGCTTTACACGAATAACAAAGAAAACCTAATATGTTGAGATAATGCATCATTTTCTTTTACATTCTTCTATTTTATTTTCTATCGATTCGATATTCGCTTCTCTATTGACAAGTACCACAAAGTTAGTTCATATTGAATATAGACTCAACGATAATTTAGTAGAGTATAATAATTCAGGTAGACTGGTAATTTTTCATGACTTTTCATGACTTTTTCAGGGTCGAGTGTAATTTCATGACATTTAAGATTTTTCATGACTTTTCAGGTCGGTAGACACCCTGATTATTAATCATTAAGGACTTAGGCCACAGTAAAGGCTACAAAATCATGTGCGAATTTAACCATTTTTTTTCATATGAAAAAGTGATTCAATCATAAAATTAATTACACATCTATTTAGTATGAATATCAAGCTGTTAGAAAATATATTTATTTTTTTTCGATGTTCAAAATGGCCGAATAGTAATATTTTCGTTTGTTATCTTTTTTTAGGCGCTCCGCGGCGTGACGTTTAGCATGCATAATTTTTTACCTAGAACAAAAAACAAAAATTCTCGTCAATCTACATTAGAATACCTAGAGAAGTACGCACGGAATTTAAAAAAAAATTATTCAAAAGTTGTAGGTATTTGAACTTAAGAAATGAATTTTCAGTGAAACATTTCGTTATAACTGCTCATAAAATGAAAAGTTTTCGATTAATCAGAAATCCCGTACGTACTTCTCTGCGAAATGCAATTAGGAACATAACTTTTAAATTTGAAGTAAATTGAGTGAAAATTGTTGAAGTTATTTGTCACGCCAATTGGAAAAAAGCTGTTTCGAGAAGTTTCGAGTAGTCGGCCATTTTGTACATCGAGAAAAAAAATAAATATTTTCTATTAGCTTTATATTCATACCAAATAGATGTGTAATTAATTTTATGAGTGAATCACTTTTTCATACGAAAAAATGTTAAATTCGCACACGATTTTATACCCGTTACTGTGGCCTAAGGCCTTAAATAACATAATCGGAGGCATAATTATTATTATTATTGATAATAATAAAATATTCACTACGAATTATAATGATCTTGAAGCTGGCATCGTTGGAACGCTGCGAAAATTAATTCTGTTTCATTGATGACATTCATTTTTGGCCGATTTAGGCTATAAAAATCTTTCGAAAATTTTTACATATTTTTATCACAGATCTACGGCATCAAGTGGCCAAAAAAGTTTTCGAATAATAATAAAAAATGAACAAATAAAAAAAAGAAATCGTTGCATTCCAACGATGCAAACTTCAACATCATGAATTAACGCGGAACAATATTTTTACGCACCTTGGGATCTACTCGCTTGTACTGATCCAGACCAAGACCTGCAAAAATCACATTTTCCATATTACTAAATTTGCGATTATCAAGAACAGTCGCAACGACTAGGAAGGCACATGCAAGCGAATAATTTTCACCACGACGAAGCTGCAATCTAGGAATACGCAAACCATACCGAATTTCCCCATGCACCGCGTAACGCAAAAAAAAAATCCGTACGCACTACAAGACCGCTCGTACAAAGCAAAACAAAAAACACTTTCACTGTCCCCATATTCATCGATCGTTCATTGCTGCGATCGCGTACAGCCATACAACGAAGAGGAAACCCGAAAAAACAGAAGGAATTCAGATAAAACGGAACATTAATAAGCGTTAGAGAGTGTGTGATGGCGATTTACCATCGGGCTGTTTAACACCGGGAGTCATCGATCTCAAGAAATCGTCCGGCGTCATAAAAACCTCGTGGGTATGATCGTTGAAGACGATTTGGAGCGTTGCGAAATATCGAAACACTTTGTCGGGCGTTGAATAATGTCTCATACGATTTTCGTACTCTATTATCTGCGTGTAAGTAGCATAGACGTAATAACGAAGTTAATGCCACATGCGAATATTTGTTTGTACATGTGTGCACATACGTAGCCCTGGCCAGAAGTATCGGACACTCGACTTTTTGTCGGTTGGAATCAATGCAATATTTATAAGTTTGCACACACACACACACGCACATATATATATATATATGTATATATATATATATATATATATATATATATATATATATATATATATATATATATATATATAAGGTGTAGTAAGAAGAAATCCATTATTTTTGAATGAAATGGAAGGCTTTATTTGGCATAGTTAGAACGATCCGATTTAGCTCAAATATGCACCGTTTTGATCGATAACTTGTTGCCATTTTCAAGGTAATTTCATTATGTCTTTCTAATAGAAACGCTCGTCCCTATTGGCAAAAAACTGGGACGGTCGATTTTCACAAGCTTCTCTTGAGGCGAATTGTTCACCAGCAAAATCATTCGCCATAGACAGGAACAGGTGGTAAACACTTGGTGCCAGATCCGGACTATAAGGTGGATGCATAAGAACCTCCCGACCAAGCTCCCGGAGCTTCTGGCGAGACACTATCGATGTGTGTGGCCTGGCGTTGTCCTGATGGAACACAATTCCTCTCCTATTGGCCAAAGCTGGCCGCTTCTAGGTAATTGCTTCCTTCAGACGGTCCAATTGTCGACAGTACAGGTCCGAATTAAGAGATTGGCAGTAGGGGAGCAGCTCATAGTAGATGATTCCCTGCCAATCCCACCAAACACACAGCAAAATCTTCCTGACCGTCAATTCTGGCTTGACCACCGTTTGCGCCGGCTCACCGCGATTCTACCACGACCGTTTTCGCTTGACGTTGTCGTAAGTGACCCACTTTTCATCATCAGTCACCATCCGCTTCAGACATGGGTCGATTTTGTTGCGATTCAGCAGCGATTCGCAGGTGGAAATTCGGTCCGTGAGGTTTTTTTGCGTTAACTCGTGTGACACCCATACATCGAGCTTCTTTTTGTATAAAGCCTTATTCAAGTGGTTCCAAACGGTTTTCTGTGCAATGTTTAGCTCCTGGGCAATCGAAACAGCGCTTACATGACGGTCGGGCTCGAGGATTTCCATTATTTTATCGACACTTTCGACAATTGGCCTTCCAGAGCGTGGTGCATCTTTCACATCAAAATTACCGGAACGGAATCGACGAAACCAAAATTGCGCGTGATTGGCTGTTGCAGTATCAGGACCATAAACAATATTCACATTTTCAGCCGCCTGACTTGCGTTTTCGCCTTTATCGAAGAAAAACTGTGAAATATGGCGTATTTTCACTTTGCTGGTGGCCATCTTCGACGTGCGCTCAAACAATATTGAGTCAAGCAATCACAAAACTGTTTGAGATGTTTATTTCAGTACGAAATCTTATCTTTCTAACGCCATCTAGCGTAATCCGATCGCAGTTATACAACGCGAGATACAGATTACTAAAGCCATTTATTGCAAAAATAATGGATTTCTTTTTACTACATCTAATATTTTTAACACAGTCTCGTGTTTTCTACGGGGAAAATATTGTAGAACCAATGGGAGTGCACAATAATGTTGGCGAAGGCTGAATTTATACAGGATGGTCGTTCCATTTGAGTCGACCTGCTCGAATACCCTCGGAGCTGTTGACGATACCGATGATTCGAACAAAAGACACTCGTATGCCCTCTACGCATCCATATGGAAAAAAATTACACCATGTAATGTGCCTTCTGGAAAAATTTAAGGGGTTAGACTACTGTCGAAATTTAAACAAATCGATCATCTCTTGAGGTAAATAAGATAGAAGAAAAAAGCCCAACATATGGAGGAGGAATTGCAGATTGAAGGTAAACTGATGATTACAACGATATAACTGCTAGTAAAACTTTAAGCTCGTTTTTTTCGAAACTTCGTTTTTTAAAACGGTGTACTCGATTTCTCGACATCTAACGAACGGATTAAATTAAAATTTAGTACATTCATTTAGTGTAATAGTAGTTTAGTCTTGACGAATGTTTTACTCCCTAGTATTGTTTTTCATCAGTTATTGACAATAATAATGTCATTTTTCCTCGGAAAATCTTCTTATGATGTTTAAAACAGGATAACAAAAAAGCTCGGTCAAGTCTTAGCCAATATTATCTATTCTAAGAAAAAAAAACTCGTTTAATTTTGTTTCAGTTCAACCGGGTGGCCAAAATCAAGTACGCCGTATCAAAACTAAGTACAGTTGCTGATTTTCAGGATTTTTTTTAAAGGAAAGATTTCTTCACCATTTCGGAGACTTTCATTTGGCTGTTGTATGGGATTTTTTAAATGATTAATCTTTAAAAATGGTGGAGGTATGGCACGGTTTTCTAAACTGCATTTTTAAAACTGGCGTGACGTATAGATAAAAAACTAAACGACCGATTCTGATTGAATTTGGTATAATTATTTCTAACTTTAACGTTTTTTGTTTGTGGTTAGCGTTTCAATGTTTAAAAAAGAAAAAAGTATTTCTTTATTACAAATTGTAGTCACTTTTTTCGGAAAATTCAATCTTTTTTTCAAAGCGTCCGATTTTATCGATTTTCAACATTTCTTACTTTTTCTTGGTTCATATTATAGGTATGAGTGTTAATGAAAGAAAAATATTCGTTGGTTTTTTTCTCAGATTAATCCCGCCGACTCTACGTGTCACGCAGTCTGACAACATCCGCCGCCACCCGTTTAGAAGACTGTGCCATAGCTCCGCCATTTTTAAAGATTAATAAAATATTTTTAAAAAACCATGTAACAGCCAAACGTAGTAATAAAACATACCCTAAGTCTCAAAATTAGTGAAGAAATGTTTCCTTTGAAAAAAAAGTAAAACAGCAATTTTTTCTTCACCTGAAGATATCTCTTCCCTTAAGGGGTTATATGCAGTTAAAATTTCCGAAAAATCGATTAAATTTTTTTTTCGTAATGTGCATATATTTAAGTACACACACAGAAAATTTCTTGTCAATCCGGCGAATATTCTCGGAGTTACACGCACATTTGTAATGACGTTTCAGAGCATTCGAAAGTGCTTCTGAAACTTTAAATGCGTTTTTCTCAAAACTGTGTTTTTAAAGTCGGCGAGCAAGATTTCTCGGAAACGGCTAAACCGATCAGTCTCCAATTGTAACACAATCTTTTCAAGTATATTTTTTAGTAATTAATCGAAGGTTTTTCTCACTTATAAATATTTTCCATTTTATAAACAATTTAAGGCCTAAATTTTGGTCAAAAATCGATTTTTTTTTAGAAGTCGCCATTTTGTCAAAAATTATTATTTTGCTTATTCCTTCGATCAATTACAAGATAATCCATTATATTGTTGGTTTTTTCATTTTAGATGATCCAGTCCAGAGATATCGTGCTCACCGCAAGACTCCTTTTTTTAAAGGTGCTTCCGGAGATCAGCTATAGCAGCTTTCAAAATAATTATTTTTCCAAATAAAAAATGTTAAAATACAATTAAAAGTTACCATAATATGTGTACAATTTTTTACGTTAATAGATTTAAAGGTCTTCTCAAGAAAAATTCTTGAAGCATCGATCTTTTTGCGCCTCGTGACTGTATATAACCCCTTAAACCCCTCACGTTCGAATGCCGTTCACGAGATCGTTTATAACTTCTTCAATTATCAATATTTTTTGATAAAATTTGCCACACACGTTTGTTAATATACATACAAATGAATGTCCAAACGATTTTTCAATCATCTTACTTTATGCTTCGAAATGAATATTTCTTCAATAACCCCGATTTTTGGGTCGCCACAGTAGACCAACCCCTTAACGTTCGTCTAGAACGAATTTTATTACGACCGATAGTTTCAGATACACTCGAGGGTATCGAACGGGTCAGCCTGTATATGTGTATGTGCATATTAAGGTTGGGTTTAGTAAAGCGTAAATTGCATCTCTGTTCGTTTTGCGAAAGATACAAAAGTAGAGATATTTTTCGGGCACGTTCGTCGGTAAAAACATCGGCCGAACTTTGTGACTGAATGATCAAGATGTACCTTCTCGTTCGAGATAAAGCGCTCGTACATTCTCATTCTGCATCACAATTTTACAAATCGTTCAGATGAGTTTAGTCTGACAATGAGCGAGATGAGTGTTAATCAAATTGCCAAGTACCGATAGTGAAAAAAAAACAAAGAAAGATGTAAGGAAGGTTGGAGAAAAACCCGAAAAAAAGTGAACACGAACGAAAAAATGAGGGATTTACCATCCGGTTGTTTCATGCCAGGTGTAATGGCTCTTAAGAAATCGTCAGGGGTCATGTAGATCTCTGTGCCTTCCGCACTAGTGACCCTGACCGTAGCGAAATATCGAAATATTTTGTCCGGAGTCGAATACGATCTCATCCTATTCTCATACTCTATTATCTGCAACAACTCTCAGATCTTGGATACTCGCATTGTTTATCGTACTGGTTTTGTTTTTCGTTGGAATTGTTCATTCGAATGTTTTTCAAATTGTTTTTGTATCTCCGCCGATAGCTTCCGAAAATGGCATCGTTTTCTCGTGTTGGGGAAACAAATAATGAAAAACGTCATGAATAAAGAAGAAAAGGATTTATTGGTGAACCTTTCTATCGCGAAATCCAACTTTCTGCTTCTTGGACTTCTTCCTCTTGGGCTCGTCGGACTCTGCGTGCTCCACCGCTTCCCCCTCCTTCTCGCTCGCCTTTTTCTCCTCGGTGAGCATCTCCGCTGCGTCGACCCGAGGAAGCAGCTTCGTCTTCACCCTGTTCACATTTTGGAATCGCTTTTCAATAATTTGGTTTCTATCGAAATCGTGGAGAAATATGATAATAAGATACGAGTGTGTGTAGAGCATTAGGAAAAAATGGCCGTGGGCCACGGAGGAGTCACAGAGGAACTGGAAATCGTGAATTTTCGTCCGGGGTAAAAGTGTTAGAGATGGAGTCGTAAAGCGTTCGGGGCAAATGGAAAAATGTTGAAAATAAAAATAGAAAACGTACGTCAAAGTAAATATTGTTGAATGCATGTAATTTAATTAATTTTATATATGAAAAACCATTAAAGAAATTAATAAACTACACACCCTTTAGTTTGTGTAGTTTATTTAATGGTATTTAAAACCATTGGTTTTTGGTTTTAAATACCAAATGGTATTTAAAACCATTATTCACTATATGATAGTGAATATGATAGTGAACCATGATAGTGAATATGATAGTGAACCATGATAGTCTGATAGTGAATAATGATACGAATAAACAAATATACATCAATGTTACGAATTAAACTTTCTAAAGAAGGCTATGACACGTGGAACTGAAAATCAAGTGACAGTGGGGGACAAGAGCAAAAACATTAGGATCGAAAATAATTCCCTCGAATTCCCCAGGACTTAATATTTGTGGAAATTTAATTGCTGGACTCTAAATTACTTTATTCGTGACATAAGTTAACTTAAATAACTTTCCTGCGAAATTAAAAATGGCAACTTGAGTCTATAGGAAATAAAAGAACTGTTCCAACCGAAGTTAACATTGTTTCACCCCGAATCGCTGACAAAATCTCAGTATTTTAAATCTCCATTTTGCATTTTCAAAATATATACCGGAAGATGCGTTGACATGCAAAAAAAAACTACAACGTTGTAAGAACATAGAAACAATGAGAAGTAATTTCATTATTTTTGTCTCACCATCGCCAGTCGATGAAGAATGCTATTAACGACACGGACAACGCTATGTAAGTCAGGCGTCTCGGCAGGATAGCTATGTCCCTGCCATGCCCAAAATTACGATGCGATCGTTTCTGCTGGTTCCCATCCCAGTGACGATTAACAATGCTGGCGTTAAGACCATTGAAGGCGACTACTGGCGAGGGATTCAACTGCGAACGCAGAACTCCATTGAAGGACAAGATTCTTCGGCATCCCATCAACAGCATGTTTGCATTTTATGGATCTGCGGTGGAGCAAAGCAACGATGATCATCCATTTTCAGTCTCGATTGTAATGTGGACGCGATCTTTCGTCTTGCTGAAAAATGGCTCGCTTCACATGCGATCATCATCCATATATCGAAACTTTTAACGATTGTCTAAATATATATGTTGCAATTGATTGATTTTCAAGTTAAAACCTTTTTTTCAGCCCTTAGGAAGGGTCACAAGTCAAAGATTATACCTCAAATCGGAAGAACGGGCGATTTTACTTGTAGGGTGACATTATTTCTGCTGTAGCCTGCAAAAAACATCCTTTTTGTCTCAAGTGTTCAAACATAGTCGCTTGGGCGTTAATGGGCTAATGTATATCTTTTCTTCAATTGATACACCTGATATACCTGCTGTTGTAGAGTTACCAATATTGCCCAGTTGAACGTTGAGTACTCAAAGTTCTTGTAGAGTTGATACATTGTAAAATTAAAGCATATTGCAAATGCCTCATTGTGTAGTTGATACAAATCCGGATAAATACGTTGTAGGGATGATCATAAAGCTAGATCATTGTAGAGGTTCAATATTGCAAACTTGAGACTCTTGTACAGTTGGTGGATTGCCGAGTTTGTACAGATGAGACATAAGTCATTGTACAGTTTAAAAACAGACTTGCAGCGTTGTAGAAATAAACATTGTGGAAACGAGACCCTTTCGCATTTTGGATTACATAATCTATCCTCTGCCTTGTACAATTATTTTCTAGAACCACACATTGTTTGGGTTTGGGTATGTTTTGGATTCAATTAGGGTTAAGTAGGATGAAGTTTAATTACTGCTAGTATCCAAACAAACCTAAGCGAACTAGTCTGCTGTTGATGTTTGGGTTTATTTTGGGTCAATTGGGATAAAGTTGAATGACTGATACTACACAAACAAACTACCATGGCGTTTAGAATTACTTCAACTACACTCTGCCTTGCACAAGCATTTTTTAGAACCATACTTTGTTTGGGTTTGTTTCAGTTCGTTTTGGCATTGGTGGTGTTTGGGTTTGTTTAATCAATAATAACATCATATGATATATCCTTTAACCAATTGCGTCTGGACAAAGTTAAATTCCTGCTACTATCAAACAAACCCAAATGTAACCCAAAAGTACCGTACCCTCACTGTACTGGTACCGATACAGCGTACTCTACCAGAGCAGCACCAGAGCAGTACGTAGCTATCTAGGATCGCTTGAGACGACTGTGGACGCAACGGAGTTGGGTTGGATCAGCCAAGCACGGGTAGGGAGTGATAGAAAAGGTTTCAAGTGGAAAGGGTAATAAATAACCTCCGGAAGAAAAATATGTATATATATGTATATATGTTTTTCCATCGAAATGTCAAGCACGCTTTACGTTATACGAAGAATAGGAATTAACAAACAAACCGACCGAAGTCGTGTTTGACCGTTTCCGAGGTGCGTGTTTATATTTAGTTGTAGGAGGAATAAATTCGGGACTTTCACCTCAAGCATCTAAATATAAATGTATACATCGACAGAGAGCACAGTGTCCTAACCTCTCAAATGATTATGATCTCGTCACTTTCATGCATGGTCACGATATCGCTTCTACAGTGAAAAATCTCGAAAAGTTCATGATAAAAAAAATGAATTACCGATTGTCCAAAGCATTGCACGACGGTTTGAAAGATAACGAAACGACAAAAATGCCTTACCTCCTCGTCGTTCCAGCTGATCGGTGTTTTGACGTTGCAGATGGCGCTGCGTCGCGTCGATGGCGATTCACAAAGTACCGACGTCCTACTCGCAAAGTACGTAAAAATAAACTCGTGCTCTAACGTTTGAAAGATCGTGGAAAAAAATGCTCGAGCGATCGAGACTGGAGGTGAACGTCAAGAGGCTCTTGAGTCGGTGTGAATTAATGGCCAAGGAAGATTCCCACCTTGAAAATTGGAAGCTCGAAAAAGTAAACGTTCGATAGTTCGCCGCACACACACGCGCGTTGCAGACAGCTCATCAATCGATTCCACCCGTAATTATTTTTATTTCAGTACATCCTGGCTGCGGACGATTTACTGAGGGAATTGCAAGAATCTCCGAAGTGCGTATAGACGGAATAAAATACGACGTGGGTGGATAGTGTGGGCATACGGTATTATTATTTTACAGCAAACCGCCCCGCGACACGATGACCGAGTACATCAGGCGGGTGGATTTCCTGAAAGGTATCATAAGCACGTCCAAGCTGACGAATCCCATCGAGAGAATCGTCGCGGCCCAAATGCTGCCAAGAAACTCGAACATGTCTGCGGAAACCGGCGGCCCAAGTGTAACCTCGCAGATACATCAGAAAACGACGGCCAAGTACAGCCGAGAGCTGCGGACCGAACTTTTCAATATGGACGGAGGTAAGTCCGGCGAGCTTTTACCGTCTTTCGTAAAACGCACGTGAACGTAGGCGCCAACTTCGAATTGTCTTACCGACCGAGTCAAAGCGCTCGGTCGGTAAGGAAGTTTCTCAAATTTACCGACAAATTATTTTCTCACCGTTAAGGGGAGAGTAGGGGTTTCAGCGTGAAAAAAAAACACTTGTTTGCAATTTTTTTCATCTATATGGATAGAATAAATTTATTGAAACCTTTTGTACATTGTTAAGTGTCATTTCAAGAACATTCCGTGAGATTTGTACGCGAAAATATCCACAAACAAGCCGGTGACAAGGCTTTTCCAAGAACGCCTTTGGAAAAACACGATTTGCGGTGTTCACTGTATCTCAGCTAGAAATCATCTAAAATCAAGTACCATTAAAATTTAGTCAAAGTATCATTAAATCCTCCCCCCAACGGTCTTTGATAATTTTTTTTTCATTTCTCAATTTTCGGTGGTCATGTAAAGTGAAAAGTGCTATTTTTCACGAAAAATTCCGCCATTTTGGGGGTGGAAAACCCCCTTAATGTAAAAAAAAATCTCAAACTAACCGTTGGGGGGAGGTATGTTATATGTAGAAAGTGTGTACCAAGTTTGAAATAAATCGGTCATGTAGTTTTGAAATGGCAGTGAACACGGACTTTGAAAAAGTGGTTTCGAGAAAAACGCGGCACCGGCTTGTTTGTGGATATTTTCGCGTACAAATTTCACGGAATGTTCTTGAAATGACACTTAACAATGTATAAAAGGTTTCAATAAATTTACTATATCCATATAGATGAAAAAAAATCGCAAAAAAGTGTTTTTTTTTCATGCTGAAACCCCTACCATCCCGTTAAAAAAGCTAAAACGCTTTTTTTTTGCGGAAAGTGATGACAATTGTGCACTTTAGGATTAGCTTTATTGCCTTTGCGCTAATTCGCGTTTGTGTGGCTCGTGACGCGCGCAGGAGGACGCGTGGTCGATCAATCGAGCGTCGGTAATAGCGTACGGCAACGCGTCGTCAGCTTGCCCGGCCAGCAGGATCAAGATCTCGATGCCCTTCTCAAGTACAACAGAAACATGCAGGAGAAAATAGCCGAGAACATGATACTCATGACGAGCAGCATGAAGGAGCACGCCTTGACCGCGAATTCCATAATAAAAAAGGACATCAGCTCGTTGGACAATTCGGACAAGCTGACCGACAGGAATGCAACGAAATTGAAGGCGGAGTCGTTGAAGCTCGAGGAACATACGAAAGCCACGTGGAGGTGTTGGATGTGGCTTATGGTCGCATTTGTGCTCGTAGTCTTTTTCAGTGAGTCCGATTTGGATCATTTAGATATGATTTTTATTTCATTTCTGGATTGATTAATTTATTTGGGACAGTTTATTTGGGATTAATTTATTTGGGACAGTGTTATGATGATATTAAGGGATCATCACAATGTAACAGGTCGAAAATAGCTGATTTGCACGATTTTTTTTTTCGATGGTTATAATACGCTAATCCGTCTGATTTTTTTATGTCAAATCGAAACACTCATGAAGAACAGAAAATACATTTTTAAAGGTTTTTTAAAGCATTTTTTTAACGGTTGAAAACGTCTTTGAAAAAACGAGTCCTCGCGGTGCACACGGTTGTGGTTGTAAATATTATCTAAAACAAAATTTGTAAAAAGATTATTAATCAGTATGAAAGCCGCTATCTTGCGATGAAGATTTTCTTCAAATCAAAATTGACAAAAAATCGAACTGAGTCTATTTTTTCGACAGTTTTTCGTTTAAAAAAAACATGAACACTGAAAAAAAACCTTCCATAGCAAGATAAAGAATGGTGTGAAGAATGTTGTGTCAACATTTGAAACGGATAGCTTGGAAAATCTTCCTTTGAGAGTGCACCGTTATGAAAAACGACATTTCGAGAAAAACGCGTTTAACGTTTCGAGTGCGGCTTGCCGTCCGCGCCAAGTATCACGCCGCTACTCGAATCACTTTCTCTAAGAACGGCTGTAGCGACCGAAATTATTCGAATTTCGCCCCAAAAATTGAAGTGAGTGAACCGTCTATACTATGGGATGATGTATAAAAATAACGATATTTTGAAAATTTTACACTGTGATGATCCCTTAATGGGAGATATACACCTAGGAGCCGGAAAAAGGTAATTTTCGTGATTTTTTTCAAGGAAAACTATTTGAAATTTCGGATTGGGGTTTTAATTATCTCAAAGTATATATATTCAAAAATTTGTTTAATTTTCTTTATTAAAAAATACCAAAAATATACAAGGATATTGTATGATCCTTGGAGCGTCGTAAAAAAATCTGCGCATACGGTACCCACTGGCGTTTCCTCAAAAATCATCTGAAAAAAAACCAAAAAGATTATTAAATTAGATACTATAATCTAGTACTTGTCATAGCCGATTTTGAAAATATCAATTTATGACAAAATGGCGGACGTTTGAACATAAATAGTGATTTTTGGTCCAAAAATTAATTATTTTGCCTATAAAACAAAAACTAAGTAATGGAAAAAAAAATCCTATGACAAGTACTAGATAACGGTGTATTGAATAACCCCAAAAACCTCAAGGCAATCGGTTCATTGGTTTTCGAGAAATTTTGGGTACCGATTTGAAAAACGTGGTTTTGAGAAAAACGCGTTCGAAAATTTGGGAATGAATAAATCATGAAATTTGTCAACTTACATGGAATCATCGATACCAGTCCCATAGTGTAGGTCTTCTACGGTCGACGGAATGTTCATAGCTTCTAAATCCTCGACCTCGACCATCTAGGTGTATATCTCTCCTTAAATGAAGTGCTATAAATATCGAATATTGAAGTTTATAGTAGTATAGTAGTATTCATTATTTCAGGTATACCCCTTCAGGGTGTTTGCACACAGAAGACACCCCTCACAAAATACCGCTTCCTCCTTACAAAATGATCATATTTCTAACTTATATCCTATTGTCGTTTTGCCTTTCGGTTCGTCTCGCATTCGCTTCCTCGTTTACTATTTTCCCAATTAGTTTCTCGAAGTGCTTTATGTGCGAACATAGATCAGTTACAGACTCCCTTTATAGCACCATCTGTATGTTTCCCCTAATTCCTACATCTCAGTCTCGCACAAGTTTCTTGACTTTTGCCCATTATATTTATATCCTCCCAGTACCTATCTGCCCCTATGGTGTACTTCCCGCTTTTGTACTGTGAGCAAGATATCGATATTGAAATTCATATTTTAATATTATTAATTACTGAATTAATTTATTCCTTATTATTATCATTCAAAAATGAAATATTCAAACGTAAATACCCCTGTATTAATATACATATATATATGAACGTAATAAATATTAAATATTTAAATATTTTTTTAAATAAATACATTTTATTTATTCAATTTCGCAATAAATTGATTCACATGGGACCGTTTATTTAGAACTTTAATTCCACATTTATTGGTATTACAACTATCGAACTAAACATATTGTGCCGTTTTTTAATATTTATTATACAATAAACTTAATTACTATCATATTCTCTAATATTTTTCATTCGTATAGATGAATTTATATAGGAAATTTATTAAAGAATTTTATTTACTGTAAATTTCGTTACATTCTATACTAACAGTAATTACTTTGACTTAGTATTTTGATTGATTTTGTTGTTAATGCTCCTTTGTTCATAACGGGTTCATACGGCCCCATGCCTCTCCTTTTCACCCCACTGGAATTAACCTGAATTGCAATTTTGTTTTTTCGAATGAAACTCGGGAAAATCGTCTTCTGGTAGTTGGTGCGCAAGCCTGCTTAGCATGCAAAAGCCGCACCACACAGTGCACCCACGGCCATTTAATTCGTTCCATTGATTTACATTATACTTTACTGTTAATTAAAATCATTTTTGCCTGCGATCGTTAGTATTTTTTTCCCATGAATCTCGAATCTTGCAAACACACAATTATTCCCTGGCTCTCTCATGACTCCTACTTTCTATTTATCGCTGTTGATACGCTGTTTTTTCATCGGTAGATATGGTACTCTTCATGAAGCTGGCCAAGAAGAAGCCTTGACGACAACTCGACCACCATGTCTAAAACAATTCGATAGGAGAATTCTACAAGCGCACTGTACGTACATTAATGAAAAAATATCGTGACTGCGTTAAGGCAGTAGTCTGGTCTAGAGCGAGATTTTTAACGTCATTTTTGGGCTGGAATGACTTTTAAACCGTTGAAGTTGTCTTGATGAAATTTTACATATGTATTTATTGTTCCTTTGAGAATGTATCTACATTGAAAAAAATTATTTTAAATATTTTCATGTAGTTTTTTATTTTTTTACAACATGGTCCGCCGAAAACCGCCTCAATCGGCGCCCACTCTGGGTGATGTTGTATGCATCTGAAAAAAAAATATATATATTCCCAATCTGTATGAGTATTCTGAGCACTGGTAGCAGAATTAGTACTTAAAAAAAATTTTTTACAAAATGGCGGCCTGTTGAACTTTGATTAACGATATTTCATACATTTTCGGGTATTCGACGAGTTATAAAATGTGGGCAAAATTATTGTTCGACTCAATTCTGCTACCAATCCTCAGGAAGAGGCTACCGAAGGTATGTGCAAAATTTGAGCTCGATCGGTCAATTAGTTATCGAGATATCGGGGGCGCCGGTTTGAAAAACATAGTTCTGAGATAAACGCGTTCAAAGTTTTGATACCGTTAGATGTGGTTTGCGCGCGGCTTGCTTATAATTTCTATTACTCTGCTAATTTTTGAAATACGAATAAACGGTTTTCACGAACGTATTAAGAACGGTTAAGGAATAATAAAATGAAAAGAGAAAAAATCGATTTTGTCAAATTTCTAGACCAGACTACTGCCTTAAGTTCGTCCCCGCAACCAGAAGTTGTCGCCTTTCACGGGCACTCACGCCGTTCTTTATTTCTCTTAAGCGAGAAACGATTTTCTTCCGACGAAAAAAAAGTGCTATGGGAGAACTGTCCCATTTGGACTTTGGGCGTTTCGTTGCAGGCAGAGCAGAATAAAGTGTTGCATTAACGACATCCGCTTCCGCATTCGTCCCTCAGTTTTTTATATGCGATTATAAATAACGATAATTTTATACACAATAATTAAGTTATTTAATTACTACTTAATTATAAAGTTATTAAACTGTTGCTTGATTATTAAGTTATTAAACTATTACTCAATTATCAAATTATTAAATTATTATTGGGATGTTGAATAAAATCTCGCTGTTTTTTCGTGAAAGCTTTATTTAAAAAAAATCATTCCTATGCTTTCAACCGCTTCCAAACTGTTGCGTGATCAACTCCTAATGATTCTGCAAGTGCAGAAAGCATCTGACATGAGTCTTCATGAAGTAATGCCTCCAATTCAACACCTCAAAATCATTATATTTGAAGCGTCTAAATTAACTTCCGATAGAGCAAGGTCGCCGTAAGTCTCAACGAGAATTCTATGTGCTTCAGCTACAGATTTTTTTAAAGTATAGTTGTGCAGTAAAATTCTCCGCAAATAATCTTTTTTGGCACCAAATTTGACATGTTTAACCCTTCGACTGCACACTTCCGCCACGAATGTATGACGGCATATGGGGTCGATCAGACCCCAGACGTTTTTCGGATCGTTGTATTTCGGTAAATACACATTTTTTTTGTGTAAAGACGTTTTTCGTAGTCAATGATCCTCATTTTAAGTCCCAAAATTTATTGTTTATGAAAAACAAAAATTAAGTGCCCAAACATTCGTTTAAAGTGAGAGATGCGTTGAAAAATACGTAGTTGCACGAAGAAAATCATTTTTTTTTTTCATGTAAAAAATCTTTTGAGGTTTTTAAAGAGGAAGGTTTGTAGATACGAAAAAAGTGTCGATCGTCGTTCCAGAAAATATATTTATTCGGAGGTTTGAATTTGAGCATTTTCGGGATAGTGAACAATGGAAAAATCGACTCCTTCGGCAGATTAATTGTTCACAACGTATATTTTCCGCATTTTTTTTACTTCGATGACTTATTATTATTCATTTACCGCAAATGACGCATAAGTATATTCGGTGCTCGTTGCACTTAGCCCTCCTGCATAACGGACACTTGCTTTTAGTTTTATGATCGACATTCTAAATACATAATTTATCATAGTAGCGCAGAATAAAAATATCTGTGAGCCTTTTCATACACGTAGTAAAAAACCCCAAATTTCACAAACATTTTTTTTTACTTTCACCGCACTACTGCATGAACGGGGTCGATTCGACCCCGGGTCCTTTTTCGACAGCTGTCCTCACAAGGAACATCACTTTAGCGGCCTCCTCCGATTTAGTTGAAACTTTTTTTATGTGGAAGAGTATCAAAAACTAAGGGACACATATTTTTTTTATCGGCGGAAACACGGTTTTAAGGGGTGAAGCGCACCTTCGAAAAATAGGGTTGTTTTTCGTCGATAACGTTATCGTTCTCATCTCCAATGTATAGTACACAAAAAATGAACATTGTTCCAATTTGAAGTTTTTTAATATCTCGTACCGTTAAAACGTTATCGACGAAAAACGAAAAACATCCCCATTTTTGAGGGTGCGATTCACCCCTTAAAACCATTTTTCCGCCGATAAAAAACATTACGTGTCTCTTAGTATTTGATGCTCTTCAACATAAAAAAGTATTAACAAAATCGAAGGCGGACACCAAAGTGATGTTCCGTGTCAGTACACGGGCAGGATGTAGGATGGGGCCCGAGCGTCCACCTATAGAGTAAGTGGGGGAACATTCGAGCGCCGCACTGCGGCCGAATAGATTAGCCCGTTTTGCGATATAGTCAGTTGATAAAAAAAATGAGGTCAAAACGACCCAGTGTGCAATCGAAGGGTTAACTATGAAAAAAAAAGTTGTTTGCACTTCGGCGAAATGACATACACTGAAGTTCAAGCTTGCTTCTAGTACTTCTTTATAGATTACCATCTTAAACTACACGCTCGCAGTTCTGATAAGGCCATCTGTTGGAAAACAGCTAGGACTTATTCAACGTCCTAATACTTGATTGATAAGTTATTCAATGCTTTCTTAGTTATTAAATCATTTAAGGCCTTAGGTCACAGTAACGGGTATAAAAGCATGTACGAATTTAACAATTTTTTTTTCGTATGAAAAAGTGATTCACTCATAAAATTAATTACACATCTATTTAGTATGAATATCAAGCTGTTAGAAAAAATATATATTTTCTTTTCGATGTACAAAATGGTCGACTACTCGAAACTTCTCGAAATAGCTTTTTTCCAATTGGCGTGACAAATAACTTCAACAATTTTCACTCGATTTACTTCAAATTTGAAAGTTATGTTCCTAATTGCATTTAGCAGAGAAGTACATACGGAATTTCTGATTAATCCAAAACTTTTCAGTTTATGAGCAGTTATAACGAAATTTTTCACCGAAAATTCATTTCTTAAGGGGAGGGTAGGGGTTTCAGCGTGAAAAAAAAACACTTTTTGTGATTTTTTTCATCTATATGGATAGAGTAAATTTATTGAAACCTTTTGTACATTGTTAAGTGTCATTTCAAGAACATTCCGTGAAATTTGTACGCGAAAATATCCACAAACAAGCCGGTGACAAAGCTTTTCCAAGAACGCCTTTGGAAAAACACGATTTGCGGTGTTCACTGTATCTCAACTAAAAAATATCTGAAATCAAGTACCATTAAAATTTAGTCAAAGTATCATCAAATCCTCCCCCCAACGGTTTTTGATAATTTTTTTTTTCATTTCTCAATTTTTGGTGGTCATGTAAAGTGAAAAGTGCTATTTTTCACGAAAAATTCCGCCATTTTGGGGCTGGAAAACCCCCTCAATGTAAAAAAAATCTCAAACTAACCGTTGGGGGGAGGTATTTAATATGTAGAAAGTGTGTACCAAGTTTGAAATAAATCGGTCATGTAGTTTTCAAATGGCAGTGAACATGGACTATGAAAAAGTGGTTTCGAGAAAAACGCGCCACCGGCTTGTTTGTGGATATTTTCGCGTACAAATTTCACGGAATGTTCTTGAAATTACACTTAACAATGTACAAAAGGTTTCAATAAATTTACTCTATCCATATAGATGAAGAAAATTCGCAAAAAAGTGGGTTTTTTTCACGCTGAAACCTCTACCCTCCCCTTAAGTTCAAATACCTACAACTTTTGAGAAAAACAATATTTTTTGAATTCCCTACGTACTTCTCTAGGTATTCTAATGTAGATTGACGAGAATTTTTGTTTTTTGTTCTAGGTAAAAAATTGTGGATGCTAAATGTCACGCCGCGGAGCGCCAAAAAAAAAAGATAAAAGAGAATATTAGTAGTCGGCCATTTTGTACATCGAAAAAAAATATATATATTTTTTTTTAACAGCTTAATATTCATACTAAATAGATGTGTAATTAATTTTATGAGTGAATCACTTTTTCATACGAAAAAAAATTGTTAAATTCGCACATGATTTTATACCCGTTACTGTGGCCTATCATTGAATAATTATCTTAATTATTTAATGTTTATTTAACAACGGATTAACCGATGGTTTCGAACGCTTGGCCAGTTTGCGGCGATCAACCATGTCCTGCAGCGTTGGTCCGGGACAATACTTGTACGGGTGACAGCTTCATCGGCCACCGACTTGCGTCCCAACTACGGAGTGTGAGTTTGTGTTACCGACTTCCCAATGGTTGCTCAACTGGACCTCACTGAAGTAAAAGCGTCGCAGGTTTTCACAGTTTCCCTGTGCCCTGCAGGCAACACTCGGAGGGGTTCGTCTCTAAGACACTGAAAACAGTGAAGTGACAAGTGAGCTGAATGAAACGTAAGAAGTATGGGGTCTCAAAAGACCGGAAGTGCATGCGAAAGAGCATTAGAAAATAGGAAATTGACTAAGTTGATTATTGGACGAACTCAACGATTAAATTGTGAAATTATCATAGAACGGATAAAGAATTATCGGATATGTCACATCATTGAATTGCTTTGGACAAAATCGTCATGAAAACGTTCATCGCCAAAATAACGAAAATAAAAAATTGTTGAAAGATCCTTCGAGTACCCAAAACCGATGAAAACTCGTTTCATGCGGCACTCAAACGACTTCAGTTTCAATACTATGGAATTCGTTAGAATTCTACGTGTTCCCTTGACACTATCGAATTATGCAATCGTTCTTATCAGTCTACCCGCTCACGGCTGTACTCTCGAATACTGTGAAATTCATGAAAAAAAAGACGCCGCGTGTTTGAAAATATTCAAACCTATCGAATTTTGTATTCCGCGATTTTCGATCGCGATTTCGATCGCTCGGAATGCGCGTTACTACAGGCAGTGGGGGAAAAAAATGGTAGATCAGTCCCGACGGTGGGAATTTAAGGTTGCTCGATTTTTCACGAACTCGAGCAGTCACCGTGTGGCCTCCGTGTGTGCCAGTTAGGCCTGTGCGCTATATACTTTCGTTCGTGTACTGCACTCGTGTGGCGAGAACACCGCGTATCAGTCTCGTTTGGACAGCTCTTAACAGCTCACAGACGAATGCGGACTAATCAACGTCTTTACTCCTGAAAAAAAGTAAAAAATATTACCACAACAAAAACAATTTTTAAAAATTCCATCAAGTAGATTTTTAAATTTCATTACATTTTTTTTTAATTAAAAAGAAAATGGTTTTTTCAAAAATATAAACTCTTTGGCCGACAGTCTAGCAAAATTAAAAAAAAATTAAGCAGTAAACTGTTGTGAAAAAAATTGCGACTTTCGGCTAGGTTTGTTTGGGTTTACGTGGTGAAAAAAATGTAATTATAAGATTGCTCCAAAGTGTGCCTCCGATTATTGCATTGATTATCGTTGAGAAAAAAATACCAAAGTAATATTGCATGGAACTGATTTTTTCGCTATTCGCAAATTCGCAAATTCGCGTATAGTTACATGGTGCTTGAAAATAAAAAAAAACTCTTCGCAACAAATAATAAAATGAAGCGTTACGATCGTGCGTGGGTGCATGATGGATAAGTGGCGATTACTTGTATCGCGCGATCACACACGAGACGAGAATATAATGAGGATTAGTTTCGAAGTGTCTGCGATCTTCCTGATTGTGTTGAGTCTTTCTGCTGCGCCCGCCGCTGTCTACGGTAGAGGACAGCGAAGCTTGTCCGAAAAGAACGAGGCCCTTCGGATCGCGGTCTGCCTGGCGCAATGTCAGGAAAATGACGTGAGTTTTATAATCGCTGCTTTATTTATTTCGCAAATTGTCGTCAAGTTGCCATTAATTTTTCACCAAAAACGCACGATTAAGGGGGGAACCTCTTCCAGACAACAGGTTATTCAATAATTGTTTGCAAAAAATTGACAGCATTTATTGCAATAAATCAAATTACATAATAATATAGACGTTCAAACGAATACACCAACAAAAATTCATGAGTGAAAAAAACAAAATGGCGGCGCTAGAGGTGCTCGAACTTGGCTCCTAGAGTTTGCGCCGTGGAACGCCCAGGTCCTTGTGGCTAACTAAATTCAACGAAACAATTTTTTTTTCATTAAAATAAGTCATTTCGCTTGGCATGAACCTAAATTAAGCAAAAAAATTGAAAATTTGAGTACAAAAAGAAAAAAAAACACTTTTTAAAATAAACAAATCGATAAAAACAATATTTATTAAAACAATTTGAACAAAATTTTAAGCTTGTGCAAAGGCCGATAAGTTAAAGAATATCTGTACAAAATTTCAAGTTGATTGGTTAATTACTTTTTGAGTTACATTCCACAGCACGGAAAAAGAACACGTTTCGAGAAAAACTCGATTGAAGTTTTCGTTCTTGAAAAGTAGAGTTTGGAGTGATTTATAATTATCCAAGCTTAATCTGCGATGCCAGGGCCATAAAGGAAGCCTTCTTCTGGGAAGTCACTAATGTGGACTGCATTTTTCTCTTTTTGTGTGAACTGTTCGTGTGAAAACGAAAAACGACGGTTACACAGGCCGAATTTTTCTTTACAATCGTCGAAAGTGCCTCAAAGTAAACTAGCAAACTTGTTTGGCTAAGAAATTAAAAAGTAGAGGCCACATGGGCGCGCGCTCGTCTATGTACTCTCGGTACTTTTGGAGGGCATCACTTCGGTGACTTCCTAGGGACCTTTAGAACTTTCTGTTGAGCTTCAAACTTTGGAAATATATTCCTCAGATACTAAATGAATTTTCAACGCAATAAAAAAAAAATTGATATCTGGAAGAGGATCTGGAGGTTCCCTTAAGGGGTAACACCACTGTAAACGTCTAAAATTAAGCGACTTTCCACTTTTTTTTTAATGGATGGAAGGACAAGTTAGAGGATAATAATATTCGAGGATGTTATTAGCCATATCTGCAAGTGAACAAAAAAAATAATATTAAAAGATTATACAAAATGGTGACGCTGGAGACATTCTCGCGAGGCATGTTGAATTTGAGACGCTCTGCGGCACGCAGTATAACTGACGCAAATTCGAGTGTGGGAGAAAATTGAAAAATTCTATTAAGGGGCTATACCAGTGTGAACGCTGAAAATTTGGGTGATTTTCGGGAATTTTTTGGAAGAAGAGAACTCAATTAAATGTTTCGGAAAATTAAGAATATATTTGGCTATATTTGACCTATATTACATAATTTTTTCATAGAAAAATATTGAGATCCAAGCGACTTATGCGCTGCCTTCGGAGGCGCCAAAAAAAAGTTCCTCCACTGCTGACATGATTCCGGCCGATTGAGTAGCTGAAACCGAAAAAGGAAAAAATGTCGTTAAACTGGAAGGTATTTCCTGTACAATGACGTAGGATCTTCGAAAATATCAAAATCTAACAAAATGGCGTAGTTATGAAAAAAAGTCTGTTTTCTTGCCTATAAAATGGTCGTTTTTTTCAATGCCAAATCGTCAATTTTCATCCAATCAAAAATATCCTACGTCATTGCAGAGTAAATATATTCAAGAGTACTCAGTTCAAATTCCAAGTCAATCGGTTAATTGCTCTTTCAGTTACAATGTCAGCAAATTTGAAAAATCTCATTT
Organism: Ophion slaviceki; assembly: GCA_944452715.1. Lineage (NCBI taxonomy): Eukaryota > Metazoa > Arthropoda > Insecta > Hymenoptera > Ichneumonidae > Ophion > Ophion slaviceki. The sequence continues at coordinate 32,405,738 of OX101789.1, forward strand.
CATATTCTTGAAAGTATAAATTGTCGAAAAGGGCAAACAAATCGATTTTTTTAAAGTGTCACACTGGTACAGCCCCTTAATTTACATGAGTATAGCGAGAAAAGTACGTAGGGCATTTTGAAAACATTAATTTGTGTGTAATTGGCAAGCATGTAAAGTAAAAACTCTATTTTCGACAGAAAAAAGGACAATCATTTGTTAATAAATAATGTTATAACTAACTCATGGAAAATCCCGTACGTATTTCTCGTCGGAATGTTATTTTAAAGATATTCTCAAAATTTGGAGCGAATAGAATGAAAATTGATGGAATTTTGCCGCGTGTTGTTTTGAAAAGTTATGTTCCGAGAAAAACGGTTGACGTCTCGCACACGGGCCAGCTACTGCCACCGCAGACGCACACGGGCCTGCGGGCGTTTTTACATATACTAAACTTTTTTTTCTCTTATTCTAGATGACTTAAAGCATCTCTCAAGTCAATAGAGGAAAAATCAATTTTTCGAAAATTCTACTGTGGTGTTAGCCCTTAAGGATGAACTACCAAAGGACTGCTGCACCACGAGGAAAAAAATCGTTCCAAGCGATTTTTTTCGTTCACGACTCGATGGCGTACAAGTAAACGCCAATTTGCGATCGATTATTACGGAACTGATAATTTTTTTTCGCTTTGAAAAAAGTTTCGTGCTTGTGTCTCGGAGTTTCGCTGTATTCAAATGCGTCGAGTTTACACAGTTGTTTTGCCGCTCTGTTCCTTCACCTTCCCTACAGACGCGATCGAATTTATTGGCCTCGAAAGCCTGTTGATATAAATTATCGGAAAAGGTGATTTTTAGAGACATTCGACGGTGATGGCTGTTTTAAGGCGGGATATACATTTACAACGATGAAAAAACCGTTTCCGTTTTTTTTTTTTCATTTTAAACGATAAAACTATATATGTAGAATATTTTTCCAAAGTTTCAAAGTAAAATTCGAAAAACTTAAAACGTCACAGACCGTCAAAGAGTTGAAACTTGGTTGAAATATTGATGATATTGCTATCTTCTACTTGACGAGAATTGTTTTTCGAAAATTAGAAATAAAAACTACTTTTTAATCCGAATCATATAGAAATTTTGCGTGAAATGTTGATTTTTTTTTGTAAATGCGGGCCATTTCTTGAATTTGCATTTTCTTCATTTTCATTACCGTCAGACAGGGACTATACAGGTTCTAACCGAAAAAAGTTTGATTTTTTTCTGCAAATCAAAGTCTACGGGGTGCCAGACTGCATGACATTGGCGTGCACAAAATGGCGGACCACACAGCTCCGCCATGTTGATGATAAATAAATATTAAAAAATTGTTTTGTATACTTAAATATACTATTAAAGTATACCGTTTGATAAATGTAGATTAATTATTTTTTAGTGTAAAAAATCGCTGAAAAATGCTTAACTCTTTCCCGTCTCAATGTATATTCCTCCTTGAGACGAACTGGCCAATTGTTCCCGTATTCAACGTTATGTAAACCCAAACATGTAAATGTCTTCAAAAATAATTTTAAAGATCTTCCCAAAATCAACGAGGCGCTTGAAGGCGTTCCATTTTTGTGGCTCACTGAAAAATGAGATTTTTGTGGGCCTTTTTTTTTAGAATACTACAAAAGTAATCAAAATGAGGTTAGGAGGGTTTATTCTACATGTGTTAACCTACATAAACAATGATATTATGATAAAAAACACAAAATGGCGGCTCAATAGTAGCTACACTAACTCTTCGCTGACACACTTATATTTGACGACGATTTTGACACACTGGGTCAATTCGACCAGGATTGTTAACGGCAGGTGGATACTTCATCCACCTGCCATTAACAAAACATCGGTCAGTTTTTATTGATGAAAAATCGGGGATACACTTTTAACATTTTTTAACATGTCTGCATAATTAAAATGTTGAAAATCTCAAATTAAATTGTTGAAAAAAATTATTAAAAATGTTCAATTTTGAAAAACTGAGCATTTTACCTAAAATGCACCTGCGTCAAAATGACCCAGTGTGTCAACGTTGGGCTAATCAAAATAAGGTTCGGAGGGCTTATATATGGGTCTGAAATTTTCATCGTTCGACGCCAAAGAATTTTTATTTCTTTTTCTCGTGTATATTTCGTCTCTAGAACATCTGTGGAGGCCTTACAAAACGTTCACAGAAAATTGGGTTGGCCAGTATCTAACCTTATTGAGGGGTTGTAAGTGAAAAAAAATATATTTCGGGCGGTACAGACATCATCTTTTTTATTTGCCTTATATGTTCCTAGTATCCACGGAAGCCCACAAAAAAATTAGCAACGATTGTCAACTTCCGGCACCCGTCATTCTGGGGGGGGGGGGGGGGGGTGAAAGTCGAATAAAAATCGTATTTCCGGCATTAAAGACATTCGAATTTTTTAAATTTGAGGATACTTAAAGAGCCATCTAAATGTGGTTTGGAGTGTTTATTCTTCATGTATTGACGAATACAAAAAAAATGTATGAAAAAAATACAATATGGCAGCTCAATCGTAGCTACACTCCGAGCGGTTTTTAGACGCTCTGCGGGAGGAAGCAGAACTTTTATGGATTGGCACCTAGAACTAAAAAAAATCGTTATTGAAATTAGTGTTACTATAGAAGTATACACTATTATTAAACAATATGGATATTTCGCAAAATGGCATCATTTTGAATTAATATCTTTTTTAGCTTGAAAATCGGCCTTATTTTATTTGTAAAAACGAGACTTGTTGATAAATCGCAAAAATCGTGTGTGCGTCTTTAGAGAATATATTTATGACGCCACAGTTAAGTTTTCAAGTCAATCAATAAAATCAATAAAAAACGTGGCTTGAGTAAAACGCGTTTACAGTTTCGAAACTGATTTTAGGAACTATCGTCGACGCGACGGAATTGAAACTCTCATTTGAATTCTGCGTGGACCCAGGAAGGCATTTTGATAGTGGGTCTTCAGTTGTTAGGTCGTTGTATATTTTTTGTTCACTGGACTAATCCACTCCAAATTATAACTTTCACCGTCTAGGCTGTTGCGTGCGTTTTGGAGCGCTGGAAGGAGCTTCCGAAAATGAGCTCTAAAAATTAAAAAATAAGAATTTTCGCACATACTTCCCTCTGTATATAAATCTTGCGATATTTGTACATCATTTGAGGCAATGAAAACAAAAAACGGTCAAAAATGTTTCCATTCCAAAGTAACGCCTTAAAAGCTTATGGGGTCAGTCCTCATAGCAGGCAATTGTGCCAAAAGCGAACATTGCATAGGTGTAACGAGTTCAAAATGTATTTTCCGTTATGTTGATCGCTGACGTTTTAGCCACGTCATCAGAGTTGATCTCAACGTGTTTGCCGGCGAATTTGGTCGCAAGCGTCCTTCGGTACATGTTTTGTATCATTGTCTATCGCCCCTTCAACAGTTGTTTTCTTTAAGGGGAGGTACCTGAGTAAACGGCGAGAAAAACAGGTAAACGTCGGGAATTTTTATCTCAAAAACTAATGTTTCGATTGGATCCGGGTTTTTTTGTTGGAAAATATGTACATTGGGGTATGTTTAGGAATTTTTAAAAATAAATTCGTTGACTGGAAGCGATTCAAACCGTGATTATCTCGAAACATAGTTTTCAAAGTCGGTGCCAGATGTATCTCGAAAACGGCGTGTCCGATTTTGTCCAAATTTGGATACAATATTCTTCGATAGTTTTTTCTCGTTCGCCACGTAGGGCTTTTTCATTTGATTGAACCATTGCTTTTTTATGCAACGTGTATGCAATCCAAAATCGTCGGAAATTGCGAACGAAAAACGAATGTTAAATTAAAACGGTCGCAATTCCGTCAAAAATGATGATTTCAAAAAATCCTACGTCGCGTACGAGAAAAACTATCGAAGAATATTGTATCCAAATTTGGACAAAATCGGACAAGCCGTTTTCGAGATACATCTGGCAACCGACTTCGAAAACTGTGTTTCGAGATAATCGCGTTTGAATCGCTTCCAGTCAACGAATTTATTTTTAAAAAATTCCTAAACATACCTCAATGTACATATTTTCCAATTAAAAAACCCGAATCCAATCGAAACATTAATTTTTGAGATAAAAATTCCCGAAGTTAACCTGTTTTTCTCGCCGTTTACTCAGGTACCTCCCCTTAACGAATAAACTGCATGGTTCCCGGGTCGCTTTCGAAACAGTCCGTACCCCATATAAACGTAACTCCCAAGTAGCAATTTCCAAACGGTTGTCCAGAAATGGTCTAAATGGGTACCAAATGTCTGTTTGAAGGTTACCTATAAGTTATCACGGGTCCAACATGTATTTTTTTGGATGGTTGTTGAGGAGGTTGAGTCGGTTGATTCAAATGACGGTGTATGAATTTTTTTTCAATTAACCTCAAAAAAATCTATACGACGTATAGATTTATTCTGTGGGTGCTAATTTTTTATAAAATTTATAATTAAAGAGCAAAATTATGCATTTTTATATTTTTATTACGTGAATAAGAAAAACATTAGGGTTACTACCACCTTGATAAAGTACAACATTAGCGATGATTATTATGAAAAAAACTGCGTCAGTGAATGTTTCATACAACTCAGAACGAAATTTTGAGTAATTTATAATAATGCCTATTTATATTTATGTCACGAGATTGCTTATTATTACCATTAATTAATATTAAGTGTTGCCGAAATACGGCAACTTCGCGGACATTGAGGTTGGCAGCAATGCTCTGCTCTTGCCAGCCAAGATTCGTAGACTTTTACCAAACCTCGACGTTTCAATATTGACTATATATGGTTTACCATGAGCAACATGGGTTTTTTTCTAAATGTTTAGAAATGTTTTGTAAATTTACATACATTAAATTATTCTTTATCTCTGGTGTTTTGTGGTGAATTTTTTTTTCAATTGTAAAACCAGCATACTCTAGACAATAACATGTTTTTATTTTTTTTAATCTTGAATTGTGGCTAACTTCAAGGTAACCTCCGGGCGCATATGTGGCCGATGTTTTTAGCCGTATGTATTTAGCCGAATTTTGGACAACTTTTTGGAAATTGCTACTTGGGCTGGTGCAAAAAAAAACAAATACGAAACGCTCTACCAACAAGGAAGCCCGGGGTTTTCCGATAACAGCCCACAGGGAAACCAACTACTTTTCTCGCCGTTTTGGGTAACCCCTTCGCCCCTCCCACTGCTCGACTGTTTTGAGAGAGTCGTACAGCGTCGCACGTAGCCGCTGTGATAGATGACTTGTCGTCGCGCGACTGTTGGACGGGTATTTACCTATGGCTTATTCTTATTGACGTAACTCTGTGGTATGGATAATACAATAGGTGTATATGCGGGAAGGGCACGGTGGGAGTGGGCAAACGGAAGCTTCTTGAATATGGATGTACGAACGCGGATCGTTAAAACTTTATGGCTGATTCACGAGGCTATGACACTCGAAATTGAATCTGAATTCGTGAAAAGCGAAAAAGATTTCTGGCATACTACCGTAGCACTGCAGACGATAGATGTATTCATAGAAGTTAGAAATTCGCTTTGAATTTTTTGTTTCGGATGAGCCTGCAATCTTAAGGGGTTAGTCTACTGTGACGAGCCGGAACGCAGGGTTATTTAAAAAATACTTTTAAAGGATCAGTAAGATGATTGAGAAATCGTTTGGACATTTATTTGTATGTAGAAGGTGTAGTATCCGAATTGCGGTGATAACCGCCATTTATCGCTGACCGTAGTCAGCGCCACCGATTAAGCTAAACGTGCTTGGCCAGGTGAGACGGACCTCTGTCTTCGTCAAGCCTCCCGAGTGACTGGACGCTCCGAAATAATAGGGGTCCTCTCTTGTATATATATATATATATATATATATATATATATATATATATATATATATATATATATATATATATATATATATATATATATATATGTCGATTAATAAAGTACTATCGCTCGGTTATACGATTTCCCATAAAAAGCACGGACGTATTTATTTAGACTGGAACATTACAGAAGGTGTCTCAAAATAACCTGACATTTTTAATTGTGACCCATTTTTTTTGTGGCGAACATAGAGTACTAATCTTTGACAAATGGTATCCGGAAGTATTGAGGTTTCGTCAAGGAAAATTACACGATCGAGCAACGCATAGATATTGTTATTTGCTTATTTACTGCACAGTTATTGCAGACGAAGTTTCATGGTCGTGTTATCTTGCGCCGCGGCGATGTGAATTGGCCACCAAGATCGTGCGATTTGACGCTATTGGACTTCTTTCTTTGGGCTTTTCAGAAAGGAAAAGTGTATGCCAATGATCCACATACTATTCCGGAGCTCAATGAAGCAACTGGACGCACCATTAATGAAATTAGTCCGCAATTGGGCCAAAATGTTATTGAAAATTTCGTCCAAAGAGTTAACTTTTGCAAACAGGGACGAGGCGGCCATTCATCGGATATTGTGTTTCACACATAACCTCCATATTTGTACCTTACATTAAAATAAAAATGTTCGTTCTTTTCAAATAAATAATACGTTTTATTAATAAATAAAAATTTCCGGTCATTTTGAGACACCCTATACGTTAACAAAGTGGTGTACCAAATTTCATTTTGAAAAATCTACAGATATTACACATAGTACAACTATATTTGATGACTTTGAAAATGTAATCAGACTTTTCGGGTAATCAAAAGCAGGTTCATGTAAATGAGTTGGTTTTTATTATTTTTTTTCGAAAAATGTCCGCCATTTTGTTATTTTAACAAAGTGGTGTACCAAATTTCATTTTGAAAAATCTACAGATATTACACAAAGTACACCTATATTTGATAGCTTTGAAAATGTAATCAGACTTTTCGGGTAATCAAAAGCAGGTACATGTAAATGAGTTGGTTTATTATTATTATTATTATTTTTCGAAAAATGTCCGCCATTTTGTTATTTTTGCATATCTAAAACCGTCTGATCCATTTCCGAGATTTCATCAACAGCGCAGACCTACAATTTTTTAGAACATTTTTTTAAGTACCATTTTCGTCTATAAATAGTGACTTAAATAAATTAAAAAAAAAAAAATTGTATGCATTTCGAAAGTGTATTCATTAAGTGTAACAACTTTTATATCAATATCTATAATATAAACGTATCAAAAAAATTCATGAAAATAGCCTTTTTTTAGCGTCTAAAGTGAGAAGACCCCTTAAAGAAGTTAAAAATAATCTCGCGAAGGACCTTCGAATGTCAGGAACGGTGTACTTGATTTTGGCCAATCGCTCGATCTTAAACGAAAAAGAGTTTTTTTTCTTCTTAAAATATATAATATTGGCTTAGACTAGACGTAGTTTTTTTTTGTTATCATGTTACAATCATCAGAAAAAAGTTTGATTTTTTTCTTCGATTTTTCGCGGAAAAACCACATCATTATTGTTAAAAACTAATGACAGAAAAATGTTATGAGAAAAAATGTCGGTCGAGACTAAACTACTAATGTACTGAATAAGTGTACCAAATTTCAAGTCAATCCGTTCATTGGATGTTGAGAAATTGTGTACACCGTTTCGGCAAACATAGTTTCGAGAAACACGCGTCTAAAGTTCTAACGTTGTAATCATAAGTTTACCTTCAATCTGCAATTCCTGCACCATAAGTTGGAGCATCCCCTTCAATTTCGGTTGCCTCGAGCGACGAGCGAGTGTTCGTCTTTTTTCACAGTAGCCTAACCCCTTACACCACTCGCTCAAGCACGAGGAAAAGTTCGAAAAAAATGAAATTGTTTCATATTGTGCTGTAATGTAACGACAAACATAGGTTGAAGTATTATCGTATTCCGGCATCAGAGGGATAAACGCGCAATAAGGTGGAGACGTAAAGAGGGGAAGAACCCCGCGCAGGTGGAACCGTAAAAAATAAAACAATATTCCGTTATCTTAGACGCAAGGTAATTTGTACAAAAATGTGCTGTTTTTCTTGACGCGCATCGGAATGATCCCTCAATCTGTCGGGTGATATATACCCGCATATATACACAACAATAATAATAGCCATAAATACGTCCGTTGTCACGTGCATATATAAAGTCATTCGAGAAAAAAAATGATGGCAAAGTACATAATCTTTTGCCGTTTTACTGTAGCACATTGTGCTGCGTTTGTATTAGTGCGCCAGAAATCCGCCAGGTGGCCGAGAAGGGAAAATTTCTCTCCAGGGACACTGGGGCCCGAGTGTATATAAAGGTACTTTTGTTTTTCGACTAAAACACAATCTCGATATTTTGTATAATTTGTAAATATATTACATATTGACGGATAATATCAAAGCTAAAATATTATAAGATCCAGATTATATACCGAGTAGCCCGGAAAGTGATGTCCGAAAGGAAAATCTAAATGACCTCGTATGAATACTGAATCACTGCTATGAATGTTCTACGATCTTTTTTAGTTTCCGGATAGGTATTGACACGAGGCATCTAGATTTTCTTTTTGGACGTCAATTTTCGGCCACCTTGCATTTAAGGCGTTACCCCCACTTGTAGCGCAAAAAAGGCCTTTTTCATGATTTTTTTTAAAGAAAACTACAAAACTTTTTTAATCGATCAATATACCATCTTAAAGAACACATCTTGAAGAACTTTCAGTCATTTTTTTATTGAAAAATATTACATTGTTTAGTGGCAATTGGCCGTCAATGAAATAATGTTTTTATATACACGGTTTGCGGTGACCAACATTGCGGCGAAGTGGATCATCTGAAAAAAAAAATGCGGATGGATTTAGTCAAATATAAGTATAAACTAGTCTTTAATCGAAGGATTTTAAAAAATATTCATTTTTCACAAAATGGCGGACAGTCAAAGTTAATGGTTCAATTTTAACGAAAAAAAACGGCCGTTTTTTGGCTATAAAACGGCCATTTTTTTTTCGAAAAAAAAAATCGACCGATTAAAGACTACATTTTTATGTATTAAATAAGCCTGCAAAATTTCAAGAAGATCGGTTCATTAGTGTTCGAGTAATCTTGGTCACCGACTTCAGAAATGCCATTTTGAGAAAAACGCGATTAAAGTTTCAATTTCAGTCTACACGAAGAAAATATTTTTTTTTGTAAACTTACATAGAGTCATCTATTCCGGGCCCATACAGAAGTATGGGCCCGGATACTTATACTTCAAAAAAATGCAATAAAAAAAAATCGATTTTTTCAAAATCGCAAGTGGGGGTAACCCCTTAAATATCTATCCAAATCGATTCATCAATATACTTACTTTAATTTTCATAGCATTACTTTTTATAGTATACATTTATTTTTCATTGTGAGCCAGAGCAACTCTGAAATATAAATGAATGTTAACAAGCTCCTATCTACAGCTCGAAGTTATTTTACGGCATGTTAAGGGGGGAGACACATTTAGAGGACAACAAATGGCTGATTTTCATGATTTTATTTTTAAAAGGAAAGATCTCTACACCATTTTGAAGACACAGGGTATGTTTTATTACTACTTTCGGCTGTTACATGGTATTTTTAAATTTTAATAATCTTTTAAAATGGCGGTGGTATGGCGCGATCTTATAAACGGGTTGCGGTGGATTTTTTCAGACGGCGTGAACGGTAGCGTAGTTGGGATTGATCAGAAAGAAAACCACCAAAGATTTTTCTTTCATTAATACTCATACGCAGAATATGAACCAAGAAAAAGTGAGGAATGTTGAAAAACGATGAAACGGTATGCTTTGAAACAAAAAGATTGAATTTTCCGAAAAAAATGGCTACATTATTTTGCAATAAAAATTCTTTCTTTGTTTTCAAAAACATTTAGGGTAATGTTTCAGACAACAAGGTTAGAAAGATTTATACGAAATTTCATCCGGATCGGTAAATTAGATTCTTAGCTATACGTCAGCCAAGTCTTTAATGATTAATTAAACAAAAAATACCATGTAACAACCAAAAGTAGTAATAGGTAAAACATACGCTAAGTCACAAAAATGGTGAAGCAATCTTTCCTTTAAAAAGAATCATGAAAATCAACAATTTTTTCCTCGCCTTAAGGTATCTCCCCCCTTAAGGTTCCGAATCAATGGAAAACTTTATAATTTTATAAAATTCATAGCGTTTTTTGCACGGTGGTGCATTTTCGACAAGAATCACGATTTTCTAACGCGAAAAATGATACGATAGGCTATAAGAGGCTGCGCGTTAGACATGCAAAGTCGAGGGCGCCAAGATTCCACACGAATCCGCGCCGGAGCTTACCTGCGTTTCATTTAAAACTCAACGCTCGCAAATACAATACCAGTAACTGCGACTTCTTGTGTGTCCTCGAAGTGGGATAGTCTCGTACATTGCTCCCAGCCGTGGCGCGCACATGAGATGAAAATCCGCGTAAATATCGATGTATATACGACGAGGATGCGAGTAAGCGCAGCGGAACTTTTATCAAGGAATTGCATTATCGCGGAGATCGTTGCACAGCGAAATGTGCCGTTCTTACAATCTTAACGAAATAAAAAATACACTTTAACGCATTGCACTGAATCATGGTATCGTTTTTAAGTTTTTTTTTCTTCAAAATCTCGACCCTATTGAGGTGCACTAATTTGGTTGAAAAATAATTTTACGCACGGTACCATTATATTTTCGGGAGATCGGACAAAAGAGGAATTTTCGTGAATTTTTTTTAGGCAACCGTGTGCTGGTTTTCAATTTTTTTTACACCGAAGAGAATGGTTTTAAGTATCTGTTGAAATTTTTGCATTGACAAATATTTTCAAATGTGGCAGTTGTTTTAACAGATCGCTGTTTAAGGGGTTAGGCCACAGTAACGGGTGTAAAATTATGTGCGAATTTAATAATTTTTTTTTCTTATGAAAAAGTGATTCACTCATAAAATTAATTACACATCTATTTAGCATGAATATCAAGCAGTTAGAAAAAATATTTTTTTCTTTCGATGTACAAAATGGCCGAACAAACAAATGGTAGAACAAAAAACAAAAATTCTCGTCAATCTACATTAGAATACCTAGAGAAGTACGTACGGAATTTAAAAAATATTGTTTTATTCAAAAGTTGTAGGTATTTGAACTTAATAAATGAATTTTCAGTGAAAAATTTCGTTATAACTGCTCATAAACTGCTCATAAAATGAAAAGTTTTCGATTAATCAGAAATTCCGTACGTACTTTTCTGCGAAATGCAATTAGGAACATAACTTTTAAATTTGAAGTGAATCGAGTGAAAATTGTCGAAGTTATTTGTCACGCCAATTGGAAAAAAGCTGTTTCGAGAAGTTTCGAGTAGTCGGCCATTTTGTACATCGAAAAAAAATATATATTTTCTAGCAGCTTGATATTCATACTAAATAGATGTGTAATTAATTTTATGAGTGAATCACTTTTTCATACGAAAAAAATTGTTAAATTCGCACATGATTTTATCCCCGTTACTGTGGCCAACCCCTTAAAGACGTCCGTCGCGGTGACCCACTGCTGCTCGGCAACCAATAATCCGAAATAAAAATATCAAACGCATTTCGTTTTTACACGAAATTGTCTAGAGCTTGGACAAAGGATTTAATAAAATATGGATTTTTGAAAAAATGGCCACAGTCCAAAGTCAAAGTATCGATTTTCAGTAAATGTTTTATATTTGTTGATAAACAAACCTATGCATCGAAGAAATTCCTCAGTTTGCACTGTTTTTTTATATGTAAAAGAAGCTCGTAAATTTAAAGGTGATTGGTGCGGTGATTTTTTAGATATCTTGGTCACCGATTTAAAAAAAGTCATTTCGAGAAAAACGCGTTTATCCCTTCGACCGCACACTTCCGCATATCGAGTATGAGTGGGGGAACAGTCGAGCGCCACACTGCAGCCGAATAGATTGCCCCGATCAGCGACACAGTCGATTGAAAAAGAATGGGGTCAAGACGACCCCGTGTGCAGTCGAAGGGTTAAAGTTCGCCGGTTCGCGGAACTAACCTATAAATGCCCATAACTCCCTCAATTTTTAACGAACCGAATCACATTTTCGGAGAATGTCTTTGAAATGTTATATTTTCTTGAAAAAGATACTGAGAATAACTTTGAGAATCCTGAAAAATAAGAATCCTCAAAAAATCAAGAATAGATATTTGCGAAAATTTCTAACTAAGCCATGAGCCCTTGAATAATTTTTTGAATTTGTTCTCTATGAGCTTCTATTTTACTTTTCAAATTTATATTTCAATTCACGTGCTAATTTTTCTCGAGAAGACCACTTGAAGAAATTTTTATAATAAATCCTCATCCATCGCGCAATCGTAATTCGATTCGTTTGTGTTACAGACAAAGTGTCGGGAAAAGTGTCGCTCCGAGAAGTTCAAGTACGAGCAGAATGCCAGCGACGATGCCGGGCTCGCCGATGACAAAAATGGTACTTGTTATCTCGAGACTACGAAGGGTATTCGGGCAGACTCCTCTACGAAAACCGATAACATATTTCATTCTTTGTTTCGCCGAAGAAAAAGGTCCAGCGAATTTCAATGCAAGCCTCCATTGCAAGGACGTCGATGTTTTGAGAATCAAGCACAATCCGGGAATTTGGGTAATCGAGCAGATCTCCAGGGACGATAATTCCACTCGGGAAAATCACGACGATGAAAATATTCGCATTCAAGTCGTGAGTACGAGAACGCGCCAGTACATGCGACTTTTCAATGTCGTCATTTTTTGAAAATTGGCACAGATTGCAATTTCATTTCCTAAAATGTCTTTGTAGTCGATGTAGCAGATAAACAATTTTTTCGATAAATTGACTATCAAAATTTGGATCAATAAAGTATAAAAATTCGTAGCAAATTTTTTATCAATATAATATCAAAATTCGTCGCAACATTTTTATCAATAAAGTATCAAAATTTGTATCAATAAAGTATCAAGAATCACCAAATAAATCGCCACCAAAATAGTTTTTTATCGCCGCATTTACGAGACAAGGAGTCTGTAAAAACGTTAGAATATTGTAACTAAACCGCTATCCATTTAATTATTCTTCTATTTTCAGACCGATAGATCGACAATCTCGTCCTTTACGAATCTCTCAGCGGGAAGTCTTTATCGATACATAGCGCGAAGAGTAACCAGCCAAGATTCCATATCCGAACCGGAACTATCACCATGGTTTCAGACCCTCGAAGGTATACAGCAACGAAACAGTTTATATTGCTGGTGCACGCAAATGGAAACTGAAAAAAAGACGAACGTAACGTTCACGTTTTATTTTTCAGAGGGTCATCGCTCGATGGAAATAAAAAGTATTGAACTGACAAGTCAACGACTCGACGACATGAATCCTTCTCGAGTACGAGCCGATTTAACTTTCGTACCGGCTTCAGGTATCGCTAATGAATTCATTTATGTTCCGCTTGAATACTCCCAAGCAATAGTGCCATTTGCGGAGGGAAAAAGAAACTCGTAATCACCACAATTGTCAATAATCTAAGTACACTCGAGAAACAGGCATCAGTCTTCGTTTAGAAATTATGTGCGAGTAGCGCAGAGAACCGAAAAATTAACACGGCGAATATTCTATTATATACACGGTGATCGGAAGATTTGCGTCGGAGCTTTGCAGAGTACACGAATCGCGCAATTCCGATGAGAAAAGTCCTTATCCAATTTTCTCTCAGACGCTTCGTTGTTGAGATATTGAATAATCAACGATAGCCAATGAGGAATGCCGGCTAGCTGGAAAGGGGCGGGGCTAGCCGTCCCACTAGCCGCTCGCCCCGCCTACGCGCCGTACCGCATTGGTCAACACGGATTGATAAATATCTTCACAACGGTGCATCGAAGGAAAAAATGCCAAAGGACTTTTCCCTTCAGAATTTCGCGATACAGCTGACCCGTAAATCTTCAATGTAACTTTTGCGCACCCCATATGTACGCTATTTACTTCTCTTATCGTTCGTACGTCGATAAGGTTATTGATTTACGGATAACTTTCAGATCGCGGCTGTCATTACGATGTGGTCTCGTTCATCGAGGATCAGGGTTTGACCATAGGGAATCTCGACTCGGTAAGATTGCGCAACTGCCATACCGACAGTCGTAGCTTTTCGGTAATAGTTACAATGCAACGAAGATACTACTAACAACATACTATTGTTGTCTCAATAACCTTGTTATTGAAATGGATATTCTTCTGTGAACGCGGTAAATATATTTTTCTCCTTATAGTCTCAAGACTTCAGCTTTAGCCTTCACGACCTCAATTACGCGACAAACGTGACCGTGTTTGTGTCCGCGCGCAATATGGGAAATACCGGAAGTAGCAAAAACGTGTCCCTCGCGTTTGTCACTCCTTCTTGTATTGAACTGTATCGAAATCTTACTTTTTGTGGTAAGTTCTCTCAGTCTCTTACTAATTTTGCACTTTTTATAAATTGCTTATTCCCGTTCTCGTTTAAATTTGGAATACTACGATTTCTACATGTAAACAATTATTTAAGATGGTCTTACTGACGCTCAAACATAGGGAATATTTATGTACAGGGTGGCCTGAAAAGTGACGTCCAAAAGGGAAAATCTAGATGACTTGCTATCTATCGGAAATTATATCTATCGAAATCACCCCATGTACGTTCTACGATCTTTTTTAGTTTTCGAGAGACAGCATTTTAAAAAAAGTGTCGCCTTTCCTGTAGCATTGGTTATTTTTTCTCTTTTGTGCAGTTACTTCCCTCTTTGAAGTTTACAAGAGCCATTGGGAGTCATTTAGACTAGTATAAGAATTTATAAATCTGATGTTTAGTGATTTTTGTAACTTTTGATCCAAATCTAAGGTATTTACGATAGTGTTCAGTTGGTAATTTATTTATTGATCACCGGTGCCCTTCATGAAGATAAAAAAAGTTAAAAAATCGCCAGGAAAGTACATCCACACAAGATAAAAACAAAAGCTTTTTTCTCGTAAATTAAAAAGATTACAGAACATACATGGGGTCAATTCGGATGGGTATTGATACGAGGTATCTAGATCGTCCTTTTGGACGTCATTTTCGGGACACCCTGTATATATGTAATAGTTGCATTTAATATATTTTGTACTGCCTTATATTTGAAAATCACCAATAATAATAGTGTACTAATTTTGATTGTTGTTTTTATTATAAAAAAAATAATTCACGTAAAAATCTTGATGGCTATCCATACAGCGCCAGACGAAGTGACAGGACTACGAATAAGCGAGATTTACAAAAACGAATCGAATTACAACATAGCCGTAACGTGGGACGAGCCCCTGTACTTTCCTGACAATTATACGTTGCGCATTCAATCCGTCGATTACTTCGGGGACGGGGAGGAGCCATCTCCCGTATACACGAGCGTTCTTCCCGGCGTAAGTTCTTTGCATCATTCGCATTCACGTACACTAAAAATGGCGGCATTCATAGACACGCTTAAGGCCTTAATTTTTTTCGTATGAAAAAGTGATTCACTCGTAAAATTAATTACACATCTATTTAGTATGAATATCAAGCTGTTAGAAAACATATATATATTTTTCAATGTACAAAATGGCCGACTACTAATATTTTCTTTTGTTATCTTTTTTTAGGCGCTCCGCGGCGCGACATTTAGCATTCACAATTTCTTACCTAGAACAAAAAACAAAAATTCTCGTCAATTTACATTAGAATACCTAGAGAAGTACGTACGGAATTAAAAAAATATTGTTTTATTCAAAAGTTGTAGGTATTTGAACTTAAGAAATGAATTTTTCAGTGAAAAATTTCGTTATAACTGCTCATAAACTGCTCATAAAATGAAAAGTTTTCGATTAATCAGAAATTCCGTACGTACTTCTCTGCGAAATGCAATTAGGAACATAATTTTTAAATTTGAAGTAAATCGAGTGAAAATTGTTGAAGTTATTTGTCACGCCAATTGGAAAAAAGCTGTTTCGAGAAGTTTCGAGTAGTCGGCCATTTTGTACATAAAAAAAATATATATTTTTTCTAACAGCTTAATGTTCATACTAAATAGATGTATAATTAATTTTATGAGTGAATCACTTTTTCATACGAAAAAAATGGCTAAATTCGCACATGATTTTATACCCGTAAGTGTGGCCTAAGGCCTTAATAAAATTCGAGCTTGAAAATTGTTTTCCTCTGCAGAATACAACGGAAGCTCACCTGACCATCCCGGCAAATTTGGACGAGCTCGATGATCGTCAACGAATAATAAGTATTTTGGCTGAATCGGCAGGAGGCGCGAGTCTTCAATCGTGGATGTACTTCACCTTCAACGGAATCAACGAATCATTATCGTCGCAAGGTGAGCGAAATACCGGAACTGAAATGGAAATGTACTTGACCTATTCGAAACTGTGACACGAAAAGAGGAGGAAGAGTCAGTTTGGCTGGATTCGTGAGGTTTCGACCAATCATGTTGCGCAAATTTCATTATTCCGACTACGCTATTGGTCAAGAGCTCACGATTACGTTGCGCATAGTAGGGTATGTAATATCGGTGGGTTTCCAATATCGAAATTAGGAAATTTTAATAAAAAGTTTAGTTTCATAGACAAAAGGCATTCTAAATCGAATTTTTAATCGATTAAAATAATTAACAAAACAAAACGCGGTTGGCTACGCTACAACAATTAGAAAAATACAGTATTTAGTCTTCATAAATCTATAACTTTTCAATTCAAGTACTTAAATTAATTTTTTGTTATTAAAAAAATTGACAAAACAAAGCAAAACTTTTGACAGGTCGCTACAACAATTACAAAATCACAGTCATTCAGTCTTCATTAAACTAGAATATTCTTTATAAAGTTTTCAAATCACATATTTTTATTATTAAAATAATTGAAAAATAAAAGTAACACCTGTAACAACTCGTGACAACAGTTTGAAAATCAGTCGTTATTAATGTATGATTTCTTAATTAGTCAGTCAGTGTCTCAGCGTTCTCAATCACAGATTTCCCCTTGCTCCTATTCCTGAAGGCAAAATAAAACTATAATAAAACTTCAGGAAACTTTAAAATCGAATTAAATTAGGAGTTAGTAACAAGGGAATAACATTAAAAAGAAATAGTTCTTAGCAAGTGAAGGCTTCTCTTGGTAGTGAGTGCGCAAAAATGATAATGCATCTATCATTTTGTTTGAAAGACCACAACGCCTTTTACTGACTCTGAATTTTCTTCACTTTGGCTGTTGGTACAGTACGGGTTCGCCAGATGGCGTCCAGTGCGTTGCGCGCGTTAAGAGTGCTGAAGTGCGTGAGCACTGAGCACACGATGTTTTTAACTTTTTTTCACCAATTCCGATATTACGATATTGGACTATTCAATATCGGAAAAATCTTTTTGAGATTCCGATATTACGAGATTCCGATATTCATACCCTAGCGCATACGCTATAGGAAAGGTGCGCCATTGATAGAGGGCAGGTCGAAAGTACAGGTAGCGCCTATACCGTTATAAATCCAAAGCTTTTGTAGGTAGTTTAGCATTCAAATATAAGGCATTTATAGCAAAATACATGTAATTAAATTTGGTTTTTCATCCATATCCGGTCAAACGTTTAATAAAAGCGTAAAAGAACATGGCACGCACTTGTGCATGGCTGGATATGTGACCGATGCCGAGGAGACAAAAGATATACTGCAAGAAAAAGTTATATAACCACTAAAATTGTGGCGCAAACAAAAATAAATTTAAAAAATACAACGTTTCGTTATCGGTTCGTATCATTTTTATTATTAGGAGAAAATTATATATAAGAAGTTTACAGTGACGACTTTTGCATGTACTTTTTAAATGGATGACAATAGAAATAATGTCGATGCATGGTGTACGTGTTGCAAGATTGAGTAAAAGCTGCAAGCATATCAGTGCTGCAGTTTGTTACATTAATTCTCCGGCAAGCTCCAGGTTTGAAAAAAAGAGCACCATATGCTTGGCTACTTGCTGATGGTTGCCAATTTTCGTCTTGCACGCTAAAAGATTTTTTTTCAGTTGAATTTTGAAATGGACAATCCTGTTATCGAAGGATATGAATTCAAATGAAATACGCCAAACAAGATATGGTTAAGATATTACGTTGTTTTGCAAATCACTTTGTCTGCTTACGTATTTTTTATTATTTCAGCTACCCGCTGTTGACGTTTTTTCTGCCTCCACGAAGCATGAGAGTCGTCTGATAGAAAAGAATAAAATTTAATTTTTGTTTCACCGCCAGTATTTGTTGCATTATTTTTGCATCCTTTTATGCAATATGTTAGTTTTGACTTGCTCATCAGCCACTGTATATGTATAACCCAAACGCTGAAAATTAATTCAAAACATTCTAATCTTAATACATGGTTATTACTTTTACAAAAGATAACTTTAAACCATTTCTTATAAAGGTTTTTTTATAGCTGTACAACAATACCTTTCAACCTAATGGAAATTTCGAAAATACAGCGAAACTATAACTTAGTTCGTCTATTGTTTCAAAATGACACGCACTTTCAACACTTCGATTACTTTACACCACCTACAAAAGCTTTCAATTTTGACAACTAGGCCAACGTAACCTCACAAATTTTGGAACGGAGTTTTTTCATAGAGGAATACATTTTTTAGGAAAAATGAAGCGTCAGGCACTGTAGAATTCACTGGCGCAAAGCTTGACGATTTTCTTTTGCCCTGAATATCGTTCATCTCTGGGAAATCTCCGTTCAAAAGTTTAAGTACTTCTTTGTACAGTAGCATCTCGATTTGGTCAACCGATTCGAACCATTTTCTCGCTCACGATCACAAAAGATCGCCTTCTCAAGATTTTTCCATTTCACAGGCGTAACCGCCGCCACGTCGGCCAAAACTGACTTACCGGCTGTTGGACTGATCTCCATACTTTCGGTTGCACTAGTGGCCGCTCTGCTCGCTGGAATCGTCTGGATCGGCCGTTCGCGAATCAGAGATCCCATCGGAAAGAACCGCGGCGGCGATAAGCCCTACAAATATTGCCAGGTACGGGGACCCAAAGCTACAACTTCACTCGCACAGATTAACCTGGAGGGCCCGCATTGTCTCTCAAAATTAGCCTCAATGCCGTACAAAAAGTGGAAACAAATCCATTTACGGAAGTTGTATTTGACTCTTTAAAAATCGTTGAGGGCATGGGTCATACATCCGGTCGGTAAAAATCCTACGGCCAAGTTTTCTCCTAGACGCATTACATTTCCGGCAAATGAAGAGATAGACGTTGCTCGTCTTTCAACAGAGCAAAAGATGTTTCTTTTCTTTTTTCCGAAACATCAGCCGTCTCGGAGAACACTGTGGATCTGCAAATCAGTTTTCTCTCTCGCACTCGTAGCCGCTCGGTCGGTAATGTCACCTTGCTTTGAACGAAATCTGTCAAAGCAGCTATTACAAAGTACATGAAGCTTCCTTGCGTAAGGGGGCATATACAAATTACGTAACGCAAAATTTCCCAATTGTTTACCCCTCCTTCTCCCCACGTAACGGGACCGTCACGCTTGGCCAGAACCCCCCCCCCCCCCTTTTCCGTTACGTAACGGGTGCTTCGTCGTCAATAGTTGCGATTTTTTCATAGACTAATTATGAAAGGATCAGGTTTATACTCATTTTATGAAGTATATATTCATCTAGTTTTGTACTAATTCTTATGACAAAATCTTGAAAATTAACCGAGATATATGCCTTCATTTGGCGACGAAAAAAAAAATTCTCTTCATTGTCCCATCGATGTCTTTATGAAAGGTTATATATAAATTAAAAGTCAACAATTTATCGATGTAGTACAAATGTAGCTATCGTTATGCGTAGCCGTTTTTAAATTTAGGTTCTTTTTTACAAAATGCCGTCAGTTTGGAAATTTTTTTTCTATTTTCACGGCCCTTTTCCTGTATTCAAGCAGTCTTCAAAAATAGTAATTATCAAATCTTAAAAACGCGGTTACGTACAACCTTACTCACTGTGATTACAAAAATGTTTTTAAAAAAATTGAAAATCGGTTGATAAGTTTTTAAGTATTCGCTCGGACAAGGTCGAAAAAACGAGTTTCGAGAAAAACGCGTTCAAAGTTTTCGTTCCGTGTTTATTGATATTAAGTTATGTTTGTTCTAGAATATTGATACTTACATTGAAGTATCTAGTCGGGGGCGATATGACGGTTCTTCATCTTCATGATAGTTCACAAAATAATAAGAGCCTGTACTTTATCAATTGTAAATAATGCCACATCTGTAGGGACTGAGGGCACTTACCGGTCGCGCTACCTGTTCTCACTAAAGTGACTATAACTCCATCAATTTCCGGACTTGTGAATAAAAATGTTGCCAACATATTTTTCAGTACATGTACTTTCAAGAGTTATAAAAGAAAAATGTCCTTCAAATTTTGCTTGGGGGACGTGGGAAAGCTACTGTGCAAGCTCTTGCAGTGACTTTCCCCCTTAACTGACATTGCGTATAGAAAGCTGTGAGCTGTCCACGGTAAAATTACACGCGAGGTTTAAATTAGAAACTTGAACATGCAGAAATTTTGCTATTTCTGGCAGTTTTAAAATCGTGACGTAAAGCAAACCTTGACTCCCCACGTACGTAGACCGTAACGCCTGGCCGAATTTCCCCCAATTGCGTTACGCAATTTGCGTACAGCCGCTATGACCTTAGTTCAAAACAGTTCGATCATTCGTGCACCCTAAAAAGATACCTCATGTATTTACTTCTCAACAATACTCTGATGAAAATAACGTTTCCTCTACCACAGAGTTTCAACGACGTCGGCAAGAAGAGCAGCAACGGATCATCAACTTTTTACGTGATGGAAAAAAATCTCAAGTTGGAATTTGAGAAGAAAGATCCTCTGCTTGGAGTGATGCTGGACAAATTTGAAATACGTCCGACGCAATTGACTATCAAGCAAATTCTCGGGAGCGGCGCTTCCGGTATCGTCAGGCTCGGTTCTCTTCGCGATAGCAAGAAAAACTCAATCGACGTTGCTATTAAAATGCTCAAAGGTGAAATACCCACACACATATTTTTTTTATTTGGCTTCTTACGCCTTTGTTCCTTTTTTCATATATTTGTATGTACTCGTTTCTCGTTTGCTTTTGTACTTACTCGTCACTTTGCTTTATTAGACATGCCTAGGTATATACATTTAACGTATATAAATTTCAAAATTATTGCAATCAGATAGCCCGACTACGGACGATCTGAAAAATTTTCAACAGGAAATATCTATAATGAAGTCGGCCGGGCAGCATCAAAACATCGTTTCGATAATTGGCTGCTGTACCATCGATGTTGCGAGGCCTATGCTTATCGTCGAGTACTGCAGTCGTGGAGATCTTCAAACTTATCTCAGAACGGTCAGCGCGTGTATACACATATATACATACAATATGCGCGTTTTGGAATATGATTGTGAAAAACGAAAAAGTACATTGCAAGAAGTTTAGTAAGATCATGAATGAAACCAGCTTGAACATAAACGTTTGAGATATGACCAACGCCGCTAGGTTCGTGCGGATCGATGGAAATGGGAAATTTGCAAAAATCGTGCGATTTAACAGGTTATGCCTAGTTTTAACAGACTAAAACAGCTCATTTTTGGGATTTTTTAATAAAAAATCGTCATGATAAATTTTTACAAAAATTAGGTATTTGAAAAAGCATCGTCTGCTCTGTATTTTTTTGTGTAAAGATATTTGATTAAAATGTATTTTACGGTGAGCAATGCCCTTCTGAACCAGGTTATCTAATAGCAAAAAATCAAATAGATTTCCGAAATATCAAACTTAAACAAACTGCGCGTGTTCAAAATAAGATTCGTGATTTTTTCGAAAAAATGGGTACTTTTCGTTCATCAAATCGAAAGTATACATCGAAAAAAAAAACCTTCGATCAAGTACTATATTTTCACATCTAGAAAAAGCTTTAAAATTTTCAGCAAGATCGGTACAGTAGTTTTTGAGATATTTCATTCACTAATATTGAAAACGTACTTTCGAGAAAAAAACGCGTGTGAAGTTTCGAACGACGCTCCGAGCGTTCCGACGGGCTTCAACATAACAGCCTATGAATCTGTCAATTTTTATGCAATCACCTTGACATTTTAAGGAATCATTTATAAGATGATACACTGTCAAAATATATTGGTTTTGAAAAAGGTGATTTTTCGACTTTTACAATTAGGCATAACCTCTTAATGTAGAAAGTGTTTCGCAGCAATGAAAAACACACTTTCTATGTGTCTCCATGGTATGACTCCTCTTGGGGCACCATGAAGACTGTAACAAGATATAGTGTACTATTTTAAAAATGGCGGTTTTTTAAGGGACTATACCAGTGTGAACGCTGAAAATATGGGTGATTTTCGGAAATTTTTTGGAAGAAAAGTACTCAATTAAATGTTTCGAAAAATCAGAAATATATTTCGCCATATTACACAATTTTTTCATAGAAAAATATTGAGATCCAAGCGATTAATGCGCTACCTTCGGAGGCGCCAAAAAAATGTTCCTCCAGTGCTGACATGATTCCGGCCGATTGAGTAGCTGAAACCGAAAAAGGAAAAAATTTCGTTAAACTGGAAGGTATTTCCTGTACAATGACGTAGGATTTTCGAAAAATATCAAAATCTAACAAAATGGCGTAGTTATCAAAAAATCTGTTTTCTTGCCTATAAAATTGTCGTTTTTTTCAATGCCAAATCGTCAATTTTCATCCAATTGAAAATATCCTAGGTCATTGTAGAGTAAATATATTCACGAGTACTCAGTTCAAATGTCAAGTCAATCGGATAATTGCTCTTTGAGTTACAATGTCAGCAAAGTTGAAAAATCTCATGTCGAGAAAAACGCGTTTAAAATTTGAACTATCGATTTTTGCAAGGTAAAATGATATAAATGATAATGATAGTCTTGAAAGTAAAAACTGTCGAAAAAGGTAACAAAAAAAATCGATTTTTTTAAAGTGTCACACTGGTAAACCCCCTTAATATCTAAAATTACATATTTTGGATGTGCATTGTAATATTTACGAGTAGCCCGTTACTTTGACGTCAGCAATTCACTTTATTTTTTATGCTAATGTTTATTAGTTATGGCAAGAAATGGTTGCCCTCGACCTCGAACGCAGAGCACGCACGAAAATTTCTCCGCAGGATAAAATGTTCGAAACTATCGACAATAAAGTCGAAAATATCACGTACTGTAAGTCTCAATATTCTCGATAGCCATACATTTTTTTATATCTTTTTTATTTATAATTCCTGAGAATTATTCTTGTTCTAGGGATGGAGGAAGAACGCGTTGCCATAACGAATCAATTGTACGGAATCCAGGAAGGTAATGTTTCGTTACTTTCGATGAAGTTGAACAATGAGTATCTCGATGCAACTTTCGAAAAAGTTTGGAGCTAAAATCTTATATTTTTATCGCTGGTTATTTTCTGGGTGGAATGATCATCAGAGCAAAATGATTATGGTGAAAAGGAGGAACAATTGACTGTAATGGAATTACTGAGCTTCGCTAGGCAAGTCGCTTCCGGTATGGTGAGCTTAAAAAAAGTATTCCATGTTCCATTGCAGGCCCTTGCGGGCTTTTAGCACTCCACCTCCTTCAACTTCAACCAAGTTCAAGTAGAACTGGCACAGGCTCAGTATAGTCCGCGCACGAGCCATTGATCGATAGTGGTCACCCATCCAAGTATTGATCCCGACCAACGCTTCTCTCGCTTCAAGAATTATTACAAAAATGAAGGCATACACTGTACTCTTAATGGATATTTTAGGAATTTCTCTCGTCAAATCGTGTCATTCATCGTGACTTGGCTGCGCGCAACGTCCTGCTGTGCGCCGACAAAACCGCAAAGATATCCGATTTTGGACTCAGTCGTGATATTTACCAAGAGAACGTCTACAAGAAGCAGGGAAACAGTATGCTACCCCTCAAATGGATGGCCATTGAGGCTTTGACCCATCAGATATATACCACACAGAGTGACGTGTAAGTGGGCACCGCATTCCGAGTTTTTTTTAATCGTTGAGGCCTAGGCCACTCTAGAGGTCGAAAAAATAGGCTTTTTGGGGATTTTTTTTCAGAAAAACTACAAAATAAATCGAGATTACAAAAAGGGCGTTTATCATACATATCAGTGACTGTATAAAATAATTTTTTGAAGCGATTAATTTCAAAATGGCGGCTGTGCAACGTTTATATAAAATCCGCATTTTTTAAGTTTGCCGGAAACATAACTCAGACAATTTTCAACCGATTCACTTGAAATGTTGAATATATCTTGAAAAATACATTGTCCATAGAAGTACGTAGGATTTTTTTTTATATTGCATCGTTCATTTGTTATTAACAATTATCTGACAAATTAGGCAAATTTTTGGAAAGTGAAAAATTTGCCTGCAAATCGTCAGATAATTGTATTGTATATTGTATTGTATAATTATATTGTATTTTGTAGTTTTTCTGAAAAAAAAAAATCCCCAAAAAGGCCATTTTTTCGGCCTCTAGAGTGGCCTTACCGCTTAAGGGGTCAGGCTACTGTGTTTGGACATTCATTTGTATGTTTATTAACAAAATTGTGTAACAAATTTCATTACAAATATTACTAATTAAAGACGTTATAAAAAAGCTCGTGAAGGACCTTTAAACGTGAGAGACTCAACGATGTATTTGATTTTTGCCACCCGATTAATCTGAAAGAAAAAAACCGATCTAGACTTGTCCGAGCTTTTCTTTATCGTGTTTCAATTAAAAAAAATTTTTTTAAAGATTTTTCGTGAAAAAATGACGTTATTATTAATAACTAATGAAAAAAGAATGTTTAAAAGAAAAACATCAGTCAAGACTAAGCTACTGAATAAGTGTATCAAATTTCTAGTCAATCCGTTCATTACATGTCGAGAAATCATGTACACCGTTTAGTTTACTTTCAATCCGGGATTTCTGCACCATATGTTGGACCTTCCTCTTCAATTTGAGTTGCCATAAGCGACGAACGAGTGTTTGTCATTTTCACAGTAGCCTAATAACCCCTTAAGAGCCAAATTTTTCTCGTTTCGACTCCATATGTATATAAGTTTTTTGTAACTGGCAAGCATTGAAAATAATGGATAAAACCAAATGATTATCAATTTATGCATTTTATCTAAATAACATGTTCAGTGAGCCTAAATTAGACGAACAATAAATTTGCCAGTCGTTAGAAATATAAATAAATAAAAAAGCCAATAATAAACATATCTACCGATTTTTTAAAAAGAAACAATACATTCTCTTCCTTTTGGTTCAAAATAATTTTTCCAATTTTTAAGTTTCACTCCTTTTGTCAAATTTAATTCCATAAAAAAATTGTATCGAATTTAATACCATTAAAATTGCATCAAAATTATGTGTAATAATAGAATAATTGTTCTATTGGTAGTTGGTCATTCGGAATATTGCTGTGGGAAATCGTGACGCTGGGGTGCAATCCGTACCCGGAAACGCCAACCAACATGATCCTTCAGGTCCTGAAATCCGGATACAGAATGGAAAAACCAGACAATTGCGGCAATGAATTGTACTTTTACCAAAAACATTATCGTTTTTTTTTCATTTACCTGCTATACAAATTGTCGTCACTGATTATTTTAAAAAAATTCTTACTCGCAGCCATGAACGTTCAATTTTAATTTAAATGCATGAATTCTAAATTGAGCTTGGAAGAAAAAATGATTGAGCGTTCTGGTCTGTCCGCTATAAGACGCGCTTCACCAGGAAAGCTCCCCCGGCCCTATTCGTGTAAACATTTGTTTTGAAAATCTGAAATAATTCGAAAAAATGTCACTTAGCGAGTAATTGCCATTAAGGGACGTTTCCACTTTGTTGGGCCAAAAAACCTTCGATTTTTCACCAATTTTTTATGCGAAAAGAATTAAATATACAATGTTGAAATTTGTTATATTTACTTAGCGGTCTTTATTGAACGTGATAATATTTTCAAAAGTTTGACAAAACATGGCGATGATATTCTTCGCTTACGGAAGTCCTAAGTCCTGAACAGGCGATCTGAAGCAAAAAAATTAAACATATTTTTACCTTGTACAATATTGCGTATAAGTCGAACTAGAATCAAGAAGAAAAATTGAAACATAACAAAAATAGTGAGCGATCTAAGAGGAAGTTTAGTTTTTTACCAAAAAATGTTGCAGTTTTTTGTTCATAAAATAAAAACCTTTGAATATTTTTGAATAATTTTAGTTCAACTAATGCACACGTTTGTTGCACGCGTGCCTGCTAAATTTCATGATTGCTCATCAAGGGCATGTAGGAGTACTTCCGCAAACTTGGAAAACGTGGTTTCGAGAAGAATGCGTTTAAAGTTAAACTGAAGTTTATGTGCGACTTGAATGAAAAGTTTCGTACTTACATCTAATCCGCTATACCAGGACCATACACTACACCTTCATCTTCAATGGTTCTATCCGATACAACAAAACAAATTTAACAAAAGTTCAGCCCAACAAAGTAGAAACTCCCTTAAAATTAAAGGCGGTCACCCATCAGACCACGAGATCGTCAACGCCCCACAACCATCGCGCATCCACTACCATAGATCGCTGTCTTTTTCCTTCTCTCAATCTCGCGAAACACGGATGTAATGGACTAACACTCGCTATCACCTCTCGACAGGTACAACATCATGCTATCATGCTGGTGCTCGAGTCCCCAGCGCAGGCCAAATTTCACTCAGCTGAAACATCAACTCGACGGACTGCTGCGGACCGCGAGTGACAACGAATATTTGAATGTGTACGATCTTCTTCGGGAATCAACCGCGATCACGCAGCGGCGACAAGAGTCCATGAAACTCATCGAGAAGAACGATTATTCCAACATATATTCAACATAATATATCATACATCAGCGTATAATGTTTATTGTGCAAAATCGTTTATTTCTTCATGTAGTACGTATAAGAATTTATCGTGATACACGTTATATATATATATATATATATATATATATATAGCCATACATTTTGTATATACCGGAGTGGTTCATTCTCACGTTTCTCATTTTTTTTAACGACGTTGCAGAAAAACGAAAAATAAATCGCCAGTCCGTCCCGTCGATCAGAATATTTTCCACCCTCGACCATTTTCGAATTCGCGTGCAACGAAAAATCCCACATCACAAAAACTTTTTTACATAAAATCCACCGGGCTCGTAACAAAAAATACGCGCCCCCAGAGCGATCTAAAATACCGTAAAGCACGAAAAACCTGTCATTGTCGATCGCCGATACTCGAATTTCCTACTGAACATGACATTACTTCCGATCCAACAGCATCGATCTCCCAATCTAAAGAGCCCTCTTCAAAATATTGACCTCGAAAAGTATTGATTATGAAACTTTTTACGAAAGCTAAACTTCGAAAGAAAATTCCTTCCCGCTGTCAATGTTTTTTTTTTCCGAAGTGGCTCGCTGGCTCAAGAGCGCAGAAAAACCTTCGAATGAACCACTTGAATATACGAGTTTTTAATCTCACGCCCTCAATTATTCCGCCGCTTACAAGAGTACGTACAATCACTATTATTATTGTTACAAGAATAATAATAATAATAAAAATAAAATGACAGTGACTGCGATAACTGTGGATATCGGGTATCCGCGTATCGTTGATTCACTTGTCGCGTATATCGATGATAAACATTGTACAATATGATTTATTGCAAATGGATACGATGGTGCGCAATTTCAACAATTCGCTCGCACTCATTCAACGAAACAACATTCGCATGGGGCATGTACTTTTTTTCCTTCCTTAACAATAATTAGATTCAATAATAATAATGATGATGATGATAAGGTGTTACCCGCATCCGCCCCTTTTGCCCAGACCACCGAGTCGTTAGCAAGCGACAAAATTGGTGCGAAAAAGAACGGCGAAGCAACGGCCAGCCGTGAGTGTGTCCGATATATATATATATATATATATATATATATATATATATATATATATATATATATATATGTCTGCAATATGGGCGTACATCACCGTACGTTAATCGAATATTATTTTTTTTTTCCCATGTATATGTATAATATAGTACATAAGTTATTCTATGTACACTCATCGTGCACCGAATACGGTCAAGTATACTATGGATACAAAAAACGTTTTGGACGCCAGCCCCAAAATTCATTCTTCGTACACAGATATATCGCACATCCATGCCACGAATATTCATTCCTTTTTACGATTTTAAAAATCTCCGTTTTTTTCACTGTTTCTTCATACCGCCCGTCTCTCGTATTATTGCAAGTATCGAGATAAACGAATGTAATCGGCCCACAGAGAGCACAAAAGAGCTCATCACGATCTGCACGCGTACACAC
Source organism: Ophion slaviceki (assembly GCA_944452715.1). Classification (NCBI taxonomy): domain Eukaryota; kingdom Metazoa; phylum Arthropoda; class Insecta; order Hymenoptera; family Ichneumonidae; genus Ophion; species Ophion slaviceki. The sequence goes on from OX101789.1 coordinate 32,434,193, forward strand.
GTCCCTTTGCGATGGGGAACCCAGCGTATAACGTTGCTCGTGACCTATTTACAAAGCACACCGACGCGAAAAACAAAACCACCGACTCGTTATCGTCAATTCTCGTAGGCTTGTAATCAATGAGTCCGGTATATTCGAGCCACAAGCCCTCGATCCTCAGGCTCGCTGATCTTCCGATTGGTACGTTGTAGTATAAAAATAGGTTTGTAAGACTTTTCAAGGCTCTTGGACATTTGGAAAAAGTTGACGCGAACGCTTTAGCAACGTTCCTCACGGGTTCTGCAACGTACTAATGAAGGAGAAAATAGAACGTGAAACGTGAGGATCGAGCACCGGCGAGTATGCATTTATGAGCCATGTTCGTGAATGTGTGTGGAGAAGAATTCGGAATCGTCGAGCGTCTCACTCACGATTGTTGAATTTTATTTTTTTAGATGTTAGGGTCGAGAAACATCAACTCTTGCCACTCCGAACAATGTTACTAGATTGGGAGGAAAATCATGCTTGAACGCAAGTCGAGCGGAAGTGGGAGCCCTCGATCACTTTTTTCCCGTTTGATTTACACGAAACCCTCTTTGCGTTCGAATCTGGATAACTCTACGTCTAATTAGTATTTGTCAAAAAAGATTGACATTTTTTTAAAACTTTCATCGCTTTGAAACGTCTTGAAATTTTTGATATTATACTATTTGTGTAAGTTACAGCTGTTTTTACAGTGATTTGGATTTTTTAAATAATTATTAGGGCGTATTTCCGAACAGCCCATACAGCCGTTTAATTTGGAATTCCATGTAGCCATGTATTTTGACTCGCTCGTCGCGAATATGATAGTGAAAATACCCGCAAATTTGATTTTTAAGGTAAAAACTCACAAAAACCTTTTTTTTGTTTTTCTATTTTATTTTGACAATGGTTGTTCTGAAAGAAAAATGTTTCTGAGAAAAGTTATAGCCTATAAAAAGATTGTTCTTTTATGTTCTATACAGTTTTTGTCTAAAACCATTCTGTTTCGAGAAAAATGGGATAATGCTCCAATAAGTAAACTTTGCTAAACTTGATTAGTTTCGATATTATCTGCTTAGGCACTTTACCGCGGGAAGGTTGGAGGTTTAGTCTGTGAAGTGCATGCTTATTTTCTGCTTTTTTGTATTTTATTTCGTTTTTGCTTCTTTTGTTTGGATTTGTTTGGGTTTAAAGACTAAACTGCACTTTACAGATTAAACTCCAACTTTCCCGCGGTAAAGTGCGTGAGTAGATAATATCGAAACTAATGGAGTTTAGCAAAATGTATGCTAAACTAAAATGTTTTGACTAAAGTTTTGACTAAAATGTTTTAGACAAAACCTGTATCGAACATAAAAGATCAATCTTTTTATAGGCTACAACTTGTGTAGGAAACATTTTTCTCTAGGATCAACATATATTAAAATAAAATAGAATTTTTTTTAAATCAGTTTTTGTGAGTTTTGACCTTGGAAATCCAAGTTGCGGGTATTTTCACTATCATATTCGTGATCAGCGAGTCAAAATACATGGGTACACGAAATTCCAAATTAATCGGGGGCTCTTCGGAACTTTATCCAATTATTATTCGTGTAAAAAAGTGATTTGGGGATTTGGAAAAAAATACTTTACACCTGGAAGCCACTGCTTTAGGAATCTTCAACCGGATTTAATAAATATTGATTAGTTACTGAATTATTCTATTTTGGACGTAAAGGAACGATTTTCCGTGTCGATCAAATAGAGGAAAAAATTCTTGAGCACTTACGTTCGGCTCAAGTTAACTCGAGTTTAGCGTGAGATTTTCTTACAGCTAATAATATTGTTCGAAGAGGTAAGAGCTCAATTTTTTATCGCCCTACCCCAATATCTCCGTCGGAAAAAATCAGGATTTACGTTAGCGAGGAAACACCGTGGCACAGTTTATGGAAAAATCGAACGGCCCATCGGTATTTCGCGTCGAGTTGAAGGAATTAAAAAAAAAAGTGTTCAAGAGAAAAAATGTCGCGAAAGATTGGTGTACGTGAAAGCGCGGGCGAGTAGACTCGACACACTATATGATGCACAGGTGAATAAGCTCGAGTGCGTGGTATAAAACAATAAAAGTAAAAAAAAAAACGAAAAAATAATACGCGGGCAACGCGCGTAAATTGGAGCAATCACAGACATGGCAATTTCTATTTGTCACGACGGATCTATCCGTATCAGATGCTGTCGATCAAACGGTCCTCCTTGTCGACAGGCGGAGGTCCGCTCGGAAGAGTCGCACCCGGTCCTGCGGTTAGATATCCTGCCGATACCGGGATTCCGCCTATTACGAAAGTAATAATGTACATGAGATCAGTTGAAAATTCGTGATTAATATTATAGCGTTGCAAGCCGCAACCGGAAGAGGACGAATGGTTTATTTCTAACGTTCCTCAGTACGCCTCTTCGGTACGAAGAGAAAGCTCTTAGCTCGGAAAAAAATGTATTGTAATGAAGTATAATTAACGTAAAGAATCTTTTAAAAAAACAAGCTTTTTTTTATAAACTATTGAACGAAAAAGTAAAAAATGATATTTAGTGTATGAAGTGAAGTGTAATGACGTTTCACGCCTCGAGCTTTTAAGAAAATATTTAAATTTTCAAAAGTTCTATGTTTATGGAAGTTTTGTTAAGGTAGTCCAGGCCAGGCTTCAATCCATAGGATTTTCATAATTTTTTTAAGCTTCACTAAATATATTAATAATCGTCTCTGTAAAATTTCAGGATCGTTTATCGACCTAATTACAGAGGAAATAAATATTACAATTGCGTACTTTCGTGAAGGAATTCCGAGACGACATACAAAAACCTAATTTCCGGTCACTACAAAAGTGTATATAATAGTGGGAATCCGTCAGATTCTTTAAAATAATCAGATTTACATACTTAACACTTGTAGTAATTCAGTGCTCTCAGAAAAAATTACGCTTATTGACCTAATTTTTAGGTAATATCAAGTTTAATTTGAACTTCGGGTATTGGATTTATTACCACTTGCTACGATAAAGAGACGTGACAGCAAGGCAACAGCTGACTGTAGTCCTAACCTCATCTCACTCATTCGAAATTCCACACATATTTCATTTTTAATCGACATATTTCGCGGACACAAATTTTCCACGCTTTTTACCAGACGTGGCCAATACAATGCTTTATATTTCTCGCACCTGACATTGTTTTGACAGATCGACGTTGAAAAGCATGGAGGCTAAACTCGCCTGGTTGAGTAAAAAGAGACGGGGATAGAACCAATATTGCCAAATATGAAACCTAGAAATACTGCGCTAAGCGTTGGAATAACTATTTTTTCATTTTTCTAATTAAATGTGAACATTCATTAAACAGTTTACACATGAAAAATTTAGTTTCTACAATTTTTTTGCATATGTTACAAATATATATTGCACAAGTCTCAAGTATGATCAGTGGTATGCCGTGTGAAGCGATAGGACTACCTTAAGGATGTATGGCAACTAAGTTATTTACTACTGTTCGAATTGAAACTCACTGATGTTGTAAAGGAAAATATCGAGAACCTTTTGAGATTAAAAAAACAAAATTTGCCCACGTGAATGCTGAGATAAACGAATTCAAAGTTGGGTCATTTAACACGGGGAACATAGGACTGTACGTCCAAAATTCCCTTTACATTGGCAAAAAAGGTATTTCCGGAGTACTCTTTTGTAAAAAAAACTTTTGTGCGGTATCGCTGTAATATGCATGATACGTTAAAAAAAAATCGACATGTGCCCATATATTTTGCGAGATATTGCGAGTTAAATGGGACCGTTTTCGTATTTCTTTAGCTCGTATGTCGTAACCACGACAACGTCAGGGAAAACGTACATCAAATCAGCAACTAAATTTGCAGTTAAAAATTGAAAATTCTTCTTTCTGTACCGCATGTTTTACTTTGAGCTGTGGTAAATTTCCTTTTTAGCTTCAATGAATACTACAATTATTTTATTTAGTCTTTAAATGCGATTTTTGCAAATTGCATAATCAGTTCTGTAACGACTCTGCAGTAGCTGCCATACATCCTTAACAATATACTGCCTGCGCCTTTGATCAGTGAACAAGGATGGGGTTTTTCTGTAGCTTTACTATTTAACTTCATACACTAAATATTATTTTTTATTTATACGTTTAATAGTTTATAAATAAAAGCTTGTTTTTATAAAGATTTTTTACGTTCATTTTATTTTATACTTTTCAGTATTAGAATTTGTTTATTTATGTGCTATGCCAGACCCCCATGCTATCCAGACATTGACGTAATGAAAAACCTTACCTTAGGTTATTAAGGTTTCGCGAGAAACTTTATAATAGTGTAATTATAAATAGTGCTCGCGTCAACAAATTTAATAAGCCCAAACTCGATTGCCCTACGATTTGCCATTAGGAAATTTCTGTTCCTACCTCCCACCACCATTATCAGACTCTCGTTGTCATGTGTAATGAAAAGTGCTCATGATAACAAATCAAATGAGCACAAACTCGACTGTTCTAACATATTTCATTATGGAGTTCCAGTGTCCACCTCCCACCTCCATCATCAGAACAGCTCCATGGTACCATATTATTGTATTGTCACCGAAGTTACATGGGTATGCCAAATTTCAGCTCAATCGGATGCCAGCAAGTGATTACAAATTTTGAACAGGAAAGGCAGCCATAAGGACGAAGCAATTTAAATAAAAGCTTGTAAAAAATGGCAAGAGATCAGGACAAGTTTAGTGAAACTCGCGTAAGCTGCGTTTGCTCGAAAGAACATATTCGAGGTGTACTGACCAGTGAGATATCCAGCTGTAGGTGTATTGGAAATGAAGAGATCGTGCTTTTGATCCTTGTACTCGGCCCACACCGATGATTTTTGCAATATAGCGTTTACTTTCTCCCCGAGCAGTAGACTCCTCGTCATGGCTTTCAGAGCTTTGACGATCTGCGCCTTTGTCGTTGCGGGATTTTCGATCGAATCCAATCGCCCCTCTAGTATATTCAGCAGGTACGGTACCATTTCTGCCTCGAGTGCCTGTAAATGCGAGAACCATGTTTAATTATCGTCGATTATTAGATCTAGCTCAAACAAGCGAAAGAACATGGTAGTTTTTCAATGGATTTCAATTTCAACAACAATTTTCAAACCACAAAGACATTGTAGAGTATCTTTGGTCACGGTCATTCAATAAATATGAACAATTCAGTTAAACGGCTACATCTACCTAGGTGGGTAAAAAAAATGCATATTTCAAAAATATTTTGATCCAATAGTATCATCTTTTAGGTATATTTCTCGGAACAAGTCGGTGGACATATCTCGAGAACCACTTGGTGAATTGTTTCCAAATCTACAGGAGATACGATGGGAAGCACTTAAAGGTCGTTGACAATTTCCCTTTTTTAAGATCGAACCACATTTTTTAATAGTTACGTTAAGAAGACGACTTTTTTCATAGATTTTGTATGCTCGAGTTTTAATTCGTCGCCACGTTATTTAAAAAAATGATTTTAAAAATCGACGATCGTCCACGACTCGTATTTGTTATTAACTTGAATAACCCGTGTGGTTTTTAGATTTCCGATACACCATTTAAGCTCGAATGTCCAACGCCAAACGTCGTGAAAAAAATGTCACCATCTACCAGCACCCATGTTTTTGTTTTTTTTCTGTATATTTTGGTGATTTCGCTTCTTTTTCACTAACCATTTTCCAGAAGGAGAAATCGGAATTTGGCAATTTTTTCGGGCTTCTAGGTACATGTAGCCACTTAAAGCCTATCGTAGATACTAACATCGTTCGACTTACTTGTTTTATCAGGCGGTCTTCGTTGGTTGAGAATAATCGATTGAGAGTTTCACAGGCCACGGCGATCATGTCTCTTCTGGATTGCATCGCAAGTTTGAGCGGACTTATGCAATCGGTTTGACAGATGGAGGATATGCAAATCTAAAATGAACGGTTACGTTTGGATAAAAACACAATTTGGACTATGGAGGACTTTGATTGATGAATAATAAAGAGCGTTTGAAGAGGCCCGACTCACCTCGCTCGTGGCCAATTGATGCAGTACGAGTATGGCAGCTTTGTACACGGTACCTTGGCTATTTCGAACGGCCATTTGCCGACAAAGTCTCGGTATGTGACCGAGGGACGGGACTTGATCGGCCAGGGCCGGTTGCGCTTGCAGCAAACACACCAAGGCTTGCGTCGTCAGTTCCAACATGTCCGACTGAAATTCACAACGCGTATTTTACATAAAGTACGATTGTATATCCAGGCAGTAGCTTGGTCGACGTCCGACTTGGAGGCTCTTCCATGCTAGCCAACGTCGACTACTAGGCCAATACTTGGGCGATTGACGATTGTGCACTTTAAGATTCGCTATGGTGATGCCCCCTCGGAAGGTTTGAGGTCGAATGGGTCAATCATTGGAAGTACGATCGGCTACATCTACCAAAGTGGGTCAAAAAATTGCATTTTCCAAAAATATTTTTATTCGATTATATTAACTTTTAGCTATATTCCCTGAAAAGTTCATTGATAAATTCGTAAAATTGAATGAGCTCCAGCTTCTAACAGTCGGCCGGGCGAGCGGTAGCAGCACTATACTTCAAACTTCAAGGCGGGATAAACATTTACAACGATCAAAAAATCGATTTCTTTTTTTTGTCTTCAAACGATAGAACTATATATGTAGAATGTTTTCTCAAAGTTTCAAAGCGAAATTCGAAAAACCTCAAACGTTACAGCCCGTCAACGTTGTGCCTCACCGCTCGGATTCGATGCTGGCGTAAACTTCGAACGAGTTTTTCTCAAAACTGCATTTTCGAAATTTGCGTGCAGTATAACTCAAAAACTGTTAAGCTGATTAAGTTGAAATTTGATAGAAATATTGCTACCTTCTGCTTGACGAGAATTGTTTCTCGAAAATTAGAAAAAAACTACTTTTTTAATCCCAATTTTACAGAAATTTCGCGTGTAACGATAATTTTTTTTTTCTAAAAGCGTGCCATTCACGGCAATTTGCATTTTCTTCATTTTGATTACTGTGGAATAGGAACTATAGGTGTTCTGACTAAGAAAATTGTTGAATTTTTTTGCAAACGAAAGTCTACGGGAAGCTAGACTTGCCGATTCGCAATTCTCGCGGCAACCTTACTGTAACACTCTGCCACAGCTCCGCCATTTGAATGATAAATGAATTTAAAAAAATCGTTTTGTATACTTAAATATACTGTGAAAGTACACCTACAATCTGATAAATGTATAATAAATATTTCTTAGTTTAAAAAATCCCTCAAAATTGCTTAATTTTTTCCCGCTTAAATATCGCGCCTTAAGGTGCTGTCCATCGCCAAACGTCGCCTAAAAAATTTCATCGTCTGACGGCGTCCATGTCTTGTTGTTTTTCTTTATATGTTGGCGATTTCTTTTTAAAGGCTCTCAATATCTTTGTGTAAAAAAATGCATTTCTTTTTCACCAACCGTTTCCCAGAAAAAGAAATTGAATTTTGGCAATTTTTTCGAGCATCTAGGTAGATGTAGCCCCTTAAGGAAAAGCGAGTTTTATCGTGGCGATGTGATTCGCTTACGTCGATATTTTCCCTCGACATGAACAAGAGAATGGAGTCCATGAGCTCGCTCAGAAATTCCTTGGGTTTTCTCAGCGTCCAGGCTGGACTGGCGATGAACAATCGGAGATAAACACCACCGACGACAGGCTCGTTCGTCGCCAGGTCGATGTTCTTCTGAGTGTCCGGCAGTTTCACAATGGCGTTTGGATTCCGGCGTTGAATCGTGTAATTTCTTCAATTCACGCGACGAAGATCTCGTCAGTGCCATTTTGCAGAGAAACGGAAAGAAACATTCGGGCGGGCTTGATACTCACTCGTCCTTCAGTTCAGCGACCATCCTCGAGACCCTCGCTTTCGCATTCTCATCCCATATCAATTCGGGATTCTCGTGCTTCGTCTCGAACATGTGTACGCATTGCTTCGGCGCGTCGCGTATCGCCTCGCTGAACAGCCTCGGAAGAAATTTCGACAGGTCCAGCTTGATCTTGGGTCCGGCCAACTTGTCCGAGGACATTTTGGCCAATAGCTCAGCCGCGCACTCGCGCACTTGGATGTTGCTCGAATTGCAGAACAAATCAAGCACGTATATCACAGCACCTTGGGCGAGACGGAAAAAGAGAAGACAAAAGAACAGTAATGTAATAGACGACTATGGAATCTTCGGTCTTCTGGCATAATTCATGTACTGGGTGAATCGGGACGAATAGCCCCTTGCCACGCCGAAAACAATTGTATTATTATTGTAGCATTTTTTAAATGTTGGTTCAAATATTTTGGCGATTAACCCTTTAAGGGGAGGTACCTGAGTAAACGGCGAGGAAAACAGGTGAACTGCGGGAATTTTTATCTCAAAAACTAATGTTTCGATTGGATCCGGGGTTTTTTATTGGAAAATATGTACATTGAAGTATGTTTAGGAATTTTTAAAAATAAATTCGTTGACTGGAAGCGATTCAAACGCGATTATCTCGAAACATCGTTTTCAAAGTCGGTGCCAGATGTATCTCGAAAACGGCTTGTCCGATTTTGTCCAAATTTGGATACAATATTCTTCGATAGTTTTTCTCGTTCGCGACGTAGAATTTTTTTGACATTTTCATTTTTGACGGAATTGCGACTGTTTTAATTTAACATCCGTTTTTCGTTCGCAATTTTCGACGATTTTGGATTGCATACACATTGCATAAAAAAGCAATGGTTCAATCAAATGAAAAACCCCTACGTTGCGAACGAGAAAAACTATCGAAGAATATTGTATCCAAATTTGGACAAAATCGGACAAGCCGTTTTCGAGATTCATCTGGCACCGACTTTGAAAACTATGTCTCGAGATAATCGCGTTTGAATCGCTTTCAGTCAACGAATTTATTTTTAAAAATTCCTGAACATACCTCAATGTACATATTTTCCAATAAAAAAAAACCCGGATCCAATCGAAACATTAGTTTTTGAGATAAAAATTCCCGAAGTTTACCTGTGTTTCTCGCCGTTTACTCAGGTACCTCCCCTTAAGCGGCATTGACGCCATGTGGCGCGCGTCGATTATTTCGTGATTGGGTCCATCGATTTTCACGAAAATTGACGCGCCGGAGTTTTCGCGGACGCCGATTACGAATCTGCCGTCCAAATGCAGAAATTCAAAATAGCGGATTCAATATGGTGGGTCAAAATGCAAAAATTGATTTGCATCGTATGAAACCCGGTACTTTAGGGTTTTCGAAGTCGCTGATTACGAATCTGCCCTCAAAGTACAGAATTTCAAAATAGTTGATCCTATATCGCGCACGCGAATTCAAAACGTAAAATGATTGGAATGAAACCTTCTTTCTTCACATTTGTATTTAGTATTTAGTATAAATATTAGTCAAAATTGCCTCGTGCATTAGCTGGTGAACTTAGATCCACATCCCCAGAGTGTGCCACGAAGAGGCGCCATTCGTAGGACTTTACACCCATTTCCTTTCTTTTGTTTTTTGAATTAATTTTTTGGAGATTTAATGTTGTGCCATTTATTTCTACAAAGTTCCGAACCATTTACTCGTTTTTATCAATTTTGCATTTAAATCCACCGTGTTTCATCGAAAATTTTGAACTTATTAATTCTGACGCCAGATTCGTAGTCAGCGACCACGAAAACCTCCGAGTACCGAATCTCATTCGAAACGAACTAATTTTTGCATTTTGGTTCGCCATATTGGATTTCTGCACTTTGAGGGCAGATTCGTAATCAGCGACCGCGAAAACCCCCGAGTACCAAGTTTCATCCGATTCAAATCAATGTTTACATTTTGTCCGCCATATTGGGTCCGCCATTTTGAATTTATGCATTTTGAGAGCGGATTCGTAATCAGCGACCTCGAAAACCCCGGGATACCAAATTTCGTCAAAATCCAAATACTTTTTTTTCCGCGTTTAGGGCACTCAGCATAACATTTTTCTTACCACTCACGGGGTTATTATTACGGGAATTTGACTCCGTTGCGTATTTTTAATTGTACGAATATAACCGGAGATATTGTGGAAAATTGGGCAAAAAGTACATATCGCCATTCTCCGATCATATGCAAAGTCGAATTTCTTCGGTCTCAAAAAGCGCAGATAGAATTTCTGCAAAAGTTAACAGCTATCACGATTAGAGGAGACGAATTTGCTAAAAAAGTCAAATTAAAAGAGGGTCTGGCGACGTTTCGCTTCGCATAATTCGTCGGCGTGCTCGATCCAGCCCTCTACCTTTTCCAAGAGCTTCTTTCACTATCTTCGTCGTGCTCATCAGGTCATAGAGAGTCTCGAGGATGACGAGCTGACACTCTTTGAGACTATTGAGAACGAGAAGGAGATGTACGATGACCTCGTTGGCAGCAATGTCGTTGACGCACTCGTTGTTCCTCGTCACGTTGTTGATCACCTCGAGGGCGCCTTTCTGTATGGCCTTCAAATTGTAACAGCTCAGAAGGCCGAACAGCAGTCCGAAGTGTCCTATGCACTGCATCTCGACACCCGGATTATTTTTTATAACGTTCTTCAGTGCCTCGAGGGACATCACGATGCATCGAAGCTTCTCCTGGTCTTTCTTCGTGAGCGTCATGCTGCCGAGGGACGCGAGATAGTCCGAGGATTTCGACAGGAAGTCGAGGAGATCGATGGTGAATCCTTTGGGATTCTGAAAAGTGCGAGTATGACGTCGGATGAGTGCGAAACGGCGTTCAAAATAAAACGGTGGTATAAACCAATTAAGGCCTTAGGCCACAGTAACGGGTATAAAATCATGTGCGAATTTAACAATTTTTTTTCGTATTAAAAAATGATTCACTCATAAAATTGATTACACATCTATTTAGTATGAATATCAAGTTGTTAGAAAATATAATCCTTCAATTCGGCCACTTTTTTTCGACCATCTTAGATCTGCCCCATAATTGGTTATATCAAAGTACTACTAAAAGGCATTCTATGTGAATTTTTTCAGATTTTTTAATTCAACATTTTAGAAAATGCCGTTTTTTTCCAAATTAATATATCTCGGAAACTAGAAGTAACTGAAAAAAATGTCTCTACATAAAAGTTGTAGTTTTGTGTTAGCTTTCGAGCGGACGACTTGAAATAATTTTTATAGCACAGTGTGACCTAAACCCGCACTTTACGCACGCTTTTCCGTGACCTAAGTAGCCCTTTTTTACACCGTACAAAAATCGATCGCCTAACTTCACAGATGTATGAAAAACAAAAGAAAATACTTTTAAATGTCATTTCAAGCTTGAAAATTCATAGCGGACAAGTAACGAGACAGGGATAGGTTAGCGATTCTCCTAAAAACATTTTCATGTTGTACAAAAAATTACAGCGAAATCAAAACGAAACGCTGACCCATAGTTTGTTGTATGGAAATTATATCTTTCATTCCGAAATGGACAGTTCGGGAAGTGAATTTAGTGAAGATGAGATAAACGAAATTGTTCCAGACGCTATAAAAAAAATAGCGAAATCGGTGACTCTAAATTTGTTGCCCAGTAAATCGAAAACATTGTATACAGCAGCGTATAACGCATTCAATGGCCCTAGCAGCAATCTAACATTGAATAATTGCAATGTCACACGAACATGCGGGACTGACAATAAGATGGTGCAAACCGACAAAAGCGGTTAAAAAAAATCGTTACAGTTTGTAAAATTGGTGTTTTAATTACATGCGTTGAAAAAATTAAAGTTATTCCTCTTGTTTCACCTACTTTTGTGTACATTATTTAATAAACGTACATGGATTATCGAAATTATTATTCTGGTGTGACAGTTTTTCAATTTTTTTTCTTCTGTGCTTGACTTGCGGTTAACGTTGAGATTATATGATATTTTAACGCAAGTTTAAAAATGATAATTTCATCCCTCGGGGGGGGCTGCGCCCCCCCGAACCCCCCCTCTACACCCCCCCTCCCCGCGTTCGAGGCGGGTTTATGTCACATGTGCTATAAAATAGTATACGATACTCGTGACCTGAGTAGCCTATTATTGCACGGCGGTTAGCACCCTCGCTGCGCTCGGGCGCTAACTTCACGCCGTGCAATAATAGGCTACTTAGGTCACACGTATCGTAATATACTATTACGTTCCGGTAAAGCTAATTTTTTACCAAAAAAGGGGGAAATTATTTTTTATTCAAAAACGGCCATTTTTTTGGCTGAAAAAATGACAGTCTTCCAGTATGTCTGACGATATCGTAAAAAAATCGCCAGAGTGGCACGGAGCGAGGTTCCGGTATAAAAAAATTAATTTGTGGTTTCATTTTTTTACCCTATAACCTCGATCCGTGCCACTCTGGCGATTTTTTTGCGATATCGTCAGACATACTGGAAGACCCTGTAATTTTTTCAGCCAAAAAAATGGCCGCTTTTATTTAAAAAAATAATTTCCCCCTTTTTTGGTAAAAAATCAGTGTTACCGGAACATAAAAGTTACTTCAAGTCGTCCGCTCGAAAGCTAACACAAAACTACAACTTTTATGTACAGGCATTTTTTTTCAGTTACTTCTAGTTTCCGAGATATATTCATTTAGAAAAAAACGGCATTTTCTAAAATGCCGTTTTTAAAAATGGCCGTGAATTAAAAAATCTGAAAAAATTCACATAGAATGCCTTTTAGTAGTACTTTGATATAACCAATTACGGGGCAGATCTGAGATGGTTGAAAAAAAAATGGCTGAATTGACGGAGAATCCCTCATATATATATTTTTTTTCGATGTACAAAATGGCCGACTACTCGCAACTTCTCGAAACAGCTTTTTCCAATTGGCGTGACAAATAACTTCAACATTTTTCACTCGATTTATTTCAAATTTAAAAATTACGTTCCTAATTGCATTTCGCAGAGAAGTACGTACGGAATTTCTGATTAATCGAAAACTTTTCATTTTATGAGCAGTTTGTGAGCAGTTATAACGAAATTTTTCACTGAAAATTCATTTCCTAAGTTCAAATACCTACAACTTTTGAATAAAACAATATTTTTTAAATTCCGTATGTACTTCTCTAGGTATTCTAATGTAGATTGACGAGAATTTTTGTTTTTTGTTCTAGGTAAAAAATTGTGGATGCTAAATGTCATGCCGCGGAGCGCCTAAAAAAAGATAAAAGAAAATGTCATGCCGCGGAGCACCTAAAAAAAAAGATAAAAGTGAAACACTTTTTCATACGAAAAAATTGTTATTTTCGCACATGATTTTATACCCGTTACTGTGGCCTGAGGCCTTAAGTGAAGTGGATAAAAATACATTTGTCTTTCAATTATTGCACCCTTAGAACATTATTTTCCGATATGAGAAAGTCATTAGTAGTAGAGTAACTTAATGTCGGACGTAAAAAGTAATATTCCTTCGTAATCTCGATGGGGAAAAAATAATTCAGCTGCCTCCGACTTCCGTTAGAACAGTGAATTTCAACCGGTGTGCCGCGGCACACTGGTGTGCCGTGAGTGTATTTCTTGTGTGCCGCCAAAAAATAGGCGGATGTATGTATCACGTGATAATACCCGGGCACCGATCGTGACGAGTGTCGTTTCGCGGGGCGGTCGCCGCGGGGCGAAGTCCAATACGAAGTCTCGCCGTAAGAATTTTATAGAGATTCAAGTGTGCCGCCTTATAAAAAAGGTTGACAAACACTGCGTTAGAAGACTAAAACTTGGCATGAATATTTCTTCACCCCCGATCATAGTGTTCGTTCGGGTAAGAGTTGAATATTTCTTTTGAACGTCCCTATTGCACAGCAGCTACGTACCTCGATGGAGAATGTCGGTTGTTCGTTGTATATCTTGACGAATATTTCGCCAATAACGAGCTCGCCGCTGTGAGCGCTGTACGCGAAATTACTGAAGTCGTGCTCCAAACTGCCACCGCCCTCGATCCGCTCCTCTCTCATGTTCTTCAGATACTCGATGAGCTCGGCTCTGGTCGCATTGTCCCATATCAAGTAAGGATTCGAGCAATTGGAATTGAGAGTCTTCAGTATCTCCTCGGGCTTGTCCCTCGAGAGTTGCCGCGCGAGATAAGGCGTAAGGAGGCTCTCCAGCGCCGCCACCGTCACCGGATTGTGCGGTGTCTCGTTCTCGCCGCTCATGTATCCGCCGAGTCGCGCGCACGCTCGTATCGCCAGCTTGGCCAAATTGTTCGCGACCTCTTGACGATTCTCGTCCTGATTTCTCTCGACACCGCCCTCCTCGAGGGTGTAATCGTAATTGAACATGAAGAGAAGCAAATGCCAAAGCGCACCGGCTTGAATCAATTGCATCTGCAGTATACTGTCGGTAGCCAGGGACGATATGCACTCGGTCGCTACCGAGCATAATTTCGTCAAATGCTGCAATCGGCGAATAACAATTACCGATACATTCACAATAAAAACAAAAAGAAACAATTAGAAGAGAGTAGAATACTTGGTTGCTCGGGTTGAAATTTCGGAATACCTTGAAATGCAATATTCGGCAAAGATCCTTGATGAGCTGTGCAAGCTCGACCATCTTCTCTCGGCAACCCCGGAAGGTAGCGGCTACGGAGAAGCAACGCGTTATGTGAGTGCACACTTGAACCGCAACGTCGTTCGCCTTGCTCGATTTGTTGAGAACGGAAACGCATCTGGTGTAAGCCTCGAGGAGAGCGTCCAAGCCTCCCTCGCGTCTCAATTCTTCGGCATTTAGGGCGGAACAGTGCACGGTGTGGTAGGCGAGCTCACTCGCGGCTGCGAGCAACGGCGCTGATTTTGAAAAGAGCTGATCGTCCTCGGTCTCGAGCTTTATCGTTTTTATGAGTTGGGGATAACCCGCGTATTTGTAGGGCCTGAGCTCGTCGCTGTAACGCTCGAACAGAATGCTCTGGGTGCGTAGAATGAGAACGATATTATCGGGATTAGGACCGTCGGTTGTCCAGCAGCTTCGACTGCACAGAAATTCATAGGCCTGATTAACCGCCTCGAATTTGTCCTGGAAATTTCCAAACGAAAAACGTCATTTCGGGAATAACGTGCGAGATATGAGGGGCTCTTATTTCTTAAGGGGGGAAATACGTTTAGGCGTTTATGTTTTGTTACTAGTTTTGGCTGTTACATGGTATTTTTTCAATCTTCAAAAATGGCCGAGGCATGGTCTTCTAGACTGCTTTTTCAAAACTGGCGTGACGTATAGCTAAAAAACTAATCGACTCTCTGATGAAATTTGGCATAAATCTTTCTAACCTTACTGTTTAAAACATGACTTGCATTATCCGTTCATTTTTCGTAACCAGATAATATGGATAGTGGTGAATCTTAATATCCGGATGTCCGTATTTTTCGGATAATTCGGATAATTTTGAAAAAAAAAACATGGAAATGCGTTAAAAAGTAGTTTTATTCATATTTATTAAAATTGAACCAAAATGTTTCTCTCTTTACTATAGCTAATGGACGATGTTAACATTTTTAATATCATAAAATGATCGAGCATAATAGTATGCTACTATTTATCATAAAATATTAAAATAAAATATGAATCATTGAAAACAGTTAGGTAACTCTTTCCTCTAAAACTTAAGGGGTTACACCTAGTTGGCAGCACCAAATTAGAATTTTGGAGGCTGCTACCTCTGCAGAAGGTTTGCTGTATGGTCTGGGCATCGATGATTCCATTAAGAGGTAATAAATTACATTTTATCTACGTATATACCTGACGTAAAACTTTAAACGCGTTTTTCTCGGAATGACTTTTTCAGAATCGGTGACCAAAATATCTCAAAAACAACTAAACCGATCTGCTTCAAATTTCACAGACATTTTTTGTATATCTAAAGGCAGTCCTTGATCGAAGGTTTTTTTGTCAATGCATCTTTTTTTATATTAAGGACAATAGAGTGTTTTTTCACGGAAATTTCGACGATCACTTTCGATCGGCGATTTCGATCGGCATTTTTCCCGAAAATTCAACCTTTTTGTTTCGAAGCGTACCATTTCATCGATTTTCAACATTTCTCACCTTTTCGTGGTTCATATTCTGCATATGAATATTAATGAAAGAAAAATCTTTGCTTCTTTTCACATTAATCTCGCCAACGCTACGTGTCACACCGTCTGACAACATCCGCCGCAACCCGTTTAGTAGACCGTGTCATACCTCCGCTATTTTGAAAGATTAATAAAAAATACTATGTAACAGCCCAAAGTAGTAAAAAAACAGACCCTAACAAGGGGGCATTCCCTACTCCCCATCACCGATTTCGCTCAAATTTATAGGACATGCAGAGGTTGGCTAGAAATTAAAATACCCGAAGTGGGAACTCCAGATGGCCAGGCGTTTAGAAAATAAAAATGTTGACGCGGCTCTCGCACCGTATAAGCCATTTACGTTAGTATGTTTGCCAAGCAGCGGTTGGCGTAGCGGTAAGCGCTCGGACTAGTAATTCGATGGTCGTGGGTTCGACTCCCCGTGTGGAGACTTTTTTTTTTCATTTTCTATATTTTTCTCAATTTTTATATTATTCATTTTTTAATTAAGCAAAGAGGTAAATAATTAATTTTATTTATTTATTTACACGCAAAAGGCATATAGGACGTCATTTTTTAATGAGCGCATAATCGTAGAAAATTTGGAGTTGCTGATTGACTCGTGGCGAGGACAAACAAATCCGCAATTATACGACGAACTCTTCCAAGATGAAGAAGGATTGCCAACGTGTAGCATCAAAATAATTCCCCCTAAATGTACTCCACTGGTGCAGCCCTGCGATGTATATTTTTATCGTCAGGTTCAAAACTTTATTGAAAAAATACAAAATTGCTCTTATCTCATCGAGCAAGGAAAAGAAATAACTTCCCGAGAAGACTGCATAAAAATACATTCGATTGTTCATCATCAATTATCCGCGCCAATATTCGGTAAGATGTTACGTTACGCGTGGTTCGCTTCTGAACTTTGCGATGAGAGAGAATGCTTTATGAATGTCAATCAAGTATGTTTTTCTATGGAGACGTTGAAACAACGATGTGGTTGTAAAAATGCGGCGTTTATAACGTGTGCTAGATGCAGAAATGATTATTGTTTCCCCCGTTTCTACGATAAATATCATCCCGCCACATGTAAATCATCGAATGTCAACGAATAAAGTTTTGAATTTTCATGTACAAAGTCTTTTCGTATGCGCTTTAACGGGGTCCTCTAGTTTCTCGGGTCGAAAAAATCGATTTTTTTTTCTTCATAAATCACATCTACAACATGTGTAGAAAATGTGTGCCAAAGGATTTTTCGATATTCGAAGTGGTTCACAAGTATAAATGACATGCGCGAACTTTCAAACGCGTTTTTCTCGAAACACCATTTTTCGAAACGGTGACCACGATATTTCAGAAACTACTGCACCGATCTTGTTCAAATTTATACAGCATCTTTAATATGTTATAAGCCAGCGATTGAACTAGGATTATCATGATTGCTTCGATAGTTTTTTTGTACGAGCGATAAACTTTTTAAAAAATGAGTAAAAAATAGAATGTAATTTTCAAAAGTGTATAAAAAAGTCAATTTTTGCAATTTAGAATTCACTCTAGTTCAATCGCTAGTCTTACATATGAAGATTAAAATGCCGTTTGGTTTTTTGATTTCAGATAAGCAGAACAGCCGCAATCTTGGTCACCGTCAAGCACCTCTTTTACTTGATGTCTTCCTGTCGGCCACTATAACGTGTATTCTATTATATATTTTGACTTCAAAAAATTTGTAAAGCTTATTTAAATGTTAATAAAGATTATGCAAAAACAATGAGATTGATTATTTCGATGCTTTGCCCGTAAAAAATTATTGAAAAAGCCGTAAAAAAACAGCCGAGAAACTAGAGGACCCCGTTAATTACAATCCCTTGTTGAAAAGCCCGAAATTCCAATTTTTTACCTTTTCTATGCCTATTGCGTATAAATAAATAAATTAAATGAATTATTCACCTCTTTGCTTAATTGGAAAATGAATAATATAAAAATTGAGAAAAAGATAGAAAAAGAAAAAAAGTCTCCACACGGTGAGTCGAGCCCACGACCATCGAATAATTAGTCGGAGCTCTTACCGCTACGCCAACCGCTGCTTGGCAAACATGCCAACGTAAATGGCTTATACGGTGCGAGAGTCGCGTCAACATTTTTATTTTCTAAGCGCTTGGCCATCCGGAGTTTCCACTTCGGGTACTTTAATTTCTAGCCCAGCTCTGCATGTCCTATAAATTTGAGCGAAATCGGTGATGGGGGGGAATACCCCCTAGTAAGTCTCAAAAGTCGTGATAAAATCATTGTTTTAAAAAAAATCATGAAAATCGTCCATTTTTTCCTCGCCTAAAGGTATCTCCCCCCTTAATTAAGGCTCGAGAGGTTCACCGACGAACGTCAAAAGATACTCGTTTCTTTTTGCAAGCAGATATATCCGACAAAACTTAAACTTTGAAGAACTCATAAGTTCCACGCTCTAGCATTATTCGTAGGGGGTCGCTGGAAGCAAAAGAAACTTTACACCTACCCTTCCTTGAGGATTTTTGTCCGGATGATACATCTGGGCCAGCTTGTAATACGATTTCCGTACGTTAGCCTCGTTGTGTTGTTTATCAGTGGGCAGTCCGAGGACTCTGTACGCTTCGTCGACCGTCATGATCGGTGGCTTCTTCTCGACCTCCTTTTTCCAAGCGTCCAGAACGTCCTTGAGCAGATGAACCTACATCCGCCACCGAGAAAATACCGTTACAAGGCTTTCTCCACCAGGGGGAGGGTGGAGAAGATAAGCGCAATCGTACCGGATTAGAGATCGGCCACATGGGGAATTTGACGGTATCGCAGAGATGCCGTAGATAGAATATCTGGCAGAACAATTCCTTCTCCAATTGTGGATATCGTATCGCTGGTATAGCGATATATTGGTATCTGGCCATCGTGTGGCTTCGAAGTTTCGGCGAGAAGTCAGCTATATGCGCGGCCACTTTTTCTATCAGCATTCGACGCATCTCGGAGTTCCATATGGCCTCGGGCGTGTCGTAGTCTCCGAGGAAGATCTGCGCGAATTTGTCAGCCCCGTGATTCTCGAGATAGCTGACCATGGCGTCCGGCAACAATTGTCCGAGGATGCTTCGCTGCATGATGTCGGACGAGGGATTCTGTCGGTCGAGAGTCAAAAGACGGAGAGAAAAAAATTAGATCGCATCCTAACAGCGAAAGAGTTTTCAACGTCGATTCTTACTGACCGCGTCGTCGCCCCGGAACGCCTGTTTCGCGTGTGTCAATTGGAGAAAAGTCGCGATCGGCAAAACGTTCGAGCCCGTGTACATGAGTATGAAGTAAAAAACACCGGTAAGGTAGATCTTGGATAGATCGGGATTATCGCGCATTATCTCGCACAGGAGGGTAGCGACGCGTTCGACGAGTACCGGATCGAAGGTGAGGAGCAATTGAACGACGTGCTGGAGGCACTGAAGTTCCGAGAGCAATTTCTTGACCCGTGGCAACGGTCTTATCACCGCGTTGTCCGCATCCCTGCTCGGATAATACCCGCACATCGTTATGAGAATATCGAGTATAAGGGCGGCTAATTCGCTCTCGTTTATCACCGGGGCACCCTTCGCTACGAGTGTCCACTTCAATTGCGGCACTTGCGATATCATTCTCCAGCTATCCAAGCCCTGAAACCAGACTTTCGTTTTGTGCGTCAATTTGTTCGCTGCGTAGAGCTCTCTCAGTTCCGTCAAACTTATCGGGCCTTTTGTGTTGTCGCCCTCGTTGTAGTACCACTCCTTCTCCAGCGTTCTCTCCTGCTCCGGACCCGCCTCGATCACGTTCGTCTGCGTCGGCACGACCGCTCGCGACGTGTGCAAATGCGCCAGTGTCAGCAGATCTACCAGCACTCGCACACCCTTCTGATCCATTATGTCTTTTACGTTGCGACGATGCAGTATCAGCTTGTTTACGAACATCACCAGACGATCGCGCTCCGTTCGGTCCGTGCAACGCTCCAACATACCCACGATGTACTTCGTGTCCGAGAACGGACCTATGTCCTCGTAGTAACGGCCGTAGACTATCGTCATTGCTTGCAAACAGAGGCACTTCATTTGGACCTTCGTCGTCAAGAGGAAGCGGTGATAGAGGTCGTTGAAAAACTCGTAGCTGCGACAGAGTCAATAGTCTTACAATCGTGGAACATTGTCATAGTTGAGAGGTAGAAAGCAGCTGAAGCTTGAACTACAGTAGGCCGACGTGGGCCACGCACGCCGAACTGGACACGTCGGAGCCCATATACTTTATGTGGCGACTAGTTGTGTAGAGCTACATTAAGAGACTATACCAGTGTGGCACTTTCAAAAAATCGATTTTTTGTGCCTTCGACAGTTTATGCGTTCAAGAATATCCTGCAAAAATTTCAAGGCCGTATCTCTAATACTCCCCGAATGGCAGCCTTCTAAAGAGCAACCGCTCGGAGGCGACAAATCGATAATTAAATCTTTAAACGCGTTTTTCTCGAAATGTAATTTTTCAAATTTGCTGACATTGTAACTCAAAGAGCAATTATCCGATTGACTTGAAATATGAACTGAGTACTCTTGAATATATTTACTCTACAATGACGAAGGATATTTTTGATTTGATGAAAATTGACGATTTGGCATTGAAAAAAACGACCATTTTATAGGCAAGAAAACAGACTTTTTTCATAACTACGCCATTTTGTTAGATTTTGATGTTTTTCAAAAATCCTAGGTCACTGTACAGGAAATACCTTCCAGTTTAACATTTTCTCCTTTTTCGGTTTCAGCTACTCAATCGGCGGGAATCATGGCAGCAGTGGAGGAACTTTTTTTTGGCGCCTCCGAAGGCAGCGCATAAGTCGCTTGGATCTCAATATTTTTCTATGAAAAATTATGTAATATAGGTAAAATATAGCCAAATATATTCGTAATTTTCCGAAACATTTAATGGAGTACGTTTCTTCCAAAAAATTCCCGAAAATCACCCAAATTTTCAGTGTTCACACTGGTATAGCCCCTTAAACCCACGCCACGCGCCGCAATGCTGCGTACGCGACGCAGCCCACGCGTCTGACGGCGTGTGCATAGTGTAGCTCTACGTCTCAGACGTCGGACGCGTCATTCGCGAGCGCCGACTAGCGAGTTTAATTACCGACGCGAATATCGGTGGTTATTTTATTACGGAGATGAGTGATGAAGAATTCATTGATCTGGTTCGGCAGTATCCTGTCATATATTATCTAAAATTGCGGGAATATAGAGACACCGCTATGGAAATTGCCAATCTTTCCTTCGTACTAATTGGTTTTCGAAATGTATGCATTTTTTTATACCTTGTTCTATTAGGTCATCAATTTCTTTGAGTTGTGCTTTTGACATGCGAAAATACATGAAAAAGCGAGCTTCATCTGCTTGTAAACCTTTTACGAGAGTGTGGTATTCACCAACTTCCTCTCTTCTTAAGGAGTTTCGATACCAAAACCGAAATAGTTGTAGACGATTGAAATTCATATCGCCGAGAGATTAATTTAGGATGCGTTAACTGTCCAAAAATGAATCCGTTTCATCACATAGATTCGGGGATTTTGAAGGTTCAAGTTGAGTTTTGTTCGAGTATTATTAATGAACCAAGTGGAGAAACCGCTTAATTTTTCAACACGATATTCCTGACACTTAATCACAGTTTGTTCAGTTTTTTAAATTTAAGTCGAAGCATTATTTTAACCCCTACAGCCCTATAAATAGTGTTTACGAAGTAGTACGTGTGTTACCAAATGGATGAAGGTTCACGTTGAAACTTCATGGCACGTGGCATTTCGTAAACACTAGTTATAGGGCTGTAGGGGTTTAAATAATGCTTCGATTTAAATGAAAAAAAATAAATAAACAAACTGTGATTAGTGTCAGGAATGTCGGGTTAAAAAATTAAGCGATTTCTCCACTTGGTTCATTAGTAAAACTCGAACAAAACTCAACTTGAACCTTTAAAATCTCCGAAACTATGTGGTGAAACGGATTAATTTTTGGACAGTTAATGCATCCTAAATTAATCTCTCGGTGATATGAATTTCAATCGTCTACAACCATTTCGATTTTGGTATCGAAACTCCTTAATGCCTTAGGCCACAGTAATGGGTATAAAATCATGTGCGAATTTAACAATATTTTTTCCTATGAAAAAGTGATTCGCTCAGAAAATTAATTACACATCTATTTAGTATGACTATCAAGCTGTCAGAAAATATATATATTTTTTTCGATGTACAAAATGGCCGACTAATAATATTTTCTTTTGTTATCTTTTTTTAGGCGCTCCGCGGCGTGACATTTAGCATCCACAATATTTGACCTAGAAGAAAAAATAATAATTCTCGTCAATCTACATTAGAATACCTAGAGAAGTACGTACGGAATTTAAAAAATATTGTTTTATGCAAAAGTTGTAGGTATTTGAACTTAAGAAATGAATTTTCAGTGAAAATTTTCGTTATAACTGCGCATAAACTGCTCATAAAATGAAGAGTTTTCGATTAATCAGAAATTCCGTACGTACCTCTCTGCGAAATGCTATTAGGAACATAAGTTTAAAATTTGAAGTAAATCGAGTGAAAATTGTTCAAGTTATTTGTCACGCCAATTGGAAAAAGGCTGTTTCGAGAAGTTTCGAGTGTTCGGCCATTTTGTACATGGAAAAAAAAAATTTCTAACAGCTTGATATTCATACTAAATAGATGTGTAATTAATTTTATGAGTGAATCACTTTTTCATACGAAAAAAATTTGTTAAATTCGCACATGATTTTATACCCGTTACTGTGGCCTAAGGCCTTATCTTTATGTTGTGAACCCAGTGTTTTCTTTACGTATTTTTCCCCCTTAATGCTCTGAAGCGATTTGAAGCCATAAAGGAAAGTAAATCTTCTTCAAAATCACTGTCCGCTTCGTAAATTTTTATCTCACTGATAACAGAGTTCTCACTTGATCGACAACCAGCGTGAAATGCGCGACACGCGTTAAGACGCGCGTCGGTTTGGAGTGCACATCAACCTTACACGTGTGAGACGTCTCAGACGTGTGCGTCGGCCTAATGTAGTTCGCGCTTAAGGGGTTATATACAGTTGAAATTTTCGAAAAATCGATTTAAAAAAAAAGTAATGTACATACATTTAAGTACACACACAGAAAAATTCTTGTCAATCCGGCGAATATTCTCGGCGTTACACGCACATTTCGAATAACGTGTCAAAGTGTTCGAAAGTGCTTTTGAAACTTTAAACGCGTTTTTCCTCAAAACTGTGTTTTTAAAGTCGGTGAGCAAGATTTCTCGGAAACGGCTGAACCGATCAGTCTCAAATTTTAACACAATCTTTTCAAGTATATTTTTTAGTAATTAATCGAAGGTTTCTTCTCACCGATAAATATTTTCCATTTTAAACATTTTAAGGCCTACATTTTTGTCTAAAATCGATTTTTTTTAGAAGCCGCCATTTTGTCACAAATTATTATTTTACTTATTCCTTCGATCAATTACAAGATAATCCCTTCTATTAACGAAATATTTTTGGTTTTTTTCATTCTAGATGATCCAGTCCAAAGATATCGTGCTCACCGCAAGACGCCTTTTTTTAGAGATGCTCCCGGAGATCAGCTGTAGCAGCTTTCAAAATAATTATTTTTACAAATAAAAAATGTTAAAATGCAGTTAAAAGTTACCATAATATGTGTACAAATTTTTACGTTAATAGATTTAAAAGGTCTTCTCAAGAAAAATCCTTGAAAAATCGATCTTTTTGGGCCTCCTGACTGTATATAACCCCTTAAATCGCATAAGATTGAAACTCGGCACTCTTGATGATCAAACAAAAACTCACGACTTTCTTATTGGACTGTCGGGACAGTCTTTTTCCAGGAGAAGCCTCAAGTAGTAATCGCCAATTTTCACCTCGTCCGAGAGGCATTCATACTGGACCTCGAATTCGCGATGATTCCAAGCGATCAATGTTCCACCGGACAAATCCTTGTCCGAGCTAAACGCGCGTATCTCGTTCTCCAGTGCCGTGCGTAATTCTTCTCTCGTCTTGTGATTCCATATGAGATTGGGCATCGTGTGATCCTGATTGAATTTGTAATAAAATAATTTCCAATTTGCCTCGGACTTGATTCTTTCACGGCGTTTGCGAAGTACGATCGGCCTTTCCTTGATCTTTTCGCGTCTCTCGAAACCGATACGGGCACCCCAGTGCTGCAATGCGTTCTCCAAATGTTTCTCCATCACTCTCATCTGACGCTCTATCGCTATCCATTGAGGGCCCTTTTTGTTTTTCGACGCGTGCGCTATGGCCATCTTCAAATTGTCACGATTGTTCAGTCTCTCCTCCTCAAGAAAGGAATCTGGCACCTTGTCCTCCGAGCTCAGGTAGTTTAGAAGGCCACACGGCTGTGAAAAAAAAACAATGCAACCATCACTGATCCATCGTTAAGGAGTTAGGCCACTGTGAAAATGAGAAAAAATCGATAGTCACTTGAGGCAACTCAAAATAAAGAGGAAGGTCCAACATAGGGTGCAGGAATCGCAGATTGAAGGTAAACTTGTCATTACAACGATAGAACTGCTGGTGAAACTTTAAACGCGCTTTTCTCGAAACTATGTTTTTTTAAACGCTGTACACGATTTCTCGTTATCTTGAAATTTCGTACACTTATTCAGTGTAATAGTAGTTTAATCTTTACCGACGTTTTGCACAACATTTTTTTTTCATTAGTTATTAACAATAATGTCATTTTTCCTCGAAAAAACGATAGAATTTTGTTTTGTTTATTAGAACACGCTAACAAAATAACTCAGTCAAGCCTTAACCAATATTATCTATTTTCAGAAGAAAAAAACTCGGTTCAGATCAGGCGGGAGGCCAAAATCAAATACACTGTCGAGCCCCTCATGTTGAAAGGTCCTTCTCGAGATTATTTATAACTTCTTTAATTATTTTTTTATGAAATGTGGCACACAACTTTGTTAACGTACATACAAGTAAATGTTCAAACTTATGCTTTCAAAATATTTTTTTTTGAATAACCCGGACGTTAGGTCGTCCTGGTAGACTAACCTTCTAAGGCCTTAGGTCACAGTAACGGGTATAAAATCATGTGCGAATTTAACAATTTGTTTTCCGGTGTAAAAGTGATTCAATCATAAAATGAATTACACATCTACTTAGTATGAATATCAAGCTGTTAGAAGATATTTTTTTTTGCGATGTACAAAATGGCCGACTACTCGAAACTTCTCGAAACAGCTTTTTTCCAATTGGCGTGACAAATAACTTCAACAATTTTCACTCGATTTACTTTAAATTTAAAAGTTATGTTCCTAATTGCATTTCGCAGAGAAGTACGTACGGAATTTCTGATTAATCGAAAAGTTTCCATTTTATGAGCAGTTATAACGAAAATTTTCACTGAAAATTCATTTCTTAAGTTCAAATACCTACGACTTTCGAATAAAACAATATTTTTTTAATTCCGTACGTACTTCTCCAGGTATTCTAATGTAGATTGACGAGAATTTTTGTTTTTTGTTGTAGGTAAAAAAATGTGGATGCTAAATGTCACGCCGCGAAGCGCCTAAAAAAAAGATCACAAAAAAAAATATTAGTAGTCGACCATTTTGTATATCGAAAAAAAAATTTCTGACACCTTGATATTCATACTAAATAGATGTGTAATTAATTTTATGAGTGAATCACTTTTTCATACGAAAAAAAAATTGTTAAATTCGCATATGATTTCATAGCCGTTTCTGTGGCCTAAGGCATTAAGTATTGTTATCGATTTGATTTTTCTACAATTTTCTATATCTTTCATAAGATACTGATACAAATACCGACCACAATCCTTTTGAGTAGACCCATGGCAGTCGGATGCCCGGTCACCCACAATCCAACGAGATGTCTGCAGAGCTGCCTGTGAGTCAACATACGCCCGTCGCTTCCAACGGTGAAGAGACTGTTCAACAAGTGTCGAGGCAGAGCTCCTTCAGCGAGAGCCAATTCTTGCATCTTCGCCGCGACCTCCGGTGCGCCCTCCTCGATAATAGCTCTCATTATCAAACCGGCACCCTTAACAATCGCCAATGAGGGATGCTGAAAAAGTTTGAACAACGATCTACCTCGGGAGGCGACCATTTCCAGCAAATTGTCGAAGTGCTTGCCGTCGGTTGTTTCGCTGTACGGGACGCAAAGAGCAAACGTGAGAAGATCGAGCATCGCCGAGACCACGAGGGCGCCCGTGCCGTGATTCTGTAACGTAATCATACCCAAGCATCGAGAGGTATGCATGAGCTCGATATTTCAATAATATGCATCAGTGCATAGTATTATGCATTAAATGCATTTATAGCCTAAGGTCTTTGCTTTAATTTGCAACAAAGATTTTATAAAAAATTCCAAATGCACATTCCAATAACAAGAGTTATGACGATTTTTGTAAAGGGCCAAATCGCCCATCGTCGTGCTGCATATTGGAATCGGAAAAAATTAGAAGAAGGCTAGTTTTCTGACAGGTGATTTTGTAGGTGCCGCGGGTGCTGAATCCAAGTTTGCCTAAAAAGCGAGGTGTAGGGTTTTTTTAGGGGATGAAAGGGGATGGGGGTGGATTAATGCCAAACTACAACCCCCACGAGGTCGGCGCCGGGAGACAAAATGTTCAGAAAAATCCGGGCTTTATTTTTGTCCACAGCGCCGAAGTCGTGGAAGTTCATTTTTGGGGTGAAAAAGTGGGGTGCAATTTTGAAAAATCAGTTTTCATTCGATAACTCTTTAGGAAACATTCATACAATTTTTGTTCAAATCGGAACATTGTAGCCCTTGAAAAGACGCGTCGATCAAGCATTTGATCATCCCCCTCTAATAATATCTTCACCCCCAAAAGAAATGTTTAAAAAAAAAATTGTTTATTGAATAACTCAAAAACAATCGATTTTTCGGGGATGGTTGAAATGTACGAAATGTAGAGAATGATTTTCTCTATATTTTCGTTCCTATGGACCACCCTTGAATTTTGCTTTTTCGAACCCTTCTCATTGGTTGAAAATTCAAAATGAAATTCTGGGAAAACTATTGACCGAAAATAAAGAGATACAAGTTTGGCGCCGTGGACAAAAATGTAGCTGAGGGTTCAAGCTACAAATTCTTCCACGGCGATTGATTCGTGCGGTCAATAGTTTTCCCAGAATTTTATTTTCAATTTTTTACCCCCGAGAAGGGTTGGAAAATCAAAATTCAAGGGTAATCTATAGAAACGAAAATATAGAGAAAATTATTCTTTACATTTCGTACATTTGAACCATACCCGAAAAATCGATTGTTTTTCAGTTATTCAATAAACAATTTTTTTTTGTATTTTAACCATTTTTTGGGGGTGAAGATATTATCGGAGAGTGATGATCAAATACTCGATCGACGCGTCTTTTCAAGCGCTACAGCGTTTCCATTGGAACAAAAAGTTTACGATTTTTTTCTAAAGAGTTATTGAATTAAAACGTATTTTTCAAAACTTCACCGTTCTTTTTCACCCCCAAAATGAACTTCCACGACTTCACCATGGACAAAACTAAAGCCCGGATTTTTCTACACATCTTGTCTCACGGCGCCGACCTCGTAGGGGTGGTAGTTTGGCATTAATCCACCCCCATCTCATTTCATCCCCTAAAAAAACCCTACACCCCGATTTTTCTCCGATTACGGGGTTTTTCACCGACAGCACGATTGCACTAAACTGTTTAAGTCGTATCTCAAAATCTATTCGTCCGATTCACTTTTAATTCGGACAGTGCATACTTTATAATACTTTTTATCGTATGGCCGGATTATTTTTCGATAAATTCGTCCATTAGTTGAGAAAAAATTATTAATATTGTTTTCGTTGGTCGAAAGTCGATTTTTCTCTCGATAGCTTGCCATTTTCGTAATTTTCAAAGTTCCAAAAAAGCATTATTATACTAAATGTATATTTTTTTTATTTTTCATTTCAGATCGGCCAAGTCGCCAGCACAACCTACGCCGATCTTCGGAGCATCGCGAAGTATTGAAAATTCTCGTGTTATCGATGTACGAGGTTGAAGATGGTTACGATAGGATTTACCGTACCACATGACCGATCCACATTTCGAGGAGGCTCTCCAGAAATTTATTGCTGCTCAATAGGCTGCTCTTGTTCAATTGTTCCTGGCGAAGATCGCAGTCGTCGACGAGCATGGGTTGCATGAGGGCGCAGATGCAGTCAATGGCGGCTTGGGTGACGCCGCAGTCCTGTCGTTTGAGAGCCTTGACGACCTTGTTGCCAATTGCCTCGCGAAAACCAGGAAGACTCGTGAACGCCACGAAGCCGACCTTGCTCGCTACGAGTCGGCGTATCGCGTGAAATTGCGCCTCGACCTCTACGTTGCTCTCGAGTTCGCGACTCACGAGGGCGTTAAGTGCTGCCAGAATGATCTTGTCTTTGTTCTCCGTGAAGAGTCCCTGTAAGTAGTCATTCATCATCTTGTGTACCCCGAGCTGTAAACTCGTCACGGTCCAATCAACCGATTTCAAGGCCTGGACAGAAAATCAGACGCGGTACTCTCTGTACTCGGGGGGCGATTATGAGCTTAGCTCCGGCTAAGTCCCTTCCGTCGGTCGCGCCGGAGCGGAAAACGACATGCCGATCGTCGTACACTGTCGAGCGTGAAGAACACGCGAGCGGGGAAAAGAGACAGAGAGAGAGAGCCCGAGAGGAAATTGGTATAAGCTCGAAGCGATTTGGGGTGCGTTCGACTTGGGCGCTTACACGCTTGCAGCATTTTCGGGCATCGTGTACTTCGACTTGGCGCTGTGCGCGCTTACAGAAACATTTATGACGTCACGCGTGACGTCATTGCCGCTGCCCTATTGTGCTCACAAACTCTTCTTTCGGCAAAAGCGTGAGCGTTAAGGGGAGATATACACCTAGATGGTCGAAAAAACGATTTAGAAGCTATGAACATTCCGTCGACCGTATAAGACCTACACTATGGGCTTGGTATCGATGATTCCATGTAAGTTGACAAATTTCATGATTTACTCATTCCCAAATTTTTAAACGCGTTTTTCTCAAAACCACGTTCTTCGAATCGGTACCCAAAATTTCTCGAAAACCAATGAACCGATTGCCTTGAGGTTTTTTTGTGGTTATTCTATACACCATTATCAAGTACTTGTCATAGGATTTTTTTCCGTTACTTAGTTTTTGTTTGATAGGCAAAATAATAACTAATTTTTGGCCCAAAAATCACTATTTATGTTCAAACGTCCGCCATTTTGTCATAGATCGATATTTTCAAAATCGGCTATGACAAGTACTAGATTATAGTATCTAATTTAATAATCTTTTTGTTTTTTTTTTTTCAGATGATTTTTTAAGAAACGCCAGTGGGTACCGTATACGCAGATTTTTTTACGACGCTCCAAGGATCATACAATATCCTTGTATATTTTTGGTATTTTTAAATAAAGAAAATTAAACACATTTTTGAATGTATATACTAGTAGATAATTGAAACCCCAATCCGAAATTTCAAATAGTTTTCCTTGAAAAAATTCACAAAAATGACCTTTTTTCCGGCTCCTAGGTATATATCTCCCCGTAAAAGCGCGCTTATTTTCTAAACGAACGCCTAATGAGAACACCCAGGTATCAATTTCCAAATAGTTGTCCAGAAGTTGTCCAAATGGGTACCAAATGTCGGAATTACCTATAAGTTATCATGTGTCCAACGTCCAAGTTTTTTGGATGGTCAACTTTAAGGCCTTAGGCCACAGTAACGGGTATAAAATCACGTGCGAATTTAACAATTCTTTTTCGTATGAAAAGATGATTCACTCATAAAATTAATTACACATCTATTTAGTATGAATATCAAGCTTTTAGACAATATATATTTTTTTTCGATGTACAAAATGGCCGACTACTCGAAACTTCTCGAAACAGCTTTTTTCCAATTAGCGTAACAAATAACTTCAACAATTTTCACTCGATTTACTTCAAATTTAAAAGTTATGTTCCTAATTGCATTTTGCAGAGAAGTTCGTACGGAATTTCTGATTAATCGAAAACTTTTTATTTTATGAGCAGTGTATGAGCAGTTATAACGAAATTTTTCACTGAAAATTCATTTCTTAATCACAAATACCGACAACTTTTGAATAAAACAATAATTTTTTTAATTCCGTAATTCTCTAGGTATTCTAATGTAGATTGACGAGAATTTTTGTTTTTTGTTCTAGGTCAAAAATTGTGGATGCTAAATGTCACGCCGCGGAGCGTCTAAAAAAAAAGAAAATATTAGTAGGCGGCCATTTTGTACATCGAAAAAATATATATATTTTTCTTACACCTTGATATTCATACTAAATAGATGTGTAACTAATTTTATGAGTGAATCACTTTTCCATAAAAAAAAAATTGTTTAATTTGCACATGATTTCATACTCGTTACTGTGGCCTAAGGCCTTAAGGCGAAGTAGAAGATCTACCACGTGACATGTGAGTGCGAGAGAGATAGCTGAAATTTTCGAACAGAGATTTCTCAGAGATGAATAATATTTAGGGCAAAAGGAAATCATCAAGCTCTGCGTCATGGAATTCTCCAGAGCCTAATGCTTCGTTTCTCCTAAAAAATTCAACCATCTATGAGAAAATTGGGTTGGAGAATTTGTGAGGTTATGTTAACCTCGTACATGCCCTTAAAATAACGTCCGGGCGGTCATTTTGTACCTATTCAGCCGACTTTTGGACAACTTTTTTAAAATTGCTAACTGGGCACCGAACACGATGGTTACCCAGGTAGCAATTTCCCTATAGTTGTCCAGAATTTGTCTAAATGGAAACAAAATGCCCGCTTGGAAGTCATCATGGTTAACTTGAAGGTACCTTCCGGGCGGACATTTTGCACACTTTAGCCGTCTTTTGGACAACTTTTTGAAAATTGCTACTTGGGCGGTTCCTTGTGAGAATTTATCAAACCTGGCGGCAACAGCTTCACGCGAACTGTTTTCAGTTATTTTGGGAGACCATATTTCTACTAAAATGATCTCTTCGACATTGTTCTGGATTCGAGTTAGGGGATTTATTTTGACGGAGATGTCCAAAAATTAGGAAAAATGTTCCCATTTCATCTCTTCATCACGACTGTTTTCTATTAGACCCTAATCAAAGCTGGGCAGAAAAACGTTAACCCGTTAATCGTCAATTATCGAAGTTAACATATTGCTCAACGATTTAACTTTCAAGTTAAATTCGACGACGCTCATGTGGCAGACGGCGAACAAATGAAGTGCGCGACGCACGTGCAATTGAGGTGAGCAGTTATGCATAGCGTGCGTGTAAACAGGAACTTTATAATGCGTTCAACGAGAGAACGATACACTCCCGAACCTAAATGCGTCCGGTGGTGTCAGAACCCCCTCTTCTTCTCTTGTTTACCCTTTCTGCTTAGTTTTTTAATTACCTTCCTTACCTAGCCACCCCACTAGTCCCTATTATACTCTTATCTACCTACTGTGGTACTATGTACCCATGCTGTTATAGAGAAGTATTTATCTATTCAGGCTGAAACGCGGCGTTTCAGCGTGAAGTGGATCTAGAACGATTCTGAGGTGTTGAATTTTCGTGGTAAAAATATCGTTCGGAAATTCGGTCGAATATTATGAGATCTCAAGATTGAGTAAACGGATCGAAAAATCACCCAAACAAAGTCGATAGAAAAAAATCATATTTCATTGGTAAAATGTCATTAAATTTTCGATTCGTCGCCGCGTTTTCGCGTAATATCGAATCAAAGTTAAAACGTCGTCTGCCTTCTTACTGTGTAGAGTACAGTAAGATGCCTTCGTATCGTAAATGTCCTATTCATTTCTTAATTTTCTCCAGTCTATCATAATATTCAGTGCACAAAAAATTGTATACTCCTGAACCAAGTATGGTAAAAATTAAGAGTCAGTTTGTATTTTTCTTACTTTGTCTACATTTTATATATTCAAAACGCTTATTGGATTTTTCAACTGAGAATATATATTTTTCTATTACACGCCTTGAAAAATTGTAGATAGTGTATTAATATTCAATTCGTACGTATTACGAAATGTGAAACCGTATGAAATGTAGGTCCGGAATTGAATTTTACAACACCGAAGCCTAAATATTCATTCATATACTAAGTTTTGAAATTTGGTTTGCCATAGTATTGTAAAAGTATTTTAAATTTCATATTTCTTCAAACAGCGTTTTGTAATATTCAATGTACAAGGTATTGTACTTTTCAACAGAATGAAGTTAAAAATAATAGTCATATTGCGATTTTAATACTTTTTGTGTATATAATGAAATCATATACGTTTGTCGCTTTAATCAAACAAATATTTATATTATTATCATATATTAAAATGGATACGAATCTATGAAAATTCATTTACATCACTGAAGTTTCCATTACTGAAGTACGAATTTGCTTTTCTTATTCGGAGTTTAGAAATTTTCAATTATAAAAGTATAGTAAATTTAATTACTTTTTTTACAGTGTATGTGCGTCGTTTTCACATTAGAACCGCCCTCGGATGCCAATAAGTTTGAACCTGTCTGTCAAAAGTCGAAAAACCAGCTGAGTTTGTATGTTTTTTGCTTCTTTACCTATCGCAGTTATGTTCGAAGTCATTGTTTTTCCGCAATATACAGCTATATTGCGGTATTTAAGCATTGTGTTTGTTAACCTAACAAAAATAGAAACTTGTCAGTACCCGCTTTAGAAAAAAAGAGCGGGTCGGTACACAGTGGCTCAATTTTTCGAGGTACACAGAGGTAAGTCGTAATATGAATATTTTCGCGTTGTGATTTAGATAGATACTGGTAATACCTCATTAGGTAGGTACTCATTGTTGATTAATATTCAATAAATGATTGTGACTGATCTCATAATATGATGTCTTTTTTAAATTAATTTTTCAATAGTTTACTGTACAATACTCCCCATTGTATAGAGAAAAGCACTCCATTACCTACAAGTGTACAGTGGATCAGGGTAATTTTCTTCAAATTTTGCTTGATTTTGAAATTTTGTTTGACTGTGAAATTAGGCATGTTCCACTGTGTACACCCCCAAGTACACAGTGGATCAATTTCCATTTTAAAAAAATGGTTGTCATCTCAATATCTATTGGGTTAGGCCGTTCAGTGTCTTTTAACAAAATGAAGCCATTGAACACACCTCACGTTTAGTCAAAGTTTCATTGAGATTGTGTGAACGGTTAGGTAGCTATAGACCTCTGGAAAAAAACAAGCCACGGATCCCACTGACCCTAGCGTAATAACGATTAACGAAGTCAATTTTTGGATTAACTTTGCCCACCTTTGACCGTAATCTTCATCACTATCAGTTTCATCGTTAATTGTGATAAACAACCGATCAATAATTTGAAAACCGACGGAAGCTTCTGCTGCGTCCGCCATCTTGATACTTATGTCGCCACCCCGAATGATTTGAGTTCTGTAAGCGCCGTAAGTGCCCAAGTCGAATGCACCCTTGATCAAGAGAGGCGGTTCAAGGGAAGCCTTACATCTTGAGTGAGCGAGTAGTGAAGTCCGCTGTAAGGAACGTTGGCGTTGAATCTCTCGAGTATCTCGGCGAAGCTCCGCGTGCCGGGTGTTTGTTGAACGAACTTGAGATGGGAAGTTTCCACCTCCTCGTCGACCGGTAGATTGAGAGGGCCGAGTCTTTTGCCACGCGCGATCGGGCTCATCGTAACGTGGACGTCGCGATTCCCGGATGCTCTCACGCCGTCCAATACCGAGGCGAGCAACGAGTCACGATCGGTCGCGGTGTAACTTCTCATCTCGCCGTTCAGATACTGTATCGTGAACAATTGGGGATTGCCGTAATCGCGGACCAGAGCGAACACGTCCGACAGCGGTCTCAGAGTGCACACGTTGTAAGTTTGGGGATCACGCTCGAGGAGGCACGTATCCGACAGACAGAGCGTTCGTCTCTGTGGCTCCGAGTGCCTCGACGAATTCTTGTGTACCGTGAACTCCGAGACGCTCGTTATGTGCTCGTCACCGCTGTATTTGCCCAATCTTTGAGACACAAATTCCTCGAGCTTTATCGGCTCTTTCGGTATCTTTATGGATATACCGAGATTCGCCATTGCCGACTCGACGACCTTGCGCTTTATCTCCTCGATGTGATGGGACGCGAAGAGATGCAGGCGACCGAAACCACCGCAAACTATCACGAACCCGTCCGCGTAGTCCTTCATCGTCAGCAAACCCTCGAAGTCCTTGAAGTAGTAACTAGCCAGGAGCATGTTCGTAGCTGGGTCCAATTGGTCCAGGCTGTAAGGCGTCACTTCCAGCACGACCGGCAAACGCGTGTCCGACCAATGGTGCTTGTAAGCTTGATACCTCTGCAATTTGTTTCTTCGATTAGCCAATTTTAACGTCGTTTCGTATATTATTATAATGATGCAGAAAACAAAAATAATATGCCATGAACTATCGACAAGTATAGTAAGATTGTGCAAACTTGTAACAATTAATACAGTCGAACCTCGATATAACGAATCTCTAGGG
This sequence comes from Ophion slaviceki, assembly GCA_944452715.1. Lineage (NCBI taxonomy): Eukaryota > Metazoa > Arthropoda > Insecta > Hymenoptera > Ichneumonidae > Ophion > Ophion slaviceki. The sequence continues at coordinate 32,468,932 of OX101789.1, forward strand.
AAATTCGTTATATCCAGTTTTCGTTATGTCGAGGTTTCCTTGCATCGAGATCATACTGTTTAAGGGGCTGCACCAGTGTGACACTTTCAAAAGATCGATTTTTTTTGCCTTTTTCGACAGTTTATACTTTCAAGAATATCATTTATATCAATATCATTTTATCTTGCAAAAATCGATAGTTAAATCTTTAAACGCGTTTTTCTCCAAATGAGATTTTTCAAATTTGCCGACATTGTAACTCAAAGAGCAATTATCCGATTGACTTGAAATTTGAACTGAGTACTCTTAAATATATTTACTCTACAATGACGTAGAATATTTTTGATTGGATGAAAATTGACGATTTGGCATTGAAAAAAACGACCATTTTACAGGCAAGAAAACAGACTTTTTTCATAACTACGCCATTTTGTTAGATTTTGATATTTTTCGAAAATCCTACGTCATTGTACAGAAAATACCTTCCAGTTTAGCGACATTTTTTTCCTTTTTCAGTTTCAGCTATTCAATCGGCCAGAATCATGTCAGTAGCGGAGAAACTTTTTCTTTGGCGCCCCCGAAGGCAGTGCACAAGTCGCTTGGATCTCAATATTTTTCTATGAAAAAATTATGTAATATAGGTCGAATATAGCCAAATAGATTCTTAATTTTCGAAATATTTAATTGAGTACTTTTCTTCCAAAAAATTTCCGAAAATCACCCAAATTTTCGGCTTTTACACTGGTATAGCCCCTCAAAACCATACCCTTTAACGCAACAACAAAAAAATTCGCGTAAATTCCCCCTTTTCCGGCCACAAGCTAGGTGTAACCCATTAATAATACTATTCTTGTCTAGTACAGTACTATTTCTTGTCTACCCATTAATAATACTATTCTTGTCTATTCTAATTATATTTCTATAGTACCTATTTTGCATAATCATGGAATATTTTCTTCAAAACGTCCGGAAAAAAGTTCGAAAAAGGATTTTCGTTAAAAAGGCTGGATACTTTACTGCCATTTTTCGAAGCAAAAGAAGACAAGAAATTCTCAAGTTCAAAATACCTAAATGTTATTTCGGCTCACGAATATTCAGCCTTAGATCTAAGTCGAAAATATCCGAGAATAAATATAAATCAATCGAATCTCCTCGTACTAGCGATTTCACCAGCATTCTTCGTTGTACCGAATCCCAACGTCCAAGTGCCATTCTTTCCTCCAGTATCAGAGTAATTCTCACAAATTTTTTAATGTATCATGTATCTACGAAGTGATCAGAGGGAAAAAACTTCCAGTGACCTGTATTCTTCAACAGTTATTTTTTCCGAAAGGTGCAACAATCTCGTCAGTTTTATTTGCGATCGAACGAAGTTAAAGAAAAAACTACGATGCATTCTCCAGGATGAGGTTGAAGTTTGCATCGTTGGAACACAACGAAAATATTTTTTTCACCATTGCCAATTTTGTTTTTTCGCAAATTAAACCTACTGCGAACTGTTAAGGGGTAAGGGGTAAGGCCACAGTAGAATTTTCAAAAAATCGATTTCTTTTTCCGCTAAAACGGTGCTTTATCATCATAAGAATAAGTTGCTATTCGATTTATAGCAAGAACATTTTTTTTTCACCGACTTTGAGCGTATAGCGTAAGGCCACCTCTGGCACGGCCATAGAGTACCTAAAACTTTAAACGCGTTTTTCTCGAAACAGCTCTTTTCCAATTCGCGTGACGAATGACTTCAACAATTTTCACTCGATTTACTTCAAATTCAAAAGTTATGTTCCCAATTACATTTCGCACAGAATTACGTACGGAATTTCTGATTAATCGAAAACTTTTCATTTTATGAGCAGTTTTATACGAAATTTTTCACTGAAAATTCATTCAAATACCTACAACTCAATTCAAATACCTACAACTTTTGAATAAAACAATATTTTTTTAAATCCCGTACGTACTTCTCGAGGTATTCTAACATAGAGTGACTCGAATTTTTGTTTTTTGTTCTAGGTAATAAATTGTGGATGCTAAATGTCACCCGCGGAGCACCTAAAAAAAAGATAACAAAAGAAAACATTAATAGTCGGCCATTTTGTACATCGAAAAAAGAAATATATATTTTCTAACAGCTTGATACTCATACTAAATAGATGTGTAATTAATTTTATGAGTGAATCACTTTTTCATACGAAAAAAATTGTTAAATTCGCACATGATTTTATACCCGTTACTGTGGCCTAACCCCTTAAGATCTTTATTGGAGACTTACAACCCCAATCGATCAAAGATGATTTCGGACAACAATAAAAATGGAGATAAACTAAAGTAATTTTCGTTGCATTCCAGCCACGCAAACTTCAACCGCATTTTCCAGAAGTCCGTATCAGGAACGATCGTTTTCCTCTTACCAAGATCTCCTTGGGTTTTTCGGCGAATTGATTGCGAAAGCGCAGAGCCTCGGTCAGGAGATGCGATCTGTGCTCGGAGCTGAATTTCATATGGTCGACTTTGCGCTCCTTCCTCATCGTAATACTAAACTCGTAAAGGCCCATTTGATTCCTATTAGTCGGTTGTACGCTGATGAAATCGGCATACTCCCACCTGTTGGTCACCTCGAGGTTGCTCGGGTTGTAAGTCGTTATTCCCATCGAGCCGATGGAAAATATTCTCTTATACCTGTTGGAGAAAAGGAAGAGAAGTAAAAGTGTAAAACGAATTATCCAAGCTGACCGAACGGAGGCGCTCGGAACGACTCTTACTTTCCCTTCCAGGAGTGCTTCGTCACCAGGAAGCACGCCACGTCCTGATTATCCTTGATCGGCATCATTCTTTCATTTCCGGCTCCTAGTTTGTAAAAATCACACTCCCGGGCGCAAAATGCACGGGACACAGCTCACAGAGAACCGGAAAAAAAAGGCACGTAACTGCTCGCATCGGTGCGAATAAAAAATTACTTTTACGATCGCGAGGCGTCCCCCCTCCCACGGGAACCTCGTAATATTCTCCCGTGTCCCGATTCTTTCTACAATATCGCTCTTTTTTTCGACAATCCTTTGTCCCTATTATTCCTACTATTGTTATTATTACAGTGTACGGAAGGAAACAGAACAAAAAAAGGCAGGAAGAAACGATGCCACTGAAACCGCGTACGTTGAATTCGTTGTTTACGTGCAACTCGAGGGATTTTCCAAAACGACGCTACGAGTCTCGGGATTGGGCAATATTGTTCTTTATAAATGTTTATTGAACACGCGTAAGTATCATTTTTGCTCGGCCGCCTGTTATCCCGGACTCCTAATTCGGAGCTAGCACCGCTGGCACACTGCTGGTGGCGGCCATGATGCTCGGGGGGTGTCATCGGTCAGCTGTTTTGCAGATGTCAGCAGCATCCGAACCCCAACACTCTCGTATTGCCGACAGAAAAAAATACCCTCTCGTCTATCGTTTCGTTTGAGATACGACGAAAAATGTAGAGTGCTGATAAAAAGTATATCGCGGTCGCAGATAAAAGTTTAGCGATACTGCGAGCCATTGAATGTTTACGATTATTCGTGTATTCGTGATGCATACGCTACGGGATCGAATTCACGTATACTTGTTGACGGCGCGATTTTTCGCTTTTTTTTCGCATATCGATATTGTATCGTTCGTGACCTTGAGATTTCGTGGGTCGTTAAATCGAATAGATCAGGTAGAAGTTTAGGCAGGGGGGTAGTTTTCGTTCGAATACAATGTCATTGGTATGTCGAGTTCGATGAAATTCGGTCTTTATCTGCGGACTCACGGGGCCCACGTGGTAGCCGGACGCGGACTCCCCGTGGGCGCGAAAAGACCGCCGCGCCCAAAATGGCCACCGGAAGTCGACTTATTACGCCAAGATTTTTGGTGGAATAAATGAGATCGATTTGTTATTCGTAAATGATGAATAAGACCTCATACACAACTGTACGCAAGACTACCCTTTTTTAATGTTGCTGAGGATATCCCGACTATTTGTTTCAAAATCAACCGAACGTGGACACATGACAATTTGTCGCAGATAAAAAAATCGCCAAGTCTTCGTATAGGAATATAAATTACATTCAATACCTCTAAAGTCTTTAGTGAATTTACGATGTTTATGATAACGCGACCATGACAGTACGCTTTCTCTCAGCGTCGATATTTTTCGCCTTAACGATATTAACGGGGTATCTACTTAGATGGGTAAAAAAATTGCATTTTTCAAAAATATTTTTATTCGATAGTATCATCTTTTAGCTTTATTCCCTGAAAATTTCATTAAACGCGTTTTTCTCGATACACTTTTCAAAGTCGGTGGACATATGTCGAGAACCATTTGATGGATTGTTTCCAAATCTACAGGAGGTGCGATGAGAAACATTTAAAGGTCGTTGACGATCTGACTTTTTTGAAATCGATCTTCATTTTTCAATAGTTACGTGAAAATGAGGACTTTTTTCGTAGATTTTGTATGCGCGAGTTCCAAATCGGCGCCACGTTGTTGAAAAAAAGCGATTCTTTACCTACCAACCGTTTCCCAGAAATAAATTTCGGAATTATTTTTCGGGCTATTTTTTCGGGCCTCTAGTTAGATACAGCCCCTTAAGGGGAGATATACACCTAGATGGTCGAGGTCGAGGATTTAGAAGCTATGAAAACATTCCGTCGACCGTAGAAGACCTACACTATGGGCCTGGTATCGATAATTCCATGTAAGTTGACAAATTTCATGATTTATTCATTCCCAAATTTTCGAACTCGTTTTTCTCAAAACCACTTTTTTCAAATCGGTACCCAAAATTTCTCAAAAACCAATGAACCGATTGCCTTGAGATTTTTTGTGGTTATTCTATACACCATTATCTAGTACTTGTCATAGGATTTTTTTTCCGTTACTTAGTTTTTGTTTTATAGACAAAATAATAAATAATTTTTGGCCCAAAAATCACTATTTATGTTCAAACGTCCGCCATTTTGTCATAAATCGATATTTTCAAAATCGGCTATGACAAGTACTAGATTATAGTATCTAATTTAATAATCTTTTTGGTTTTTTTTCAGATGATTTTTTAAGAAACGCCATTGGGTACCGTATACGCAGATTTTTTACGACGCTTCAAGGATCATACAATATCCTTGTATATTTTTGATATTTTTAAATAAAGAAAATTAAACATATTTTTGAATGTATATACTTTTGGATAATTAAAACCCCAATCCGAAATTTCAAATAGTTTTCCCTGAAAAAAATTCACAAAAGTGACCTTTTTTTCCGGCTCCTAGGTGTATATCTCCCCTTAAACAACGTACACGTCTGACCGAGTTTCGGTGATTAAAAATGTTTCCAACGGTTTCGAGCTTTATCAGGCAGTCTTGCACGGCGTGGAAAGATCTCGTGGCGCCACCGAGCGGCGATTCTTCCAAGCTTCACGTCTTCGTGAAAGAGTTCGAGAACACACCTTTATTCGCGTAGTACGCGCTTTCTCCGTTTCCGGCCGTTATATCTTCCATGATTTTACGAACCCTCGCTCAACTGCCCGCGTTCCGCTTTTTTTTTTATTCTCTCGGTTTGGCGTCGTCGAAGGAGCGTCGTATGTACTTTCTCTCTTGCTCTCTCTCACGGTCTCGCGCGCTCTCGAGCGTCCCGCTATCTCGTGTACGCCGTGTGTGTATCCGGCATCGACCATTTTGCCCGCTCGGCAAACAGACGTGCGACACGACGGTTTGACGAAAATCGATAGACGATATTTCGCCCGATGCGCATTGCTGACGTATCGCGACGAAACGATCACACTTCGTACCCAAATACGCGTGAAATTGAAACGAAAAATAATAAGAAAATCGCGAAAAAAGGTTTGTTCGAGAGAGCTGGAGGGGCTTGGTGCGTTCCCATGATAAAGTGTCATATCGCCGGAAACGCGAAACTCGTCGAGAACACATAGATATATGTGATCCGATAAGCTTCACGTCCATCGTACATCTTCACTTGTTCGAGTCTCGTCAGGCCGAAAGGCCGAACAGCGAAACCGACCAAACATGAATAAGGTAAAACGAACGCTTCTTTTTTTTCTCCTCAATTCTTTTTATTCTATTTCCACATCACATTAATACATTTCCTCTCGATTCACGCTCTTTTATCGATTTTACTTTATTGCGCCTTTATTTGTTTGCCATTTCTTTTTCACCTACGCACGTTCTCGCTCGCGATTTATTTCACTCCCACTCCATTTGTATCTTCGCTATTTCCCTCTTGCGTATTTGTTTATTTTCTCTTTTCCTCTACGCGTTTTTGTTTGTTTTTTTTTCTCGTATATTTTTTATTTTTTTCTCTTTTGTTTATCAATTGTGAGCCGTTAGTTCATAGTGCATCTACCGAATGGTTTTCATTGTCCACACCGTCGAGAATTTAATGTCGATAAATGACGAGTCCTACGCCCATTGATCGTGTTGCGGCGTAACAAGTGCGATATGAATTTTCTTTAAAAAGAAAATGTCCGTCCAGATGTCCCGTTATCCTTCGGACTGCAAAGTCTACGTGGGCGATTTGGGTAGCAATGCGACCAAGCAGGAGCTCGAAGATGCTTTTTCTTACTACGGCTCATTGAGAAACGTCTGGGTGGCGCGCAATCCGCCCGGCTTCGCGTTCGTCGAATTCGAAGACGCCAGAGACGCGGAAGACGCGATACGAGGCCTGGACGGGCGTACCATATGCGGCCGGCAGGCACGCGTCGAACTCTCCAACGGCAAACGCCTCAGAGACCGAGGCTCGTCTAGACGCGCGGCCGGACGACCCTTCCATCCGGAAGATCGTTGCTACGAGTGCGGCGAGCGCGGCCACTACGCCAGAGACTGCCCGAGACACAGAAGCAGCCGCAAACGCAGGTACGTCCTCTTCGCCTTCTTTCTTTCATTGTTACAGGGAACGAGACGTACGCATCTGTGAATTCGTACATGCATTTTTTCTCGTTCGATCTTCGACTCTTAGAGTATTCTATCAAGGAGTAGAAAATTCTATGAGCGCGTCGATCGATTCGCAATTTGCTCGCGATTCATAGTATCGCTTCCCTGCTAAACGTTCGAGACGTAGACAAGAATAGGCTGCTCGCGAAAAGAGGAGCGAGTTACAGAATATTGTGGAAAATTCACAATATTCACACCGGCAAACGGGTAAGTTGAGAGTACTGCAGGAGCGAAGAGGTCCAAAGTTTCTGTGCAAAAGTAAACGAGGTCTTTCGCTATCGGCCACCTTATTTTTCGATCCCCCGAGCTATATACTGGAGCGCAAGTGAGAGTGAAATTACGATAGTGAAGTTTGCATCGTAGAAACGTATCAAAAGTTCAGTAGCTCAATCTTGCTCTCGGTAAATTTGGACTGAGATGTATTTTTAGGATTCCCATGATAAATCTGGAGCTACAATTTGCTGAATAAGATTTTTCATGATGAAAAGGGAGATATATAAAAATGTTCTGTTGAATTCCAACGATGCAAACTTCAACATTCTACAACATGCAGTATTCAACAGCATTGTGAATTTGACCTTGGAAATTTAGTGATTAATATGAATTTTTTACAAGTTAGAAGCTTTTATTTAACTTGACTTTCTGTTAGATGCAAAACGAAAAATCGATATTTCACCCACTTCTCGACTACTTAGAGCTCGGAAATTTTGCAAACATGCATCTAAAAGGTGACAATGCATGATTCAACTTAAAAAATCTACAGATATTACACAAAGTGCAACTCGTGGCATCGAAAATGTAATCATTACAATGTTTAACCGCAGATCTACACTACATGTCATTCGGCATTTTTCAACCAATCACAGGCATTTTGCATTTCACAGCTCCCCCCACTCTACCACAACACAGTGGCAGTGGAGTGGGGGTAGCGTTAGTTTCGTGTGACATCCAGCTAACTCAGACCCCTATACCCAGCCAACCTCAACAAACATATACACTTTTAAAAGCATTTTCAATGCTAAAAAATAAACAATTCCATAACATTTTTCAACTTTTCATGTAAAATTAGCGATATCTAATCATCCACATAAAATCTCACGAACAGATACAAACAAATTCGTAGCCAACTATGTATGTGAAAAGTTTATATGCAGCAATTAGTCGTAAGTTCAACCCCATTACAGTCTTTGTTATTTTTCACAAGCATTCCGTGTTCCTAACGTACAAACTCGTAAACTACTAGTAACAACTAGTAAAATCAATTAAAGACTAAAAAGTAGAAAATAATGTTTTTTACCAAGTTACCTTTAATGGGACTAAATGAAAGCTTGCGGCGCTCAAAATTCAGACATGTAATCTTTAATTTACATATATCCGTTAACATATCAACGGTATTTAATTTACTGTAAAAAAGCTGGCTTTCTTGAACACAAATCCTGAAACTAAGTATAAATGTGTGATAATAATTTTTTCTGTAATTACTATTGTGCCAAATTAAATACGGTTAATGAAACTGAATTGATCAAATTGATTAAGGCGTTAGGCCATAGTAACGGATATAAAATCATGTGCGAATTTAACAATTCTTTTCGTATGAAAAAGTGATTCACTTATAAAATTAATTACACATCTATTTAGTATGAATATCAAGCTGTTAGAAAATATATATTTCTTTTTTCGATATAGAAAATGGCCGACTATCAATATTTTCTTTTGTCATGTTTTTTTGTGCGCTCCGCGGCGTGACATTTAGCATTCACAATTTTTACCTAGAACAAAAAACAAAAATTCTCGTCAATCTACATTAGAATACCTAGAGAAGTACGTACGAAATTTAAAAAATATTGTTTTATTCAAAAGTTGTACGTATTTGAACTTAAGAAATGAATTTTCAGTGAAAAATTTCGTTATAACTGCTTATAAAATGAAAAGTTTTCGATTAATCAGAAATTCCGTACGTACTTCTCTGCGAAATGCAATTAGGAACATAACTTTTTAATTTGAAGTAAATCGAGTGAAAATTGTTGAAGTTATTTGTCACGCCAATTGGAGAAAAGCTGTTTCGAGTAGTCGGCCATTTTGTACATCGAAAAAAGTATATATATATTTTCTAACAGCTTGATATTCATACTAAATAGATATGTAATTAATTTTATGAGTGAATCACTTTTGCATACGAAAAAAAATTGTTAATTTTGCACATGATTTTATACCCGTTACTGTAGCCTAACGCCTTAAACATTTGAAAAGTTGCGTGCCCCAAACTTTTATTTATAGTCACATATAAATCAAAGCAAAACAAAAACGATTTTCTACTTTTTAGTGCATTAAATAAACGCTTGTTTTTAAAAAATGATTTTTTACGTATATTCCGTGATAGAACAATGGCACCATGTTTCATGGGGCTGCCGTATAATGTAAAGCTTTTAAAGAATCATTTTCATCCGACTCTGGAGTATCATTGCCTCGTAACGTCGAAAACTCATGATCTTGTACAAATGCCAGTTGCCCTCTCCTATCTCTCTCTCCCTCTCCCTCCCTCGCTCTCTCGTCTATTATCACGGGTACGTGGGTAAGCCTCCCGCGGCAGCCTGTGAAAAATGGGGTGGCCGAGGGACTGAAAACTTTAATGTACTCTCCTTGTATCATCGGATGCTCCATTGTACTCTATTTTAGTTTTTCATTTGACCCTGTACTGCCGCTGAACAGCTAACAAAGATGTGAGAACCAAAAAAGCGACTGTGTGTACATAACGAAGCGAACAGAAAATACGATTGGTAAAAAAAAAACAAAAGAAAAGTAGAGAGAAAAAAAGCCGTTCCGGCAAAACAACTAAAAACATAAAACATCTTGAGAGTACATTGCCAATGTAATCCTGCCAATTATTTATAGGAGATGGGGCTGAACAGAGACATAAGACACACGTGCGAAAGGTGTGTTCTCTACCGGTCGCTACTGAGATACTCGCGAGATTCGTCCTGGGGTTCACTTCGCGACACACAGACATTGCATAGTTACAGCGTAGAGCACCCACCTACTTCGGGTTTCCCACTGCACTCCGTCTCTGCGAATGAACGAGAAACGTGAGAGAGACAAGCGAAACGGCACAGCGAAACTACACGCGTCTAGAGTCGTCGTCACTCATCAACGCACTCCGATACTTCTACCGACCGATGTGCGTGTGTCCCCTAAATCTCTCTGACCCTCTCTCTCTCTCTCTCTTCCGTTCCGTCATTCTCTCTTCGTGTTTCGCCCTTCAAAAAAAAACCAAACCGAAAGGGAAAGAGAGGGAAAACGAGAGAATTAGGACGACACGACGACGGCACTTCTCTCCAAGTCGCCTAGCTCTCCAAGTCTCCTTCGTTCGGCTCACCTCCTCGGTCTCTCCTCGTTGTGTCACCTGTGAGAAAGTGAGAGAGCCGCAGCCAGATTCGGGGCGTGTGAATTCGAGTCATCTCTGCTCTGCGCTCACAAGTAGCCCTGCTCAGAGTATAGCGAGAGAGTCGTCGATACACGTTCGTACTGCTCCTCGAACAAGCTCATCCAAATCTTCGCGCTAATTCATCCGCATCGCGGCGCTAGAGAGAGAATGCGCGCGCGTTCAACCACGCCTCTCTCCCCATTCTAGCCATCTCGTGTACCTACTTGTGTGCTACATGCGATCACTGCGATAGCCAACCGAATGACCACGGTATATAATCCACATGATAATCTCCAAAAAAAAAAACAAAAAAGTCGAAAAACCGAACGGAAAGCAAAAAGCATTGAAAGAATTACAGAGAAAGAAAAAACGTAGAAGGTGCCTAATTGCCAAGGTGTGAAATCGTGACATACTCTAGCGTTGCATTTAGTGTAGTTGAATTTGTTTGAACGACCGAAATTACCGAGCATTATCGATGCACAGAGTATACGTATACATATATATATATATATATATTAATATAGATATAGTATTTACGTCAAATGTTTATCAGGGTTCTCTCTATCTCTCCCCGTCTCTCAAGTCTATCGTCACTCGTACTCTTTAACAGGTCTCCTTTTTTTTGTTTTGTTTGTTTGTTTCTTTTGTCGTTTTTCTCAGACTCAAGAGCAAGGTCCATTTCGCACGTTACTTTCCAGTTTACGATCGTATTCGCGAACGGCAAACAAGTCCTAGCGAAGCTTTTTTCTCCCTTTGTCAGGCGCTCAAGAAACCGGATAATTGCGTGTTTAACGATTGCGCGTGTGTGTTACCTCAGGTCCCGCACCAGGTCCAGGTCGCGTTCTCGCTCGCGCTCACGCAGCAAGCGTTCCCGCACTCGCTCGTCCTCCCGCAGTCGCTCACGCAGCAGGAGCGGCGCCGCCGCCAGAGACAAATCACGCAGCAGCAAGGGAAGATCCGACTCCAAGGACCGTAGCCCCCCACCGCGTCGATCCAAGTCTCGCTCGATCTCACGCACTCGCAGCAGGTAAAACTTCACCGTCAATATATATCTGTCGATCCATGAAATTAAATCATTTCCGCTTTACCGTGGAGTCGAATGTATCATCGGAAGAGGCACAGCTTGATGAGGATAAATAATATGTCGTGTAATACGGTATGAATGAATCAATTTGAATATCCCTCGACTCTTTTGGAACATATTCAACAAATTAACAGTAAGGTGATCCTATCGCTTCACACTAGTCATACCACTGATCATACTTGAGACTTGTACCATTTATATTTTTAACACATGCAAAAAAAATTGTAATGACTAAATTTTCCATGTGTAAACGGTTTAATGTATGTTCACATTTAAGTAGAAAAATGAAAAAATAGTTATTCCAACGATTCGCGCAGTATTTCTAGGTTTGATATTTGGCAATATTGGTTCTATCTCCGTCTCTTTTTACTCAACCAGGCGAGTTTGACCTCCATGCTTTTCAACGTCGATCTGTCAAAACAATGTCAGGTGCGGGAAATATAAAGCATTGTATTCGGGCCACGACTGGTAAAAAGCGTGGAAAATTTGTGTCGGCGAAATATGTCGGTTAAAAATGAAACATGTGTGGAAATTCGAATGAGTGAGATGAGGTTAGGACTAGTCAGCTGTTGCCTTGCTGTCACGTCTCTTTGTCGTAGCAAGTGGTAATAAATCCAATACCGGAAGTTCAAATTAAACTTGATATTACATAAAAATTAGGTCAATAAGCGTAATTTTTTTCTGAGAGCACTGGGTTACTACAAGTGTTAAGTATGTAAATCTGATTATTTTTAAGAATCTGACGGATTCCCACTATTATATACACTTTTGTAGCGACCGGAAATTGGGTTTTTGTATGTCGTCTCGGAATTCCTTCACAAAAATACGCAATTGTAATATTTCTTTTCTCTGTAATTAGATCGATAAACGACCCTGAAATTTTACAGAGAGGATTATTAATATATTTAGTGAAGGTCAAAAAAAATTATGAAAATCCTATGGATTAAAGCCTGGCGATAGGACTACCTTAACCTTACGAAGACACCATAGCGAATCTTAGCGTTGAATTGATCCCAAGCGTTTTTCGGCTTCGTGGCTATTTTATTCAGCTTCGAGGCTGCACAGTCAAATATTGAAATAGAAATTGTGCGATAAATAAAAAAAATGCTTGAATTTGAAGCAACGCGGAAAAATGTTAAGGTCAACATGCCCTTAAAGTACTAAAATCTCGAAAATTCAGTTTTTGTCGCGAGAAAGCAACAAAATAACAATAAGAGAAACTGCTGCATAAGATAGAATCTCCAAAATCGCGAAAATAAGAATTCAAAAGTGACTAAAAAATGGCTAAATGAATATTAACGCGAAAATAAAGGCAAATGATTATAAAGAAGCTAAGGAATGACAATGATTGACATGTTGCCGAAGATAATATCTCAATGAAGATGGAAACGAGCACGACAAAACTCCCAAAAACTTTCAAAATTTCCAATATGTCCGTAAGGACACATTTGAAAAATATACGCATAAAATAAGTCGCAGATGATATTTTAGGTAGTCTTTTATCACTAAACAGTCTTCATTGTCATTTCTCTGTTTGTGTTTGTCTCAATATGCTTATATTACTTTCATCTCATACTTCTCCAATCATATTATATTTAGAAGTATTGATATATTAACCATTCTTTCGGTTCTGTACAGAAAAAATGTCAATGGTGATTACAACGGGATTTCGTCGCGTCACGACTAAGAACCAAGGCGACAGGAAGCAACGAACTTCGCTGCTGCCGCTACTACCACGCCGCTATCACTATACCTTATTATTTTTCCAATACACCGCGTTGTTTCTTTGAATGTACGAAGAATTTTTTTTTCCGTTAACACAGTCGTAATCAAACGATAAGTAAAGACGCAACGGCAGTGCAAAACAAACAAAACACATGTCTTAAGTTTCATTTTCATCATTCTTCGAGACTCAAAGTTTCTCTTAGTTGTATACGTGTTGTAACAATTACATGGACGAGTATTCAATAAATAATTATTCAATCACACCGAGCACGATTCAGCGCACTCGAAAAAAAGAAGATGGAGTGGTGTACGGCTTCGCCGATCTCCCGCGTCAAGCAGCGTTGACCGGGGGCAATGGATGGATAACCGCTCAGCCATCCAGCGAGGTGCAACCCTCGCCTACCGAGCGCGAAGCAGTTTTGTCGATTTTCCAATAGAAACGCAGCCCCAACTGACTCTACGGATTGAGAAATGAAGTTAGGGATGGGGCTTCGTGTGTTTATGCAGGGTGGGGCAGGATGCAGTCCCTGATTCGAAGACTGAATTGAAAAGAAACGCTTCAAGATACATAAAAAAGGTTTTTATTGCTCAAAAGTACACGTGATACCGTTTTTTTCTTCATGTTTTGAAAATATCGTCTAAGTGGCGGCCTTGGCGAACAATACACATATTGAGCCTTTCAAAGAAGTTTTCGGCCACTCCAGCATATCTTGCGGAATTCCAGCGATGACGTCATCAATCGCCTCCTTCAGAGCTTCAAGGGTTCGAGGTCGAAGTTTGTATACCTCAGCTTCGACGTATCCTCACAGAAAAAAGTCACACGGGGGAGTGAGGGGGAACATGCCCCCGCAAAGAGATCAGGCGACCGGGAAAGAGCTCTTGCAAAATTTCGCGTGAACGACGGGCAGTATGGGCCGTGGCTCCATCTTGTTGAAACCAAAAGGCTTCGTGATCCTTGCCATACTCTTTCATTTTGGGGCGCAGAAGGTTCTCCAACATATCTCACAATAGCGATCCGAAGTCGCGGTAAGAGTTAATTCTTCGGATTCCAAAAAATAAGGCCCAGTAATGCCTATAGAGGACACAGCTCACCAAACTGTTACTTTGGGGCTGTGAAGAGGTCTTTGATGCAGTTCACGAGGGTTTTCAGATGCCCAATAATGAAAATTTTGTTTGTTTACTGTGCCTCAAAGATGAAAGCCCTCTGCGTGGCCACAACGCTTTCCCCGTTTTTAAAGAACGTCTCCACAACAAAGCCCCCGTGCTCACCCGATCACGGCATGGTGACTACTGAGAACGGTATTGTTCCCCCGACCCAGCCCCCTGACTCTGGGTACTATGCCTATGGCAATAAATTACTGGCATGTTGTCCGGGATGTTTGATTGGGCTACAGTCCACTTTGTGGCGTTAGTAGTCATCTGCTCGTCTTCTTTTACGCATGCGCGTTGTATGCTCGATATAATAACATTTCCGGAGTATTTGGAGTTTTACGCGGTTTTCGGTTGTGTTGTGACTTGTGGCTTGTGAGTACAATACAATTTTCAGAACATTTTAAATGTCAAAAAATCAATCCTCGATCTGTGAAGTGTATTTTTTGTTTACCATGACATACCTTCTTTATTGTGTGTAGGTTATAATTATCAAACGACGAAGAGCGGTAATTGGTTTGAGATAAATCATGCCGACGTGCATCGTCCCTGGTTGTACCTCAGGGTACAAATCAAACCCAGAAAAGGTGCATTTTTTCACAATTCCCAAGAACCCGCAAAGTGAGAATTTGTGGAAAATAGCTGTGCGGTGAAAGAGCAGCTGTGTGAAAAGTGAAAGAGCAGTTTGCGAGAAGCATTTTCAGAAAACCGAAATAATTTGGAAACGGCACTTTCTAAGTCCCGATGGAATAGTGAGTTCGATCATTTTTTTTTGTCGTAACCCGAATTTTTATTTTTTTTTCCTATTACATTCGAACTATGATAAAAATTTCAGGGGAAATACAAAATCCCTCACTTAAAACAAGGAAGTGTCCCATCGCTATTTCCGTGGACCAAGACAGAACAGCTACAGTCAGAAAATGTGGTGACAAAAAATGGAACGGTAGGAAAAAATTCGAAATTTTGTACTACGTAAAAAATATTCAAGGTTTTTTTTTATATATTATAAAGAAAAAACCGGCTATTTTATTAAAATGTATATTAAATGTTGATATTGTGAATTTAAAAATTATTCAAGGGAAATAAATATATTTTTTCTCTTATTTATGTGTATCGATTTATTTCTTGAAATTTTCAAGCTCGTTTAGAAACTGACACGCACGCATACACTTCCCGGTCTCTAACTGCCAAAAAACAAATACATTTCTAGTTGCATAATTTTAAACGATTGAAATAATGATATTATAATAATTATTATAATAAACGTTTTCTCCGTGGTTTGGTGGGTTCGGCTGGTTCACAGGTGATATGGCATATATATAGTTATCGAGCAGGTGACTACTAGCACCACACGTGGCAGCGATTGAAAATACAAACAACGGACATTACTCGAGCCATGAGCCTTTAGTGATTTTTAGAAACTACGGACTGCATTCTGCCCCACCCTGTAGTAACGTTCTAAGATCGTCCTGCAATAAAGGCAAAGCGGCGGGAGAAAAACCCCCCCAAATATTATGCTGTTGAAATTTGCATCGTTGGAACGCAACGAATGTTTTTTTATAGTCTATTTCTCATGTATTTATTATTATTGAAAATCTTATAGATTTATATTGTAGATCGGTAAATAAATAGCTTTCAAAATCGTTAAAGGATTTTTGGAGGCATAATCTGCCAAAAGAAATCATAGGAATTCGGAAATATTAATTTTCGCTCCATGCCAACGATGCAAACTTCAACCTCATTAAATATTCCATAGCAAGGTAACCGGTGAAATGATCCAGCTGTACCGGCATAGATCTTACGCGATACAGTATTCAGCAGTAGAGAACGCTCTGGGAGTCTCTTGCGAACTGGGAAAAGGAAAGTAACGGCGCGAAAAACTAATAATGATGGGATCGTTGGAAATAAAAAATAAGAATCTGCCGAAAAGTTTGGATCGTAATGGGTTAAGCTACTGCGAAAATTGCAAAAAAAATCGTTCGTCGCTTGAGGCAACTTCAATTGAAGAGGAAGGTCCCACTTATGGTGCAGGAATTGTCGATTGAAGGTAAACTTTTGATTACAACGATAGAACTGCTAGTACAACTTTGAACGCGTTTTTCTTGAAACTAAGTTTTTCAAAACGGTATATATGATTTCTCTACATATTATGAACGGATTGATTTGAAATTTGATACACTTTTTCAGTTTAAACGCCTTGACCGACGTTTTTCTTTAAAAAATTTCATTAGTTATTAACAATAACAATGTCATTTTTCCTTGAAAAAATCGAAAAAATGCGATTTTTAGAAAATTTTGAAACAAAAAGAATCGGTCGTCAGCCAATATTATCCATTTTAAGAAAAACAACTCTTTTTTGTTTCCGATCAATCGAGTGGCCAAATTCAAGTACACCGTTGAGACCCTCACGTTCAAAGGTCATCCACGAGATTGTTTATAACTTCATTAATTATTATTTTTTCATGAAATTTGGTACACAACTTTGTTAAGGCCTTAAATACGCTATTTCGCCGATTTTCGAAGGTACTTCATTAGACGCGGTTAAAAAATGTCGCATATATTGACAACTGTTTTTTTACAGATCATTTATGCACATGGTTAAGTATATGTAAAAAAACTCAGAAATATTAACAAATGGCGGAGATATAACATAATAAAGTAATGTATTTTTTGCGCGCGCGTTGATGGTGAAAGTTCTCGGCATCGATGTGGGTGTCTGAGGAAAAAACGAACATATTTATAATTGCATAATGAATGTATCTTCAGTGTGAACCAACAATATTATTTTTTTTAAATTATTATAAAAATTCGGAACTTAACATTTTTTTACTCAATGTTCTGTCGGTATTGTATTTTTTATATTTTTTTGTGTCATTGAAATTTTTGTTTCTGTGCTTCACACGATTGGTGATGATACTAAGAATATGTTGTTAAAATTTCAAAGCGATCTAAACCTTCGTTCAAGAGTTAGAACTTTCACAAGGTTCAAAAAAGTGAATCGTGGAAAAACGGCTTTGGAGTTGACGGTCGGGCGCGCCGCGCGGTATCTATTATAAATGCAATCTTACCTTATTTTTGGAATATTTGGAAATTTCCAATTCTGTAATGCTTAAAATATTCCTAACCATTCAGGCTAATGGAATCAAAAATATTTAAAAATGAATAATTTTGAATTTTTTCCCGTATATAAGGCCTTAATGTACATACAAAAAGTTAAAAAGTCTTATGGCTGTGGTGCTCACATTTTATTACTTGGCGTCGAGACGCTGCCGCGTCTCTTGATATATGTCCAAAAGACTTCAGTAATAAATTTTTTCAAATAACCCCGATTTTCGCATGGTCACAGGTGTCTAACCTCTTAACGAGATAAATAATAACACCATCTCCATTGTATAACGTTTCCATATATTTTATATGTGGTTATATACCCATATATCTGTAATTCAAAATGCAGTACAAATAAACGGAATTACACTTTATTTTGTTGTTTTTTTTTCTTTGGTTTTCTATAATATCTACGTATGTATGGCTATGTACACGCTATGTGCAGTTACCGGAAGTATACGTATCAAATAATCTGTATATGCTTATATATAATTTTTGTCGTCGTGTTTTTCTTTTAAAAAATACACGCGAGATTTGGCAAACTCTTATACTACGATAAAACGTTATTCTCCTGCTGCGCATAAATAGCTACGTAGGTTTGTTTGTTTTTTTTTTGGTTATCTTGCGGACGCGATATTTTTAATCGTAAACTCTCAGTTATATGCGTTAATAATCTATATACTTTTCGCCTCCGCTAAAAGTCGGGCGCAAACAATTTCCTCGAACCAGCGATCCTTTGGTTTTTATACTTTTTGCCGGCGATGAGAATAATGAGACATCCTCGTATTTTTCTCATACAAAAATAAAAAAATTTTCTTACCCATACTTTTTACACGATATATAATGCTAATTTCGTTTTCTGACTTACGTACTAAAGCGACGACCCCCTCGCGGAGAAACGGCGCGCGATTTTATGTTTTGTTGTTGTTGTTGTTGTGTTTGTGTGCTAATTGTTCGATAATGAATATTAGGTCGCGTACGGTATAACATTCTTTTGTTGTTGTCGGAGCGCGTATATGACATTCTTGGCAAATGACATTTTCACAGCCATGGGATTCGGTATTTCTGCATACATTCTTTTTGCAGGCATGCTCAGTACAAAATACATTATTATTTGAGCCACGCACCTAACTCCTAAACGTTAATTACGGCCTTGGCAAGAGTTTTCTTTTTTTTTCTTCTCTCTTCATCTTCACGTGACTACACAGTTGTACGAATTTTCATTGGCTTCGTTGCTAAAGTCGCAAAAAAAATAAAACAAAGAGATAGAGAGGCAAAGATATCGAAATTTGTCGGGATGAGTGCATCGGTTAATACTGTCATGGCTGAGAGAGACAAATTTCTACATTTATCGGTAGCGTCGATATCGGATTACCTACGATTTTTTTTTCGTCCTTATCTGTCGACGGCATACAAAAACCACTGCACTCCGCCTACCGAATGTTTGCGGGTTCTCCGTAAAATTGTCCGAGTTACTCGAATTATTTACCGGAAGGGCGCGATTTATTGTGTCACACACATCGAATACGCGACATTGGACTTGTCGCGAACCTGATTCAATCAATTATTCTTCGCGTGCAAATGATACGCGAAAATTTACTTAAGGGATCGTCACGGTGTAAAATTTTCAAAAAATCGATTTGTTTTTTGCTTTATCCGATAGTATAGACGGTTATAAATATGCTGTTCAATTGTTGGGGCGAAATTCGAATTATTCCGGTTGCTACAGCCTTCCGCAGAAAAAGGGATTCGACCAGCTGCGTGAGACCTGGCGCGGACGGACACGTTTTTCTCGAAATGTCGTTTCCAAAACGGTGTACACTCTCAAAGGAAGAGTTTCCAAGCTATCCGTCTCAAATTTTGACACAACATTCTTCACGCTTTCTTCTTTTTTTTGAAATCTTCATATCTTTTACCGAAAATTGTCGAAAAAATAGGCTAAATTCGATACTTTTTTTCGAATCGCCGCCATTTTGTCAATTTTGATGAAAAATAAATAAAAACCTCCTTATAAAGATAAAAATAAACGTTTAAAAATATATATTCTGTTCTTCACGAGTGCTTTGAATTGAAATTAAAAAATCAGACTGATCAGCGTATTTTAACCATCGAAAAAAAACATCGCGAAAATCAGCCATTTTTCGACCTGTTACACTGTGATGATCCCTTACAAACTAAACAAAAAACGATTATAAAAACGAATATACCGAATCGGCGGTATTTCGGCTCGTCACTTGGACATTACCCGTCGTATCTTTGGCCCTGGCATGACATTTGTGCTCATGGGCATCGTCACTCCACAGCTGTAGGCGACTCGTCTACCGTTTGAAATTCTGGGCGAAGACTCGACAAAATGGGCCCAAAGCTCGACCTGACTGAACAGCGGTGAATATATATATATATAGTACGTAATATGGCTATATGCATTTGATGCATCATTGTGTGCGCACTCTTAGACGTACCCATAGCTCCAATAATAAACCTCCCACTGCGATACTCTTTTTTCTTGCAAATGTATACGATAAAAAGGGCGTGTAAAATAACAAGATGTTAATTTGAGTATGAAGACAAAAGATTCGTACTGAGAGACCGTACGGTGGGAATAAAACCGCCGAATTTCTTCAAATTCGAGAACGAATTGGAACGGGCTTTGGCCTTGGAACGAATTAGAACAGGGCAAGAAGCGAGATCATCGATTTCCCACAAATTGATCGTCCCCAAGCAGTAACTAGGGAACTCGTTCCCCCCAGTCCTCGAAAAGCAGCTGGAAAGTAACTTCCCCGTCAGCAAAAAATAACTAGGGAGGTCCTTGCCTGTTATTTTCTCCCAGACCTCAAGTAGTAATTGAGGGCAATTTTCAGGGGATCACACTGCCCTTCTTTCTTCACCTGTACCCGTCATATCAATGAGCTGCCCCTACAACCGAACCGAAGAGTCAGGCAATATAGCACAGTCTTGTCCCACAGTCGTGAATTTAACTTAAGGGGTAAAGCCACAGTAGAATTTTCGAAAAATCCTTTTTTTCGCTAAAACGGTGCTTTATCTTCACAAGAATAAGTTACTATTCGATTTATAGCAAGAAACTTTTTTTCACCGACTTCGAACGTACAACGTAAGCCCACCTCTGGCACGGACAGAGAGTACCCAAAACTTTTAACGCTTTTTTTTCGAAACAGCTTTTTTCCAATTGGCGTGACAAATAACTTCAACAATTTTCACTCGATTTACTTCAAATTGAAAAGTTATGTTCCTAATTGCATTTCGCAGAGGAGTACGTACGGAATTTCTGATTAATCGAAAACTTCATTTTATGAGCAGTTTTATACGAAATTTTTCACGGAAAATTCATTCAAATACCTACAACTCAATTCAAATACCTACAACTTTTGAACAAAACAATATTTTTTAAATTCCATACGTACTTCTCTAGGTATTGTAATGTAGATTGACGAGAATTTTTGTTTTTTGGTCTAGGTAAAAAATTGTGCATGCTAAATGTCACGCTGCGGAGCGCCTAAAAAATGACAACAAAAGAAAATATTAGTAGTCGGCCATTTTGGACATAAAAAAAATGCTAACAGCTCGATATTCGTACTAAATATATGTGTAATTAATTTTATGAGTGAATGACTCTTTCATACACTGAGAAAAAAGAATCGTTGAATGTCCAAAATGCATTTTGTTGTCTCAAAATATTGTTGTTTTAACAGTTGCTCAGACATGCTAAATAAGCAGATAGTTTAAATGTATCTTTGGTTACTACCCAACTATACTGTTTTGTTATGCCAATCAAAAATCAAGTTGAACGTATTTAAAGATACAATTTTGTTAAACCAACTGAATTTTGGATGGATGAACGAATTTTTTTTTTTCAGTGTACGAAAAAAAATTGTTAAATTGGCACATGATTTTGTACCCGTTACTGTGGCCTTGCCCCTTAGACTTACGATAAAATTCCTGCGCAAAATTACGATTCTTCATTTTGTTAAACGGGCCAAATGCCTAAATTTCAATACTCTCATCTCTCGCAAAATGATCTAGTCGGTTGCCTCAGCATATCTACGTTTAAAAAACGTACGGCCTTCGACATTCATCGCTAAAACACTCGGCCCTCTTAGGCGATGTGTCACGCGCCGACCGTGGCGCTATAAGTGCGTGAGACACGAGCTGCCCATTCGTTTCGAACTTTTCTCTCCAACGAATTGTTCGCGAAGAAAGAAGGAAAATCATCTAGCGCTTCATCGAAAAGCCGAACAAAAGCGATCTTCTCTCGTGCCCGAAATATCTAGTGGGATCGCTCACTGAGAGTGTCAGCCGTTTCCGCCGAAGTGTTCTCGCGGAAGACTCCGTCAATAGGCGAGGAGTCTTAGTCCCAATGCTCACAAAATCATACGGGAGAAACTTCGAGAGGGTGAAATTTTGAGTCACTCATTTTCGACCCCTTGTGTGCTTACTCGCTAATAGAAGAGCTGTGTCTCGATGGAGCGGTCAAATCGTTGATGGTGGAGTTGTGTCGTGTCTTGCGGGATCCTTCGTTGTCGTTAGAGACGTTGGGATTGACGGAATGCGAGAGAGCGGCCGTTTTGTTGAAGTCGATCGTGGCGTAACCCTTCTGCGGCTTGTTGGGCGAGTCAGGTGGCGAGGGGAGAAGGGTGGTGTGTTCCGTCGCCCCCGAAGCCACGTTGTTCTTGTCGAGATCGAGCACGGCGTAGTTGACCTCGCGAATCGCCTCGGTGACCGACGGAGGAGTGGATGGTTGTTGGGTCGCGATTGGCGACGTCAAAGATGGCGCGGACACGGGCAGGATTGGTGGAAGCGGCGGTGGTTGGGGTGGCTGAAGGGGCGGTGACTTTTCAATCCTCGTCACCGTCGCGTCACAGCTACCGCTGTATCGCGTTCTCAGCTCCTCGATCTCGGTGCGCTCGAGATTCGCGTAACAGTGTCGCGAACTCTCGTCCCGTTCGTTCGAGTTCGTCGGCGTTGGATGACGATGCGGCGGATGGTTGTCCGTCGGAGCTGCCGATCGCATTCTAACCAGCATCGCGTCCATTCCCGCCTCCAAACCCGGACTAACGTTCATGTAAGCGTGCCGCGTCGCGCGCTCGGCCTCTTTGCTTTCCTCACTCTGTCCCCTCGATGATGGCAACGCGACGTGGCCAGGCGAGAGGGGACTCTGTTCGTTGTTCAATTCGATGTTGATGTATGTCGCGGTCGGGAGCGGCGGTGGCCTGTTGTGAACCTTCTTCGTCTCGGGATTCACCATTGGCATGCCTTGCCCACCCTCGGGCATGAAACCACCGCTGGACGTGCTGCTGCTCACGGTGTGCGACCTTTTGTTTTACATTCGAAGAATCAGAATCACAGGGTTAGGGCTTGTTTAAACGATTTTGTGGCTTACAGGCATTCAACTTCACCCATCGAATATCTTCAAAGATCGATTATTTTATCATATCTTCGCACTACAATAACTGACAATTGTTTTGTGTAGTTGAAATATCTGTGAACCAGAGTTGGACGTAATTCTATTTATAAATACGAATACGAATTTGTTCACATCGTGATTTTCATGTGAATGTAAATACAAATTTATTCATGCTTCACTTATTTGTATTCACATGCATGCATACACATACAATTGTATTCACAAATATTCTGAACATACAAATAAATTCAAAGAAAAATTGTGGATATTCACAAAAAATGTGAATATTAATTAAAAATCCGGTAAATTAAAAAAAAATCACATCAAAATCTGTGAATGCAAAGGTATTCGCAAAAAATTGTAAATACAAAAAATTCACAAAATCAGTTGTGAATTTGTTCGTATTTAAGACAAGTTAAAGTCATATTCACAATGATTAGATTCAAATTTACACCAAAGGTGAGTTCGTACGTATTTTGAGAGAAAACATTGCGTCGAGGCAAATAGATTTTTGCAAAAAAAGTTGTGAGTTTCAAATATTACATTATAAATATGAAAAAATTCCCAAAATGAGTTGTGAATTTCCTCGAGTTGAAGAAAACTAAAATCGAATTCACGACAATTATATTAAAATTTACACCACAAGTGAGTTCTTACGCTTTTCTTTCCTTCCTTCTTTTCTTCAACTTGAGGAAATTGACAACTCATTTTGTGGATTTTTTCATATTTATAATGTAATATTTGAAACTCACAACTTTTTTTGCAAAAATTTCTTTGCCTCGGCGCAATGTTTTCTCTCAAAATACGTAAGAACTCGCTTTTGGTGTAAATTTTAATCTAATGATTGCCCTGGCAGATTGCCTAACCGTTCATTCATACCGGTTCTATAACCGAAAAACTAACCGTTGTATTTGGACAAAATTCTGCCGACTTTATAACCGTATTTATAACCACTATTCGTGATTTGCTCAAGTTAGAAAGATGGTTAGAAATATGGTTGGAAATTTGAAATACAACCCTGCCGAAAAGCAACCACTCGTAACCAAATTTGTAACCGTATTTATAACCACTATTCGCTTTCTAACTTAAGCGAACCACGAATAGTGGTTATAAATACGGTTATAATTTTGGTTACGAGTGGTTGCTTTTCGGCAGGGTTACATTTCAAATTTCCAACCATATTTCTAACCATTTTTCTAACTTGAGCACATCACAGTGGTGGTTATAAATACGGTTATAAATTCGGTTACAAGTGGTTGCTTTTCGGCGAAGTTGTAATTCGAATTTCAAACCAATTTTCTAACCATCTTTCTGAATTAAACAAATCACGGGTAGTGGTCAGAAACACGGTTAGAAAGTCGGCAGAATTTTGTCCAATTCCAACCATCCGAAAAATCTAACCGTTATCCAGTGGTTATGTAAACTGCTAGGGTCTGAATTTGATTTTAATTTGTCTTAAATACGAAAAAATTCACAACTTATTTTGTGAATTTTTTTGTATTTACAATTTTTTGTGAATACATTTGCATTCACAGATTTTGATGTGGATTTTTTTTGATTCACAGGATTTTTTATAAATATCCTAAGGTTATGTCCAACCTTACGATAACAGACAATTTCAATCATACACAATACAATTTCAACCACAATTTCAACCATAACCTCCTGGTGGGGCTATCTTTTGTCAAACGGCGCGACTTATTTATACCCCCAATATATTTTCGTTTGAAATGCGCTGGAGTAAGAAATGAACAGCTGGTAAAAAATTGCAAGCGCCTTTCCTCGCTGCTCGCGCGGAAGAGTAGCACAAATGCTGATTGCTAAGGTAAACGGATCTGTTGATGTTGAAGTTTGCATCGTTGGAACGCAACGAAAGTTAATCTTCTATTGCTCACATTTTTCGTCGATTTAGGGTACGAAAATCACACACACGGTTTTTCTCATCTTTACCAGAGATTTACGGTCTTTAATTAGACAAAAAATGATAGATTATGATAAAAATGAAGAAACGACAAAAAGACAAGAACTTTTATTGCATTCCAACGATGCAAACTTTAAGGGATAAGGCCACAGTAGAATTTTCGAAAAATCGATTTTTTTTCTCGCTAAAACGGTGCTTTATCATCATAAGAATAAGTTAATTTTCGATTTATAGCAAGAACATTTTTTTTCACCGACTTTGAGCGTATAACGTAAGCCCACCTCTGGCACGGCCATAGTGTACCTACAACTTTAAACGCGTTTTTCTCGAAACAGCGTTTTTTCCAATTGGCGTGACAAATAATTTCAACAATTTTCACTCGATTTACTTCAAATTTAAAAGTTATGGTCCTAATCGCATTTCGCAGAGAAGTGCGTACGGAATGTCTGATTAATCGAAAACTTTTCATTTTATGAACAGTTTTATACGAAATGTTTCACTGAAAATTCATTCAAATACCTACAACTCAATTCAAATACCTACAAGTTTTGAATAAAACAATACTTTTTAAATTCCGTACGTACTTCTCTAGGTATTCTAATGTAGATTGACGAGAATTTTTGTTTTTTGTTCTAGGTAAAAAATTGTGGATGCTAAATGTCACGCCGCGAAGCGCCTAAAAAAAGACAACAAAAGAAAATATTAGTACCCGGCCATTTTGTACATCGAAAAAAAATATATTTTCTTTTCTAACAGCTTAATATTCATACTAAATAGATGTGTAATTAATTTTATGAGTGAATCACTTTTTCATACGAAAAAAAATGTTAAACTCGCACGTGATTTTATACTCGTTACTGTGGCCTAACCCCTTAACGCCATAAGGATCCGAGATAAATGCTTCCTCCCACATTGTACCTCATTCTCCCTCATCGATCCTCGTCAACAGACGAGGATTAAACCTTAGGTATAATTCAAGAATTGGGTTTTTATTTTCAACTAATTCACTGGGTACATTGAGGAATTAAATCTCGAACTAACCTCTGCATCGTTCTCCTGAGAGTCTTGTTATTATTGTCCAATTCGATCTCCATCGCTATAGCCGACAAGACCTGATCGTTAACGTAAACCGCGGATGGATTGTAGTGCGAAGACTGGCAAACGTTTGACGGGACTGGCCCGATCGACGGGGCGACCATCGACGGGAGAATCGGCGGTGGCGAGGGCGAGCCCATCGTACCCTGTGGCGACATCGGACCGCTGCTACTACCGACGCTGCCCAATCTACCGATGCCGTTTTGCTGGCTATGCGAGAATCTCGATGTCGTTCGACTGTTGCCGCTACGAGCCGGCATCGGATCGAGATAATTCGCCTCGACTGGTGGCATCGTCATCCTCGTTATCGTCGGCGCTGGGTGCGCCGTTATCGAGAGATCTCTCGACACCGTGTCCTCGCCGCTACTGTTGCATACCTGATCGAAACGCAATGGCTCTTTCCATTATTCAAGAAATAAATGGTTTATCGAACGCCTGCAAGGGCGTTCAAGGCAACTGCAAATGTTATACAATTTTAGGGCACATCTCTGCGCCGTTTCAGGCTGAAAATAATCTGGTTGAATTAGAGGATGATTCTGAGACGATTGCTATCGCTTTTGGGAATTTCGTCTGCCTGTCTCTGCTTGGCGTCGGAAGGGGGAAGCCTATTTACTGAGTATTTGGTATGAGAAAATAAAAATTCCAGATTTAAAAAAATCTTATTTCGTCTGGATGTGTTAACGGCTTGTATCTGGTTGAAATTTTTGAAAATACCGTTTTTTCGTGTTCGAAGTGTTATATTCTCGAAATATAACACTTAAAAAATGTTCTCTGAACATTTGAAGTCGATTCGATTGAAATTGTGGGAGTTATGGGCGTTTGAACGCATTTTTCTCAAAATGACTTTTTCAGAATCGGTGACTACGATATCTGTAAAATCACTGCACCGATCAACTTCAAATTTCACAAGCTTCTTTTACATATTAAAAAGCAGTGCTTTCGAGCAAAAAGTGCTTCCAAGCGAAAGTATTGCTTTCAAGCAAAAAGTGCTTTCAAGCAAAAAGTGGTTTCCAGCAAAAGCATTGCTTTCAAGCAAAAAGTGCTTTCAAGCAAAAAGTGCTTTCAAGCAAAAAGTGCTTTCAAGCAAAAAGTGCTTTCAAGCAAAAGCATTGCTTTCAAGCAAAAAGTGCTTTTAAGCAAAAGCATTGCTTTCAAGCAAAAAGTGCTTTCAAGCAAAAGCATTGCTTTCAAGCAAAAAGTTCTTTCGAGCAAAAGCATAGTTTTTTTATCAACGAGAATGGAGCGTTTTTTCCACCGGAAATGGATACTTCCATTTGAGACCGCAATCATTTTTCCAAAAAACACTATTTTATTAACTGTTTGCATTCGAGAGGTGACTGTTGCTTACGACTTCCTATCAGAGCGAAAAAGCCTTGAGTGCAACGGGTTAAGTCCTTTATCCAAGCAGTAGATAATTTCTTGAAAAAACTGAATGCATTTGACTTTTTATGCCCGACGATTTGTTTCCGAGCAGCAGTGGTCACCGCGAAGGATATTTTTCAAAACATGATCTGCACAAACCATTACATCTACCACATTTATAAATATTTTTCAATACAAAAATACGAAAAAATACTTAAAACCACCTTCTCATATGCAAAAAAAAAAGAAATTTGAAACCCCGCTAACGTTTTTCCAGAACAAATTTATAAAAATTCCTCTTTTTTCCAGCCACAAGCTAGGTGTGACCCATTAAGAACCTGAGAGAATATGATTTTGTATCTAAGAGGCCAGCGTGATGCTATGCTCTGCAGCATTTATCTGGAAACTCTGTAGGAAGTACTCGATGTAAGATCCATTTTTCGAATCCTTTCTCAAGAAAACGTATTTTTCCAAAAATCTCCGATCAATAGTAATAAGATTCGCAATAATCTTCACAAGCCCAACACACGCACGAACAAAGTGTCCACATTCGCGATTGAAGACTCGTAGTCAGCGCTAGTGAAAAATAGTAATGGAGTAGCAGAGACGTGGCACTCGCCTGTATATTGGTCTGTACAAGATTGAACAATTGGTCGGCCCTGCGGCACTTGAAGGCGTAAATGCCAGGGCCAGTGGAGCATCTGCGGCCCGACTCGAAGCTGAATATCTCCGAATCGTAGCCGTATCTGCGCAGGCATCTGAGCGGCCATTTGACCGGTGGCTTGCCACGCTGATATAGCACGATATCCAATTCCGTTATTTCCAGACGTCCCGGAGTGATGAGATTGCCTAAATCGTCTACGTTCATCACTTGAAATATATTCGGATGGGGATCGTTGATGTCGGGACGACTATTGACGCAACCCATCCTTCGAAAATCTGCCAAAAAAATTCTCATTGAAGAAAAAAAAATATATACTCCAGTAACATTTGACGCTCTGAGTACTCACGAAATACGGCATATCCAACTCAGGACGAGCAGTCGACGATAAACACAAGCTCAACTGTCCTGATCCTTAGCGTTATACGTACGAATACGTATGCATGTATGTCTATAGCTATATATCGTTTTTTTTCACTCTGCTGCTATAAACTCGACGCAGCGTTGATCCTTAGAAACGGCGAAACGTCGTTTTTCCTTAATTTTTCATGTACGATTGTGTTGACGCTCGCCCGACAATATATTAGATTTTGCACTATTGTAAGATTTGTTGTTTTTGCTACTCGGGTGCCCATCGAGCACCAATTTAGACGGAAAATTGTTGCTGCTTGTTGTCCTCCTGTGCTGCTGTTTTATCATATATGATACGTACATACACATGTGTGTGGTTATACATCAACGATATATGTGTGTCTGTCACTCGAAGGGTCTGTAGGGGGTTACGGGTGAGTTTGCATGCTCGCGATACTCGTCGATACGGACGGCGCACAGATTTCGCACGTTTCGACTTTTCCTTCGGCTGAACCTTTCCATTGGTCCGGAAGTTTTTTCTGAACCAATCCGAGTCTCTGAAGCCGCGAGGCGAAAACCGGAAGTAGCATTAGGGTGCCTTTCCATTTGTAGCGTGTGCACCGCACCGAAATGGCACGGCGTCAAAATTCACTAGCGCTTTCGCCTGACCTCCGTGAAGCCACCTCCATAAACGTAGCTGGACGAGTTTAACTTCTCAGGGTTTTTATTTTTGTAATCGTTTCCTGGTCGTTTGACGGCAGAGTTGGGCGCAGCCCCCTCACACTGGCCCAGCCCCATGTAACCATCAGTTTTACATGGCTCTCGTAATGTCCGTCGCTTTTATTTTCAATCGCTGCCACGTGTGGCGCTAGTAGTCGTCTGTTCAATAACTATATATATGCCATATGATCTGTGAACCGGCCGAACTCACCGACCGCGTACAATATTGGTGCATTCGAGTTGTGAAAAAAAATTAACAAGCCACAAGTCACAACCACAGCCATAAAACGCGTAAAACCCTCCAAATACTCCGAAAATGTTATTATTATATCGAGTATAGAACGCGCACGCGTAAAAGAAGCCGAGCAGAGGACTACTAGCGCCACGAAGTGGACAGTAGCGAAATTAAACATTCCGGACAACACGCGAAGAATTTATTGACATAGGAATAGTACCCAGTGTCATGGGGCTGCACTGGCCTACTATTATCATACGATAAACGAAAACGCGTTTTGTCCCGGAATTTTAGTTCTTGAAATCGCCACTACCCAGCATTGGCTGTTGTGTGACGCCTTCGGCTCTAAATACTCCGATGAGCCGAACGATTCGATACTTTCGTGGCTTTCTCCTGTTATCGTTGTGGCGACATTATTTATTGTGTTCAAATGGAAAATCATTAGAACGGAAAATCATTCCAAATATATCAATAGACATTCATTCATGTAAGATATTCGAAACACCGGCGCAACATACATATATATGCATGCCTGTCACACGACTACTAGGGGCACAGTGCGGCAAGGACATTTTGCGAACAGCATTTAACTACCGGTATCAGGGGGCTGGTTGGGCGTAATTCTATTTATAAATACGAATACGAATTTATTCATATCGTGATTTTCATGTGAATATAAATACAAATTTATTCATACTTTACTTATTGTAAATACGAATACAAATAAATTCGTATTCACAAGTGTGAATACGATTTTTTTTGTATTCACATGCATGCATACAAATACAATTGTATTCACAAATATTCTGAACATACAAATAAATTCACAGAAAAAATTGTGAATATTTACAAAAAATCCTGTGAATTAACAAAAATTCACGTTAAAATCTGTGAATGCAAATGTATTCACAAAAAATTGTAAATACAAAAAAATTCACAAAATAAGTGGTAATTTTTTTTCGTATTTAAGACAAGTTAAAATCAAATTCACAATGATTAGATTAAAATTTACACCAAAAGTGAGCTCTCACGTATTTTGAGAGCAAACATTGCGTCGAGGCAAAGAAGTTTTTGCAAAAAAAGTTGTGAGTTTCAAATATTACATTATAAATATGAAAAAAATCACAAAATGAGTTGTGAATTTCCTCATGTTGAAGAAAATTAAAATCGAATTCACGACTATTATATTAAAATTTACACCACAAGTGAATCCTTACGTATTTTGAGAGAAAGCATTGTGTTGAACTCAACAAGTAAGAACTCACTTTTGGTGTAAATTTTAATCCAAACATTGTGAATTTGATTTTAATTTGTCTTGAATACGAAAAAATTCACAACTTATTTGGTGAATTTTTTCGTATTTACAATTTTTGTGAAGATATTTGCATTCATAGATTTTCATGTGAATTTTTTTTAATTCACAGGATTTTTTGTAAATATTCACATTTTTTGTGAATATTTACAATGTTTTCTGTGAATTTATTTGTATGTTCAGAATATTTGTGAATACAATTGTATTTGTATGTATGCATGTGAATACAAATAAGTGAAGTATGAATAAATTTGTATTTATATTCACATGAAAATCACGGTGTGAATAAATTCGTATTCATATTTATAAATAGAATTACGCCGAACTGTGGTTTTACGGTGATTGGTAGCCCAATAAAAAGGTTTGGTGGTCGACCATTTTCTTATAATAAAACGATATTTCTTTTCCATAAAGTTGGCTGGACTTCTTTTATTTATCATGTAATCCATAAAATGCCGAGCTAAATCGATGCACAATCTTTTGGTGGTCACAAATATGCTAATCCCGACGTTTGCGCCTAGACGTAGGGAGCTTTTCAACTACGACACAATGCGACACAGTGCACATATTTCTGCTGTATTCCTTGCCCGTATTGGCTGCTGATGCCTGAAATGTGTGCACTGTGTCGCACTGTGTCGCACTGTGTCATTGGAAAGCTCCCATAGATGGCTTTTCGATCGGCGTAACTAAGGAACTACCAAACATCGGTATTAGCATATTTGTGACCATTAAACGCTTCTCCATCGATTTAGCTCGGCATTTTATGACTTGCATTATAGATTTTAAAAAGTCCGTCAACTTCACGGAACAAAAATATCATTTAATTATAAGAAAACGGTGGACCACAAAACTTTTTATTCGGCTAGCAATCACCACCAACCGATTACAAACATAAAAACCGTGAGAATTTCAAGTCGTCCGGTAAAGTTTTTTAGGTGCTTTTGACTTCCAATGAAATAGTCCCATTTTGGAAAACAGTCCTTCGCGTTTGTTCCAGATAAGTTGGAAGTCGTCGTTCGAGACTATCGCGCCCTCTCTCGGTCATTCGCAACATCCCGTTTTCACTATCCATACTTTTATCGAAGCCCCGGCTTTTCTGGAGATTTTGGGCTCGTTTCTGCTCTTCCTTTTTCTCGTCGAATCAGTGTCCGCAGTGGTGTTTCGTAGCGAATGGGTAGATGTCCGTGGATGACTCTCGTCGCAGGAGAACAGCTGATTCGTTTTGTCGGTTGAGAGACCACATGTTCGAGCCGCAAACTGTCGCCCACTCGTCTAACTATTACCGTGAACCCGTCAATTATGCGAATCAATTGCTTTTGAGGTGGCGATAAGTGAGGTTTGATCGCACAATCGCGAGATCGTTTCGCGCATTCGGGTCATGATATATTGGCGTTGAGGGTGCTATTTTTCATCGCGTTGAAACTTTTTTCCCCGAGTTATAAATATAAAATGGCTGACAGCGCATCCGAGAGCGACTCGAGCTCGATCGACGGTGGACCGATCATGATGCCACCCTCGCCGGTTACCCGCGAACAATTGCAAAAGAGGATAGAGTCGTTGCAACAACACAACCGGGTACTCAAAGTCGAGCTCGAGACTTACAAGCTTCGCGTCAAGGCCCTTCAGGAGGAGAATCGAAGTCTCCGTCAGGCTTCCGTCATTATCGTAAGACCGCGAGCTGCATACCGATCTTTTTTTTTTTCTCATTCCCCATTGTAATTGTAAACCGGAAAACGTGCCGCATTTTTTATCCTCGCAACGCCCCGTAAAATTTTCCTAATTCTCGCACTCTGCGCACTTCCCGAGGAATTTCTTTGTTCCTGAGGCACGGAATATCGCACTCGGCTACGTTCTGCATTATTTTCTACTTTAAATCTTCCTTTGCACACGCTTGCACGTTTCCACCACTCCATCCGTTTCCCTCTGATTCCTCACTTACCTCGTTCTTTCCAGCTCCTCAGATCCTCCCCCGGGAGTGTTGCCCACATATTCTTGCCTGATGCACTGCCGTATCGCATTTGCGCTAGGGCACCGAGAAACTCTAGAAACGCAACTTCCGGTCGCATAATTTTTATATCCTCAAAGAGATCTCAAAAACCCTGACAGAAATGACAGAGCCGGTAATAAACGGCGGACAATTCATTTCAGCAAGCTAAAGCGGAACAAGAGGAGGAATTCATAAGCAACACCCTGCTGAAGAAGATTCAGGCTCTGAAGAAGGAAAAAGAGACTCTGGCGCATCACTACGAGCAGGAAGAGGAATGTCTGACCAACGACTTGTCCAGAAAATTGAATCAACTGCGTCAGGAGAAATGTCGTCTGGAGCAGACGCTGGAGCAGGAGCAGGAGTGCCTGGTGAACAAACTGATGAGGAAGATAGAGAAGCTGGAAGCCGAGACGCTCGCCAAGCAGAGCAATCTGGAGCAGCTGCGCCGCGAGAAAGTAGAGCTGGAGAACACTCTGGAGCAGGAGCAAGAAGCGCTGGTCAATAAGCTCTGGAAGAGAATGGACAAGCTGGAGACGGAGAAACGAATGCTTCAGATCAAGCTCGATCAGCCCCTCTCCGATCCAACCTCGCCCAGGGACATTAGCAATGGCGACACTGCCACTAATCTCAGCACGCACATCCAAACGCTGAGGAGCGAAGTCGCCAGACTTAGGCACACTTTACTTATCTCGCAACAAGAGCGTACGTTCTCTCTCTCTCTCTCTCTCTCTCTCTCTCTCTCTCTCTCTCTCTCTCTCTCTCTTTGATTTCTATTTTTCTTTTCTTTTCTTTTATTTTATTATCTTTTATTTTTCTTTTGGCGACTACTTAAAGGATGTGCGAGTAGCGATTTTACCTTTTTTGCATTGTTTTTATATTTTGTTTTTTTTTTAAATATTTTATTTCATTATTATTGTTTATTGTTATTACTATTGTTATTATCGATGCGCGTATTACAAAATTATTATTATTATTAATTGTATTCTATTATTTCTATTATTTTATTGTAATTCTTCGATTGAAACTTTAGGTTTAGTTCTCAAAATTCTTTCTTTTCTTTTCTTATATTTCCTTTTAAATTCTTTTGTTGTATAAAGCTTAATTCCATTATTACTTTATTATTTTAGTTAAGTTTATTTTTTAAGTTATGATTGTTATAATTTTGTATCTTGCATATGCGATTATTATGATTTTATTCCTTTGTTACTTTTGTTATTATTTGTATCATTTTGTACATTGCCCGAAAGTATTACTAGGGCATAATAAATTCTATCATCATCTCGCTCTCTCTCTCTCTCTCTCTCTCTCTCTCTCTCTCTCTCTCTCTCTCTCTCTCTCTCTCTCTCTCTCTCTCTCGCTCTCTCGCTCTCTCTCTCTCTCTCTCTCTCTCTCTCTCTCTCTCTCTCTCTCTCTCTCTCTCTCTCTCTCTCTCTCGCTCTCTCGCTCTCTCGCTCTCTCTCTCTCTCTCCACACGGTATACGTTGAAATTGACCCGTTTGCAGATACTGAGAAGATGCAGCGATACGTCAACGAGGAGAAGCACATTCGCGAGGAGAATCTCAGACTTCAGAGGAAGTTGCAGCTCGAGGTGGAACGTCGCGAAGCCCTCTGCAGACATCTGTCAGAGTCCGAATCGAGGTACGGATGTCTATTTCAATAAACAGCTGAGAAGATTGTTAAACTTTCGACCTTTTTTATGTCACTTTTGTGTGTCTCGTAGCCTCGAGATGGAGGAGGAACGTCACTACAACGAAATCGTCATGTCGGGCAGCAGCATAAGAAATCGCACTGTTTCAAGCCCAGTGCCGTACAATCCCTCGCCGAGTTCCTCCCGTCCTTTGAGCCCAGGTAAAGTGCGACGAGGGCCAAGTTCTTACAAAATGAATCGTGTATCATTGAGAATTAATTTTGATCGTTCGTTCGCTCTTTCTACGATCTCGATGATCGCTTCAACCCCAAACCGCTCCACTGCTTCTAGTTCCTTAGAGACCCACCCCGTGTGCTGCCCACAGCCACTCTTTCCTGATGAATTCGAAGCGAAAGTCGAGGATCTTCATTTTGCCCAATATAGTGTTCTTAAAATCATAATATATCACAAACCTCTGTCACGCGTAAGTTCGATACCTCTCGCACGTCGTGATTGTTTTTTTAAATCAACCTATACAGCAATGAACACCCATGACGCCTGTACTTCAGATGTTTTGCAAAATAATCAATCGCACGGCCGTTTTTGCAGTCTTATTATTACAAAGTTTTATTTAACTCGCTTCGTTCGTATGTCTTTCCGGTTCAAAATTTGTAATACATTTTTTCAAGCACTTGCTGACATCCGATTAAGCTAAAATTTGGGCACCTGTGTAACTTCGGTGACAATGCAATAATATGGTACCATGGAGCTGGTCTGATGATGCAACTCCTTAATAGCATATACTAGGACAGTCGAGTTTGTACTCATTCGTTTTGTTATTATGAGCGCAATTCATTACACATGATGCCGAGAGTCTGATGATGGAGGTGGGAGGTGGACACTGGAACTCCATAATGACATATGTTAGGACAGTCGAGTTTGTGCTTATTTGTTTTGTTATCATGAGCACTTTTCATTGCACATGATAGCGAGTCTGATAATGGTGGTGGAATGTGGGAACTGAAATTTCCTAATGGCAAATCGTAGGACAATCGAGTTTGGGCTCATTAACTTTGTTGATTTGAGCACTATTTATAATAACCCTATTATAAACTTTCATTCAGTACATATTTAATAAAACATACATGAACATAGAACTTTTAACGATCTAAAATTTTTGTTAAAAGCTTGAGGCGCGAAACGTCATCACACTTGAAATAAAGCCTCAAGCATTTAAGAAAACATTAAAACAATTAAAAGTTCTATGTTTATGTAAGTTTTATTAAGTTTGTACTGCCTGCGCCTATGATCAGTGACAAAGAATGGGATTCTTCTGTACCTTTACTATTTAACTTTACACACTAAATTTTATTGTTTAATTTTTAATTCAATAGTGTCCAAATAAAAGCTTGTCTTTAAAAAGATTTTTCACGTTGAGTTTTATGTATATAGATCATAGTGAATTATGTTTCGAAATGAATGATAATACTGAGATAAATGTCGTTGCAGGGATCAACGTCGTAGGCTCAACGTCCCGTGACAGTTTCACGTCAAATCGTTGCTACGCATGTGGCCAAACGATCATGCTTCCATTCTCGAGCTCTCCACCGCCGTCTACGGTAACGTAGCCGATCTCAATACCGACCGATTAAAAGGAATACATCGATGCGGGCTCCTTTTACACGTGTCACAATTTACAATCTCGTCCGACGATTTTCTCGTTGATTCCCACGTTGATCAATCGTAAAGTCGGTCAAATGAACAGGTAATTCGTTTGTATTCAGGGCCACATCGTGCCACCGTCCGGTCGGCGAACGTCCGACAGATTCGTGAAACCGGCGATCCCACCGACAATTGTGAGTCCCGGTGGTCCGTCGATCCCGACAGCCCCGATCGTCAACAATGCCGCTGGCTCGCCGATGGACATCGCCAAAACGTAAAGAACGCAAAATCAACGAATTCTACAAAACCGCTTATTACATCGTCCGATATTTCGACGCGAGACCGACAACACTTACGCGCTATCGCGCGCGATATACTATTTTGCGAAAGCTTGACGAAAAAAAGAACGCCTTTCACGGAAACACAAGAAAAACGAAGACGGAATCAAGCAAAAGGAAAGGACTCTCCGCTTTACGTTGAACGCGATTGTAACGTGGGCAACACGATAATGCGTTGATCAATAGTTGTTCAAAATTAATAACGAACATTGGGCAATCTTGTGTTTCGTCGACGGTCAAGCACAGGCTGTAAACGAGTCCCGAACGTTCTTTTTCTTTCTCTCATTTTTTCCCTCACTCGCTTTCTGTCTATCTTTTCGTATCAATTCCGCATACGCGGCGTGCTCGGATTATCAGATTCGCCCGAAATCTGTTTGCGCGTTTCGACAGACTGACATTTTGTGAATCAATAATGTTCGTGATAATTGCGAAATTCTTAATATTCACACAATTGGAAAAAAAGAAAACAGGAAGAAGGCGAAGTAGAAAGAGAAAAACAGAGTTCCTTCAATAGCGGATAGAAGAGTGAGCACACGGCTATAACGAACCGTCGTCATGTTTTCGCTATCAACCCCCCCCCCCCCCCCCCCCCCTATCGACAAGACTCGAAACACAAGCGTAATCCCATCTTGAAATGTTTGAATGTCGTCGTTATATCGCTTTAACGCTTTTGCATACTAATACTGTAATCTGAATGTAGGTGAGATGAAGACGAAAAGTAAGAGATGCGTGATACACGGGCTCGGATATGGTGAGAAGCTTCCTCGACGGTTATGCGCGAAAATCCGGATTTCATTGATGTGGAAGTTCGCATAGTTGCAGTGCATACGAAAATCAATCTTCGAGCCCAAATTCCGTTCCTAAACGGAATTTGAAATCCTAAAAAACAGGAATCTCCAAATGCATCCTGAAATACCCTACGAAGATTCATTAAAAAATCACACAAGGATCCTAGAGAAAGATCCGCAATTAAAATCCGCACGGGTACGGCTCCTTAGCCTTATAAACGTAAAGAAATGGAAGCTCAAAGAAGAATTTCCTTTGCGACGATGCAACTTCATCATCGGAATCATAACGAGAATTATCGGCGTGGGCAACGAGGGTAACAACATCGCGAGAGCGAAATCGACGTCTGGGGAAAAACGAGAGAATATTCTTCGTTTGAGAATGTCAGGCAGCAAAGTACAGCGGAAAGTAAACGTGCTGATCATTTTGTTTCGTCACTCAACTCCGGGAAATCGTCACGAAGTGTTCTTCACGTTCGTCAAACGATTTTTTCATTCCCGGTTGAAACGAATTTCCCAAAAACGATACAATTTGCAAAAACATGTAAAAACAAGGATACGATAGATGTGAAGATTAATGACTCCGTATTTTTCGTAGAATTGAATATTTATTTACAAAAGTACAAGACACTTCAATCGACAAAATAGCCCCCATTGCGGTCCTCGCGACTGATGAAGACTATTCCATTGATCAAAATCTTTCTCGTACTTGCGTAAATAAATGTTAAACTTTACGAAAAAATCGAGACACCAGTTTGTTCAACAGAATTGCAACGTGAAGCTGAATATTGCCCGTATCGTCTATGAAAGGAAAAAATTATCGGAATTTCTCGGAAAATGGGGACGAGAAAATGAGCAGAACATTTTTTCGGTATCCGCTGGCTCGACATTCTCGAAGAAAAAAATCTCGATCGTCGCATTGCTCGTGTACGTACCACAGACACTAAATATTCGGGCTTCGATGAACAATGATCAAAAATGGGCTTATCACGCGTGTTTAGGTCTAAAAGAAAACGAAAGAGGGCTCGCCTTTGGTGTTACGGCGAAGAGCGAACAATATCGTATATCGGGGAGATCAAATGTTCTACTTTCGGCGATGTCTCTTGATAAATTTCTCCTTTGTCCCTCTCTCTTCTTGTAGTGGTAGAAAAACTGTTGATCCACCTCTCGGCATCCGACACTATTTATTTACCTTGGTTTCTCACAGGACGCTTGCGGATACACGATTGAAAGAGGGGAGTTATTTCAGGGATTAAAGAAATTGAGAAAAAAAAACAAAAAAAAACAGCCTATCGTAAAAAATCATGCCCTTAGAGTTGTCTTGCTACGAATTTTCAGAACATGTGTCATTGCATCGCTATTATTATTATTATCACTACTAATGATACACTAATCATATTGTCATTTTTACGAGATGGTCGGCGGAATAATAGGCAACGTATTATAGGTCCGCAACTTGTCCTACAGTTTCATCGTTGGTGCTTTAAAGCTACATTGGATTTATATGAGAAACAAAAAAATTATGATTCAAAGAGGAAGCAATGTGTGTGTAACGTTAAAAAGTCTGTTACCCTGTCTGTTCAATAAATAGCACAAACAATAAAAACAATACGCCGGTTGTCCATTTCTTCCAATCGTCTGGTTCTATTCAAATAACGAACAAAAATGAACCTGCATCGTGTGAAAGTTTGGGAGGCTGCTTGAAGGTTTGATTTTAGAGGGATGAGAGGAGAAAAGCTGATAGAAAATTTGTACCAATCATATGATGGTTGTATTAATTTAATTATTTTTTTTTCAATACTTTTACAGTGGATTTTTCATCGCTTCACATTAGAAAAATTTTGGTTTGTGTTTCATTCAGATCGGTGAACTGCAAAATCGACCCTCGACCAGGGCTGCAAATAATGCATTATTTTTTGTAAAGGATTAGCGTTTTCGTTACTCACTACTTTACATTTTGTAATGGAAAAAAATTGATTACCCATTACATTACATTTTGTAACGCAAACAATTGCCATTACTCATTACATTGAATTTTGTAATGTAAACAATTTTCATTACTCGTTATAATGGAATTTGTAATGTAAAAAATGTCCATTCCACATTACATTACATTTGTAATGTGAAATATTTTCATTACCCATTACAATGTAATGGGTTATGTAATTTTTTTACATTACAAAATATAACGTAACGATTAATGGAATTTTTTCACATTACTAATGCAATGCAATGCAAAAAATATCCATTTCTCATTACAATGTAATGAGGATTATTTTTCGTTTCCCATTAGGGGCAGCGGTTTTGCACTGGGTCGATCTGACCCGATGGGATACGAATAATAATCCATATTACCTTGTAATGAGTAATGGAGATTTGTTACATTACATTAGTAATGTGAACAAATTCCATTACTCATTACATTGCATTTTGTAATGGAAATGTTTCACATTACAAAATGTAATGTAATGAGTAATGGAATTTTTTTACATCACAAAATCCAATGTAATGAGTAACGGAAATTGTTTACATTACAAAATATAATGTAATGCGTAATGGATTTTTTTTACATTACTGAATGTAATGGGTAATGAAATTTTTTTCCATCACCCATTAAAAAGGTAATGAATAAAGCGTTACTTTTTCATTACAAATTTCGCAACCCTGCCCTCGACAAGCCTTTCTTCGAGGGGTGGTTTCACCCTTTAAACCCGTTTTTCCGCCGATTAAAGAAATGCGTGTCCAATAGTTTTCAATGCTTTATCACATATGAGATTCAACAAAATCAAAGGCGGACACTTAAGTGATGTTCCTTGTCAGTGAGATATAGTCGCCTGTATCTGTGCAGGTGTCCTACAACTTCCGTGCATCCTCGTGTATTGGGAAAGAGTGACTGTGGACAATACTCTGTAGATGGACACATATTACAGAGGGAACATTCGGGCGGCGATATTTCCTATGACTATGTCTATCCAATTGGCTGTTTCTAATGAGGTACACGTGATAACTAAATGTTTTACATACCTAAATCCTCCTCGAGAGCTACACTGTGTAATAGGAATGACCTCATGAAAGTTCATTTGGTAGTAGCGAGATTAGCGCTCTTAGAGACAGACAGACAGACGCTCGAGGGACTTTCTTCCAGATGTTGATGCAGGTGTTCAATGGAGTTATTGTTAAGAAATCATCAGTGTAAAATGTTCAAAAAAATCCATTTTTTTGCATTATCCGATAGCATAGACGGTTACAAACATGCTGTTCAATTCTTGGGGTGAAATTCGAATAATTTCGGTCGCTGCAGCCTTTCTTAGAGAAAGTGATTCGTGCAGCGGCGTGCGCACTCGAAACTTTAAACGCGTTTTTCTCTTTTTTCAAAAAGGTATACACTTTCAAAGGAAGAGTTTACAAGCTATCCGTCTCAAATTTTGACGCAATATTCTTCACGCTATTCTTTGTCTTGCTGTGGAAGCTTTTTTTTATCTTCTTTTTTTTACGAAAAACTCGAAAAAATTGGCTAAATCGAATACTTTTTTTTACACCGCCGCTATTTTGTGAATTTTGATTTAGAAAAAACCTCCATAGCAAGATAGTTACTAGGTGCGCAACTAAGTTCCCGGGTTTCACACATGGATGGCGTTAGCAACACATGTAGTCGGCATACAGGTCTGAAATTGGGTGTCTTTATAGCTTGTACATCTGTTAAGAATACCAAGTTGTAATATAAACAAATATCGCAACACAACGATCTTTTTTCTAACCTCGAAAATGTCAAAGTTTGTGCCAAATAAACAGCATTTGCGGGAAGCATTGCTTTTCTGCTTCAACCTAAAAAAAACAGCAGCTGAAGCACGTCGGTTACTTGAGGAGGCCTACGGCGAACATATACCATCAAAAACAACGTGTGAAGATTGGTTCAAGCGGTTCAGAAGTGGCGATTTTGGGACTGGGGACAAGGAGCGCTCGGGAAGACCGCAAACATTTGCGGACGCCGATCTGCAAGCGTTATTGGATGAAGATGAGACTCAAACAGAAGATCAACTTGCCGAGGCATTAAATGTGACTCGGCAATGTATTTCGAAACGTTTGCACGCCATGGGAAAAATTCACAAGGAAGGGAAGTGGGTGCCGCATGAGTTGACTGAGAGACAAATGGAAAATCGAAGAGCCACTTCCGAAATTTTGCTTTTGCGGCAGAACAGAAAGAGTTTCCTGCATCGAATTGTTACTGGCGATGAAAAATGGATATATTTCGAGAATCCCAAACGCAGAAAATCGTCGCTTTCACTTGGCGAAGCGTCAACATCGACGGCACGGCCAAATCGCTTAGGAAAAACGACAATGCTCTGCGTTTGGTGGGACCAGAAAGGAATCGTGTACTATGAGCTGCTGAAACCGGACGAAACTGTCAATGGGCATCGCTACCGACAACAACTAATCAATTTGAACCACGCATTGCTCGAAAAACGGCCAGAATGGGACACGAGACGCGAACGTGTGATATTGCAGCACAACAATGCTCTGTGCCATTGCAGTTCCGTCGTCCAGGACACCATAAAAACACTGAAATGGGATCTGCTACCGCATCCGCCGTATTCACCAGACCTGGCCCCTTCAGACTATCACTTGTTCCGGTCAATGGCGGATAGCTTGGGTGGGCTACACTTGGCCAATTACGATGCAGTACAAAATTGGTTGGACGAATGGTTTCAGTCCAAAGACGAGTCTTTTTATCGTCGCGGTATTTATGTATTGCCAGAGAGATGGCAAAAATGTGTAAATAGCGAGGGACAGTACTTCGAATGAACCATTTTTTGTATTTGCTTGAAGTTTTCGATTTTTTATTGGTAAAAAAACCCGGAAATTTAGGTGCTCACCTATATATCAGATAATATTTATGGCCACAACTCCGGCGGTTTTCAAGCTATGGAGGCAATTATTTTTGCATTGAAAATCCCGGATTCTTATAAAAAATAAATACGACCGTGACACTTGCATCGCCAAAGTTGCCAACACTTTTATGGAAACCCCCGACTGCCACCCCGAAATCCTATTGTTGAGAGCTTATGCCTAGTCGAAATTTTTGATAATATCACTTGTTGGTTTTCGACGGATTCTCCAAATACAACACTTAAAAAATATTCTCTAAAAATTTCAAGTCGATTCGTTCAAAATTGAAGCTGTTTTGGGCGTTTATAAGTTCCGCGAACCGGCGAACTTCAAACGCATTTTTTTTTTTCAAATGACTTTCAAAATCGGTGTCCTCATATCCCAAAAATCAGCGCACCGATCGACTTCAAATATGAAAGGCTTCTTATACATATCAGAATGCAGTGCTTCAACGAAGCGATTTTTTTCCTGATGCTTAATTTTTTTTATCGACGAAAATAAAGCATTATTTTCGCCGAAAATCCATTCTTTCACTTTGGACTGCGGTCATTTTATTAAAAATGAATATTTTATTAAATCGTTCGTGCAAGCATTAGTTAAATTCCTGCAAAAACTAAAACTAAAAACCATTGTATCTACCACATTCATAAATATTTGTCAATACAAAAATTGCGAAAGATTTAAGGCGGAATATACATTTACAACGATAAAAAAATCGATTCATTTTTTTTTTCTTTAAACGATAGAACTATATATGTAGAATATTTTCCCAGAGTTTCAAAGCGAAATTCGAAAAACTTCAAACGCTACAGTCAACGCTGT
Organism: Ophion slaviceki; assembly: GCA_944452715.1. Taxonomy (NCBI): domain Eukaryota; kingdom Metazoa; phylum Arthropoda; class Insecta; order Hymenoptera; family Ichneumonidae; genus Ophion; species Ophion slaviceki. Next base: position 32,511,545 of record OX101789.1, read on the forward strand.
GCGTCACCGCTCGGATTCGGAGCGGGCGTGGACTTCAAACGCGTTTTTCTCAAAACTGCATAATCGAAATTGGCGTGCAGGATTACTCAAAAACTATGAGGCCGATTGAGTTAAAAACTTGGTAGAAAAATTGATAATATTGGTATCTTTTTCTACTTGATGAGAATTGTTTTTGAAAAATTGGAAAAAAAAACTACTTTTTTAATCCACATTTTACAGAAATGTTGCGTGAAATGTTGATTTTTATTTGGAAATGTGTGCCATTTTCTTAAATTTGCATTTTCTTCATTTTAATTACAGTCACTTAGAAACTATACATGTTCAAACTAAAAAAAAGTTTGAATTTTTTTGCAAATCAAAGTCTACGGGAAACTGGACTGCACGCCGATTTCGCAACTCCCGCAGCGACCTGTAACACTCTGCCACAGTTCCGCCATTGTGATGATGAGTTAATTTAAAAAAAATGTTTTGTATACTTAAATATACTATTAAAGTATACCTAAAGTTTGATAATTGTAGAATAATTTTTTCTTCGTTTAAAAAATTCTTTAATATTGCTTACTTTTTTCCTGTATAAATGTATATCCCGCCTTAAAACCATATTCTTTAATCTAATTTCAAAAAAATTGAAAACCCGACACGTGTTCCCAGAAATAATTCCCGAAAATTCCTTTTTTCCCGGCCACTCGCTAAGTGTAACCCAATAAAAATAAACATCGATAGAGAACATCGTTCTCGAGATCATTCAACATTCGCTCATTTGAAATGAGACACTGCCTACTTCCCACGTACGTATAACTATATAGTAAAATTTAGAACTTATTTACGACGTATTCATCTTTTTACCAAATATCCAATCGGAAAATATCGAACTCAAACAAATTGGTGTTTATTCTTTTTACACAATAAACTCCGAGTAGCACTCGCTTTCGCAAAAAGACTTAGGTGACACCGTTTTACGTTTTTTTCTAAAAAAAATTCTCATCCAAAAAAGCGCGCTAATTCGCAAATAAGAGTATTTTGAAAAGAACTTTTTCTTCGCAATAAATATTGTAAGTCGGTGTTGTTAGCGCAGCAGTGTCTCAAGAATAATCGTTTTTGCACGTGTCTACGACCATTCTCGTGAGGATCATCCACACGGTGAGGGATATCGCGTTCCTATGGGTGGCTGGCCAGCTCAGTAGATCTTCGAACGGCCAGATTAGTTTGTACGGCAACACGACCACCGGTTCCCTTCCGTACATGTACATCAGCATCAGGGTAATTATCGCCTAGAACATTTTCGGAAAGCATTAGTTCCGCGAATGGCCGCTTGGCGGCGCTGGTCGCAATATTTTGCACGTGACCACGTAACTTAGAACAACGCGATAGCTTAAGACGGAATGACACCTCATCGCGGTCGGTATGGTAGAACAATTATAGATTCCCAAAAATCTCTGAAACGGCTCTTCAGATCCCGTCGAAACTTTGCCAAACGACGTCAAATAGATAGACGAATAGCTTCCAGCCCCTCAAGTTTTCTGAATTTGAGGAAAAAAAACTAGATTGGCTTATGATAAGCCAATCTAAACCATGATAAGCCATGCTAAACCATGTTAAAAACATAAAAAATTTCAAAAAGGTCATAATTTTAGAAAATTTGGTGAACATATTCTTCAGTGCTAAATTTGACAATACCATTTTTTCAGATTTTTCTTCTGCACAGTTATCGAGTAAGTTAACACTAAAGTTCACGTGTATAAGCATAGCGTTTCCATATATATAGGTATACATTACGGGCATAAGAAATCTGCTTTAATGCTTAATTACTCGATAACTAAGTAGAAGAAAATTTTGAAAAAATGTGTGTTTTCGCACTTAATGTTGAAGAAGAATTTGATCACTTCTTTGATCAAATTCATCAACATTTGATTGATTGAAAGAAATTGATCACCAAATTTGATCAATTTCTTAACATTTTGACTTTTGTACCGAAACTCCTTAAGGAGGTTGGAGCGGTCTAGTTGAGTCAAATGACGGCTTATGATTTTTTTTCAATGAACCTTAAGGGCATGTACAAGGTCAACATAACCTCACAAATTTTCCAACCCAATTTCTTCATAGATGGTTGAATTTTTTAGGAAAAACAAAGCATTAGGCTCTGGAGAATTCTCTGATGCAGAGCTTGATGGTTTCCTTTTGGCCTAAATATTATTCATCTCTGAGAAATCTCTGTTCGAAAATTTCAGCTATCTCTCTCGCTCTCTTATGTCACATGGTAGATCTTCTACTTCGCCTTATTAAAATGCATATGAGGTATAGATTTATGCTGTAGATGCTAATCTTTCATAGAATATAATTCATATGTAAAAAAAAATGTTTTTAAGAAACAAGCTTTTATTTAATGCACTAAAAAATAGAAAATAATTTTTTTCGCCAAGTCACCTATATGTGACTATAAATTAAAGCTTGGGGTACTCAATTTTTTCAATGTTTAATAAATTTGATCAATTTAGTTTCATTAACCGTATTTAATTTGGCACAATGGTAATTAAAGAAATTATTAACACACGTTTATGCTCAGTTCCAGGATTTTAATTTAAAAAATCTAAGGTTGTTTTACAGCAAATTAAATACAGTTGATATGTTAACGGATTAATGTAAATTAAAGATTATATGGCTAAATTTTGAGTGCCCCAAGATTCTATTTATAGCCATACATAGGTGACGGTAAAAAAGAATTGTTTTCTACTTTTTAGTATATCAAATGAAAGCTTGTTTGAAAAAAAAAAATTTTGTTCACACAAATTATTTTCTACTTTTTAGTCTTCAATTGATTTTACTAGTTAGTGGTTAGTAGTTTACTAGTTTACACATTGGTATGTTAGGAACATGGAATGCTTGGAAAAAATAACAAAGACTGTAATTGGCATTGAACTTACGACTAATTGCTGCATATGAACTTTTAACATACAAAGACAGTTGGCTACGAATTTGTATGTTTTAGCGAGATTTTTTATCGGTGATTAGATATCGCTAATTTTACATCAAAAGTTGAAAATGTTATGTATACTTTTTTTTTAAATCTCAAATCATGCATTGTCACCTTTAAGATGCATGTTTGCAAAATTTCAGAGCTCTGAGTACTCGGGAAGTTTGTGAAATATCGATTTTCCGTTTTCCATCTCACAGAAAGTCAAGTTAAATAAAAGCTTGTTGAATTAAAGAGCACAATTATGCATTTTTATATATTCACTACGTGAATAAGAAAAACTTTAGTGTTACTACCAACTAGAAAAAGTATAACATTATCGATGATAATTATGAAAAAAACTGTGTCAGTGAAGGTGTTATACAACTCGGAATGAAATTGTGACTCTTATAATTATGCCTATTTAAATTTACGTCACGAGATTATTTATTATTACCATGTTGCCGAGGTAATTCTTTCTCGTGACCCTATTCTAGTTCTAGATAGCTTCTAGTTCTTCTAGTTCTTCTATTCTAGTTCTAGATAGCTTCTAGATAAGTGATTTTTCCGAAAAACGAGCCTAACATTTTTCTGTTGCTATTTTCTCATTTATTGGGTTATAATTGCCCTCCCCCCCATAAAAAGTTACGGAGTTTTGATGTTCGCGGAAAAATGTGATAAAATCGGACATTTTTGAACATTTCGACGCCTGTATTGGGTTTGTTTGGGTTTTTGAAAAACTCAAAAATATCTTACTTATCTTTACCCAAACATTGCATCTCAACTGTGGATGCGCAGTCTATGAATAATTATACTTCAGTGGAAAAAAAGGACGTATCAAATCGATACTTACAGTAACGAATTTATTGCCGTACGTCAGGTACAGCTGTGTCTTGTTACGCGACGACAATCTCTCGGATGCTGAAGACAACAAACAGAAATGTTTACTTCATTATCAATAGGCGTACTTGAAAGTTTCGAAATCCGCCCAGCGACGCACCATTTTCCTTCAGATCATCCACCAGCTTCGTGTGCTTTCGTTTCAGTCTCGTAAATCTTGCGAATTCATTCACTACCGATATCCCGGACATCTCTTTCTCCAAATTCCTTATTTCCGCCCGTAACAAGACTTGATCGACTTTGTTCTTCGAATATATTGTCCCGATGAGCTGCGCCAAAAGAGTGCCATTTTTTAAATACGATGTACGCCATTGTGTGGGTAAAATGTACATTCATTATGAGGTTATGATAGCCGAAGTTCCTGAAAAACCTTAACTTTTCTTCATTTTTGGCAAACGAATGTCGCAGTCGGTTAAAGTGTATATTGGCTTCGAGAGAAACATGACTCACGTATTTGACAAGCAGCGGCGTAAAGTATCCGGAGAAGCAGACGATGGTCGACGCGATCAGTAGAGAGCTCATTTTTAACGATAAGTAAAGAACTTAAGGAGTAAATATGCGAGTCCGGGTGTAATTTGTCAACGAGCCGCGTCCGCCATTGCGGAGTAAATATACGAGGTGTGATACGTGATGGACTGAAGAGGATACGAGTCCGTCTCAACGGGCAACGCACGCTAGAAGATTCATAACCTCACTTGCGCGACACACACATGCATGGAGGTGTATAGTCCTGGACATATGTGCACTGGGCATCGCCGCTTTACTTGACAGCTCTCCCCGCTTTAGGCGAATTCTTGCTACGTACGCACGCAACGTGAATTACGCGGAGAGAAAAAATGGACAACGATAATCCCGTAATATACGGTCTCGAGTTTCAAGTAAGAAACACATCGTTTTTTCCGGAATGGGAGGTAGACAGATAATTAAATGTAAACTTCCCGGCCGTAGGGAATAAAGTAGTCGCTTCAAAAAAGGATAAAAATAATTACAATTTTTTAAATTTAAGTTGGTTATTTTATAAACATTAGTTTTATTGTTTCATTCTCGTGTTTTGTTTTACAGAGTACAATATAAGCTGCGTTGCAATGTAGTCCGGTCTTATTTTTGTTTATATATATTTGAGCGACCAAATTTTTGTGGGAAATTCGAAAAATTGATTGTTCGGTTTATTTCGACGTGAATGGATTTGTATTTACATATTAATATTTTCACTGATTTCTTTAATTACGTACCTATCTATTCATTAACGTATTTTTATCTATTTACATACTAATTTTTGTTTATTAATTAACCTAAATTTATTTATTCACGCATTTATTTATAATTTTTTTTAAATTTATTTAAATACAATATAATCAGATTATCTCACGTAAGAATTTTTTTCACGAGATTCCGCCTATTACCTATTTTTCGAGTAAGCTTGTTTATTGTGACGAAAAATTGTTTGGTAAATAATCTTATTTGCAAATTAGCACTGTGTTCGGATAAGAAGTTTTTAAGCAAAAACGGAAACGAATTTATTCATTTTTTCGCTTGCTAAATTGTCTGCATTGTGTAAAATAAAATTTCTATACGAAAATATCCATCCTCAAGATTCAACCAGTAGTAGTAGTTTATTCCACATGTCATTATAATATTTCATTCCACATTTCATTATAATATTTTGCGCAAAGGTCCGTCAGCTTTTTTGCCTCTCTTCACTTTCCGTGGTTCCACTCATTCCTATTATTATTTTCTATTTCTTATCTCGGGTAGTCTTCTCGCCCTCTCTCCGCTACCCTCTTCCTCGCTAGCTTCTGAAACCGACGATGTTGAAGATTGCATAGTTGGAATGCAACGAGAATTCTTTTTTGTTATGTCATTTTTTCATTATGATCATTGTTCAAAATCTTGTGATGTAAATTTGACTGTAGATCTTTGATAAGAATCCCGAAAACCGTTATTTGGGCGATTTTCGGGAAACAAATTTTTCAAAAAGAAAGTTGCTTACGAAATTTTAGTTGCTTTCCAACGGTGCAAACTTCAGTATCGTCTCGAACGGTCTCGCTACCTCATACGTTTCTTCAACTATTTCCTTCCCTTCTAGTGTCCTGATCCATCCCATTGCTATCCCATCCTCCGGTTTTGTGCCCATTGTTGAAATTTCTTTGTCGCATCGCATTTCCCCCAGTACTCCATTGCGTTGAAGTTCGCATCGTTGGTTCGCAACTATTTTATTTTTCCATTTCGTTATTTTCATTATTTAAAAAAACTTTCTTTGCAGATCGAGATCTTAAATCTTCTAATAAGGATACGTAAAAACGTGGGAGTGATTTTCATAACCAGAACAGACAGAAACAAATATTTGCGTTGCATTCCAACGATGCAAACTTCAACATCATAGTACTCCTCCGTACCTACCTCTTTCTTCCTGTCTTTATAATCAATGCGGTAACCGACCTCTCAATTTTCTCGCGCTTCCTCTGTATTGCCTGGTCTATCAGTTTTTGCACTGCCCTTCCTCTTTGTTGCTCCTCCTTAGTGTCTCCAATTTGTCCTTCTCCTGCCCGGTTCATCGCTTCTTCCACCTCTTGTACCCATTCATTTGCGTTCCCGTTTTGCATCCCTCTCGTCTCTTCCCTCAGAAATTTCCTCAAGATTCAACCATTTAGTTTTGTTTTCGAATCCAATGCAGACAATTTTCTGTATTATACTTTTTTCATTCATTCCACTGAGACCAATTTATTCGATTCTGCCAGGATAATGCCTAGACTCCCTTCCATACGAAAAAAATCCATCTTTGTCAGTTTTCACGAGTGACTGTCCTTAGTCGGTGGGTGCAAGAACATCGGAACATTTATTTGACACAATTGACCCGTCTCGTTCAGACACGTGCCCTATCGGCTCAGACGGCGGAGACCGAGGTGGTTCGTTTTCTGGTGGGAACGCAGTCTCTGAGGTTCACCACCAATCAAGTTCATCTGGTGGAGCTCAATGAGGAGAGCGCAGGTACGCCGAGAACGCAAGTTTATCGTCATCCCGTAGGGGAGATATGGTCCATTGAGGCGTCGCCCACCGATCCGGACAAATACGTCACAGCATACAATAGTCTGAACGGTAAGGCAATCTTCTTTTTGCCTCTGCAATGTTTATCCGTAGCTTGCGTTAATACGATTTTTTTTCCGAAGCTCAAGGCGCCTGCGAGATGAAAGGAGCACTTTGGCGATTGCCACCTCGGAGAGAAGACGTTGGCAGCGAAATAGAGACGCCGGAGCAGCTGACGGACATCGACACAACCGCCTACGGCAACGATCTCAAGCTCATAACACACAATCCTAGCGACGAGTCCAAAGTCGTCTCCGTCGTCGACAACAATGTCGTCCTCTGGGATCTCTGCGACGGCAGAGCTCAGGTGCCATGGTCGTTCGTGCTGAATCGGCTGAACGTTGTCTTTCCCACGTTAACGATCTTGAAATTATTCTCGAATGCAGAACGTTACCGTGGCTGTGTTGTCGGGCAAAGGTCAGCCTAAATTCACAAACGGCAAGTGGAACCCTCACACCGGTTGCAATCAATTCGCTACCCTCAATGATACCAACATTCGCGGATGGGACCTTAGAAACCCCTCCGAAGAGTGCTGGATCATACAGTCGGCACATTCGCAAATCATCAGGTGAATGTCCAGTTCACTTTTTTCCAATGATAAGTCATTAACGGACTACATCTAGATAGAGGCTTGAAAAAAGGCGAAATTTCGGATTTCTTTCTGGGAAACGGTTGGTGAAAACATTGAGAGACTTAAAAAAAATCGGCAAAAAATACAGAAAAACAACAAAGACGTGGCCGCTGGCAGATAATGAACATTTTTTCGCGGAGTTTGGCGATTGACACTTCACCTTAAGGGGAGATATACACCTAGGAGCCGGAAAAAAGGTCATTTTTGTGAATTTTTTCAAGGAAAACTATTCGAAATTTCGGATTGGGGTTTTAATTATCTAAAAGTATATACATTCAAAAATATGTTTAATTTTCTTTATTTAAAAATATCAAAAATATACAAGGATATTGTATGATCCTTGGAGCGTCGTAAAAAAATCTGCGCATACGGTGCCCACTGGCGTTTCTTCAAAAATCATCTCAAAAAAAAATCAAAAAGATTATTAAATTAGATACTATAATCTAGTATTTGTCATAGCCGATTTTGAAAATATCGATTTATGACAAAATGGCGGACGTTTGAACATAAATAGTGATTTTTGGGCCAAAAATTAGTTATTATTTTGCCTATAAAACAAAAACTAACGGGAAAAAAATCCTATGACAATACTAGATAATGGTGTATAGAATAACCACAAAAAACCTCACGGCAATCGGTTCATTGGTTTTCGAGAAATTTTGGGTACCGATTTGAAAAACGTGGTTTTGAGAAAAACGCGTTTGAAAATTTGGGAATGAATAAATCATGAAATTTGTCAACTTATATGGAATCATCGATACCAGGCCCATAGTGTAGGTCTTCTACGGTCGACGGAATGTTCATAGCTTCTAAATCCTCGACCTCGACCATCTAGGTGTATATCTCCCGTTAAACGATCCATCCGAAATCTGAAAACCAAACGGGTTATTCAAATGAACTATAAATACGAGTCGTTGACGATCGGCGATTTTTTTAATTCTTTATTTTAGCAACGTGGCGATGAATTGAAACTCAAGCTTACAAAATCTATGAAAAAAGTCGTCATTTTTACGTAACTATACTACTCCAATAAATTAAAAGAGCAAAAAATGTATCATTTTTTTAAAGGGTTTTTTTAAGCGCTGTATCTGTGTGAAAAATGATCGTATCGAGATGAAAAAAAGCATTATGAAGCTTCAAGTCTCTAGTTGTGAGATATTTTGGCAAGCAAAATTGTGAGCTACGGTTATCGCGCAATTATAAGAAATACCGCGAGACAAAAATGTTCCAAATTTTTTTGTTTTTTTTTTCAAGGGTTTAGGGGCTTGGGAATTTGTTTCTCCAGTTAAATCAATGCATAGGTCAGTTAGCTTGTTTATTCAGCTTCCATTTGGTTTTCTTTTGGTCTCGCTACGTCAATTTTATGCTGAGATACCGGACTTTGAATGAAAAAGGCCCCTTTTGTCTTTGGGCATCGATATCTCAGCAACCAATGATCGTACAGGGCATTAAAGAGCGGCTTTGAAAACTTGAATAAATTTCCTACAAGACCCTTTCACTGATCTTTGAGAAAAAAAAATATCACCCCTATCATTAATTTGAAAAAGTACGAAAAAATGACTTTTTATGGTTTTTCAGTAATTCTACCACTACTTTACAAATATCAATGGACATACTAATGCTGCCAGGTTTTTTTTCAGCTCAATGTACCCCCAATAGCCCTCAAAATGACCGGACCAATTGATCAAAGTTTACAAAAAAATTAAAGGAACAAGTGTATTGTTCCTAAATATCGTGTAATTATCAAAATGAAAAGGCCATTTTTTTTACTTTTTTCACAATTTTGCACTAGTTACTTGTATAAATTGAGAAAAAAATGTCGACAAATTTCAAAAAAATTTGTCTTTCGCTATTTCTTATGATTGCGCGATAACCGTAGCTCACAAAATGTTATTTTATAGTGTTTTGTACAACTTTTGTACAAATTTGTTTTTGGCGAAAAGATCTAAAAAACTAGAAACTTGAAGCTTCGAAATGCTTTTTTTTGTCATCTCGACACGATAATTTTTCACACAGATACAGGAGTTCAAAAAACATCAAAAAAATTGAAGAAATTATCTGTCCTTTAATTTTTTGGGGTAGTGTATTAAAAAATGAAGATCGATTTTCAAAAAGTGAGATCGCCAACGACCTTTAGACGTTTTTCATCGTATCTCCTGTAAATTGGAAACAATCCATCAAGTGGCTCTCGAGGTATCATGTCCACCGACTTTAAAGACAGTGTTTCGAGAAAAACGCGTTTAAAGTTTGATATATAATATATCAACGAAATTTTCAGGGAATATAGCTGAAAGGTGATACTATCGAATAAAAATATTTTTGGAAAATGCAATTTTTCACGCACCTAGGTAGATGTAGCTCGTTAATTGTGCTGAATTGTCCAGACAGCTTTGATTATCTTTTTCACAAAGAGCACTGTAATAACACGATTCTATTAATTTATTTTAGGGATTTGGATTTCAATGCGAACAGGCAGTACTTTTTGTCGACCTGCGGTGACGACGGATTCATGAAATTTTGGGACTTGCGCTCGACCGCTGAACCCGTGTACTCTCGGATGGAGCATTCCCACTGGGTATGGGCCATAAGAATCAATCGTTTTCACGACCAGCTGGTGCTCACTTCGAGCAGCGACTCGAGAGTCATACTGAGCAGTATCGCGTCCATCTCTTCGGAACCGTTCGCTCACGCGGCGATCACGGAGGACGAGGCTGCCGACACTTCCGGTGCAGTGGGAGACAAGTAAGCTGAAAATTCTTACTTCGAATTCAGAATTTAGAAAAAAGTTATGCTCTATCTGCAATTTAAGCAATTGTTTGTTTCCAAAAATTGGGTCCCATTTTCTTTACTGGAGGAACAAATTACCAGAGTAAACGTAACGTAATGTGCAGAAAAGATTTGCAGACAAAAGTGGATTTTTCGAAAGGACGAATAAATTGGTTAAAAAAATACACTTTATCAGAAAAATATTTAAATATGTAGTTTAATTTTTTAAATAAAAAGCCTAAACTTTTTCGTGAATCGCGATGTCTGCTTGAGCTTGAATAAAAAAATTCAAGCAGTATCTTATTTTTCGTGATTATGGCGTTTTCTAGGCTGGAGGACGGAGTAGTCGGTCGGTACGAAGAACACGAGGACAGTGTTTACGCGGTCGAGTGGTCGTCCGCTGATCCGTGGACGTTCGCTTCGCTCAGTTACGACGGTCGTTTGGTACTGAACAAGGTCCCTCGTAAATACAAATACAAGATACTGCTGTAGCGTAACTCCGATTCTATTTGGCTTAATTATAAAAATATAATAAACCTAAGTTAATTGTATATATTTATACGTATGCGTATCGTTAGATTCGACGATGCGCGACGCGTCAAAAGCGTTCGGCGACGCGCGAAGCGATGTTTCTGAGTTGGCCGTAAACTTTGGACGGCGGACTGCCCATGATGAGATTGCATATGGCACGTCTAGCAAGTTGAATGTTCTGAAACGAGCCGAGTATGTGAACTTTCGTGTCGGCAAGGACTATACGCGTTTTCGTCACGTTCTCAATCGTGAATTTCGTTCTTCCTCCTTTGCCCGCCAATCTGCCGATCGCTCTCGACAGATGATCACCCTTGAGCGGCTTGACGTCCTGGACTTGAAAAGTCTCGACGAAGAGATCGTCCAGCCTCAGCAACGCCAGTGCGTCCTCCACCTCGAAGCCGACGATGAAAGCTTTCACGAAATCCGCTCCCTTCTGCAAATTCGAAATGTCCGGCGTTTCCGGCGCAGTGCGAATCTCCACTTGTCTCGTTTTCAGATTGAAGCGGATCTGCAGCTGAAGATGCTCCACCACCGGGGTGAAAATTTTCATCCAATTCTCCTTGAGGGGCGTGTATCTGTGAGCTGGCACTGAGATCTGCGAAAATGTTTAGCTTTGAGTAAACGCAATATTCATCAATAATTCTCAGATTCGAACGGCAAGACTTGATACTACACTTTTGGATTAGTGAATAGTCTTGTGAATAGTCACTTGTGAATAGTCAAGTTGGTGGAGAATTTCCGAACCGCGTGCGTATAATCGCAGCACGGTTTGAAAACAAGAAATGGCGGTGAAGTTTGCATCGTTGGAACGCAGCGAAAATTCTTCCTTATTTCGATTCCTTTCTAAACTCTTTTAATTAATATTTGCGTTGCATTCCAACGATGCAAACTTCAATACTTATGAAAGGGAAGAAGGCTGAACTTGTGTCATTTAGCTAAAATGTTTTACAAAAAATTACAAGTTTATTTTCCACATATTGTTGAAGTTTGCTTCGTTGGAATGCAAGGAAAATTCTTCTTTGTTTTATTTATTTATTTTTATTCCTTTTAAACTGTTTTTTTGCAGCTTTAGTTTATGGATTCTTAGTGAGGATTCTTTTTAAAATATTAGTGTTTTTTGTAGGCCAAATGCGCCCTAAAAAAAGATTGGGTAAAAAGTGAAAAAATATTTTCGTTGCGTGCCAACGATGCAAACTTATTAAAATATTATATTTTCCATAATATAAAGGAGCATAGGACTAAAATAGGATGAATTATGCGACTATACATTTAACCCTCGAACTCATGAGCGGGGTCCAAACGCACCCCACGCGTACTTTGAACTACGCTCCTGAAGTAAGGAGCGATATTATCGACTATTGGTCTGAACAATAATTCAGTTCGAAGGTCTGAGAGTAGTGTGAGGTCGGTTGGAGCTTCATTTGGTCGTTGGTTGTCACGTTGTGCGCTTTGAAATTACGTGTGGGGTGTGTACGAACCCCAGTCATGAGTTAACGTTTTACTTTCGTGACGGTAAGTTAATTTGATATTTTATACTGGAATCGTTTTGTATATATCACTCCGGAATCTGAGGAAAATATACAAATATATTATTTATAAATTACAATAAATAATAATTTAAAAAATTGTACAGATAATGGCTCGCCGTTATAATTTGCGCTCCGTATCGGAGGGTGTCGATACTCTACTAGAAATAGAGAGGATTGAAGCACCCGATATCCCATCAGAAAATGAAGAAGACCACGAGGAAGCTTGGAGCGGTTCAGAGGATGAGTCAGAAGACACTGAATCGAAGGAATCACATAAAAATAAACCGCCTCCGGAAAAACGAGCAAGACGTGGAAAATCCTCATGTAGTGGTGGTGAATGTTCGAGTCGTGGTCGGAGACCGAGCATTATTCGTGGAAAAGGTGGCTACAATGGCTATCTGAATCAATCGATTCTTGGCGAAGAAGAATTGCCGTTACCCCAAGTGGATAAAAGACAGGCAAGGTGCGGTTTGTGCCCGAGGTTAAAAGATCGCAAAAGCCATTCGCACTGCGTTAAGTGTCGCCGGGCCGTGTGCGAACAGCATAAGCTTATCTTTTGTGTCGATTGTGCGGCAATCGATTGAATTTTTTAAACTACTTTACTTTAACAAATTTAACAAATTTATGATAAAACCCATACAATAATATCCTTTTTCTACGAATTTTCAATAAAATAAACTGTTAAAACACAATTTTTGATTTTCGGATTTTCGTCATTTTCAATATCCCAAATAAATATACTTTTTAACTGAATAAAGTGACAATGATTTTTTTTCGATAGTCTGATACCCTTCCAAACGCCGCTCGATATTTTAAGATTGGTTGAGCGGTTAAAAAACTACAAATTTTTATTTAAAAATGAGCTTTTTGCTGATTTTTTCCGTTTTCAGCCTTCGAACGGGTTTTTCATGAACTAAATGTGCATAAAATTACATTTCCCGAGCACCATTCTCTTCGTTATGAAAGAATAAAGAGAACGACGTACGGAAAAGTCTGTTTATCAGCATAGGGCCGGTTTTATGATCAAGAAACGCGTGGAGTTCGTTCGAACCCCAGTTATGAGTTTGAAGGTACAAAAATTTATTCATGAGGTGTAGGGTTAAAGAAAGAATGATTTCGTAAGTTTATGCAGCATTGCAAAACGCAAAAACTGACGTTCTGTTTTCGTTTCAATATTCATCGTCGAGCAAATACTCCAATGGACTGCGTCTCGAAAAACATAGAATATGCCAAGATGGCGATGACAATGGTAATGATAGTGAACCGACATGGGTGAATGAGCGGTCGGGGTTCGGGCTTTGGCGGTACTTCGAGTTAAAGGGTAGGCTACTGAGAAAATGACCAACACTCGTTCGTTGCTTGAGGCAGCTCAAATTGAAGAGAAAGGTTCAACATATCGTGCAGGAATCCCAGATTGAAGGTAAACTTATGATTACAACGATAGAACTGCTAGTAAAACTTCAAACGCGTTTTTCTCGAAACTATGTTATATAAAACGGTGTACACAATTTATCGACATCTAATGAACAGATTGACTTGAAATTTGCTTCACTTATTCAGTGTAATAGTAGTTTAGTCTTAAACGACGTTTTTTTTAAACATTTTTTGTCATCAGTTAGTATCAATAATGTAATTTTACTTCGAAAAATCGAGAAAAACGATTCAATTTCTTTTTTCATAATTGAAACACGATTACGAAGAAAGCTCGGTCAAGTCTTAGCCAATATTATCTGAGGAGCAAGCGAACTAACTGGACTTGCTCACACTACGACAAACTTTTTTTTTCGAGCCTGACACCTGCCTTTTCGCTTAAGGGGAGATATACACCTAGATTGTCGAGGTCGAGGATTTAGAAGCTGTGAACATTCCGTCGACCGTAGAAGACCTACACTATGGGCCTGGTATCGATGATTCCATGTGAGTTGACAAATTTCATGATTTATTCATTTTCAAATTTTCAAACGCCTTATTCTCAAAAACACGTTTTTCAAATCGGTACCCAAAATTTCTCGAAAACCAATGAACCGATTGCCTTGAGGTTTTTTGTGGTTATTCTATACATCATTCTCTAGTACTTGTCATAAAATTTTTTTTTCCGTTACTTAGTTATTGTTTTATAGACAAAATAATAACTAATTTTTGGCCCAAAAATCACTATTTATGTTCAAACGTCCACCATTTTGTCATAAATCGATATTTTCAAAATCGGGTATGACAAGTACTAGATTATAGTATCTAATTTAATAATCTTTTTGGTTTTTTTTTCAGATGATTTTTGAAGAAACGCCAGTGGGTACCGTATACACAGATTTTTTTAAGACGCTCCAAGGATCATACATTATCCTTGTATATTTTTGATATTTTTAAATAAAGAAAATTAAACATATTTTTGGATGTATGTACTTTTAGGTAATTAAAACCCCAATCCGAAATTTCAAATAGTTTCCCTTGAAAAAATTCACAAAAATGACCTTTTTTCTGTCTGCTAGGTGTATATCTCCCCTTAATTGAGAAAGGTAATACGTAAAAATCATCGAGGGTTGTGGGACTCAGGAAATATGTAAATTTACCATTAAATACAATATTAATAACGTGATTATGTAGGATTAGTAAAGAGTGGCCATGGCGTAGTGTGAGAAGTTCCTAAAGAACTGCAAATAGTAAAATGACAAGTATAGGGTAAAAGTGTAGTCGATGGGGTTAAAATTGTCTGCAAGGGCATACAGAGTAACATTGAAAATGGACTTCAAAAACTGTGACAAAAGAACAAATATTGATTCTACCACAATCAAAACAACAAAAAAATCACCTTTCGTTGTTCTCCGCCTTCCACAGTCTTCGATCGTTTCGCAGCTGATTTGTTCCGCACGTTTCCCTCTATTCCACTCACCGTATCGACCTGAGAATATCCAAATTTTTCACATTTTTCTCTAACGTAAGCCGTGTACACTTCTCGACGTTTCTCCGACACATTTTTGTTACGATTTCGACTCCGGATACCATAACCTCGCATACCTCCATTTGACTTTCGCTCGCATGTCTTCTCTTGGACGTTGCCGTTTTCTTCGAAGTTTCAGCGTTCTTCGCTGGCTGCTTCTTTCCTTCCTGCGTGGCGATCATTGTTGGATTTTAATACGGAAACGTTAATGAATAAAAATATCGGATCCACGTGTGCGGCACGCGGAGCGCAAAAACACGAGTTCTCCAACGAGCTCAAAGCACAGACATAACCTCCCAAGGCGAAAAGGCTACGACATGGAGCCTAGATACCAGGAGGTTCAGCGGCAATGCAAAGGCGCTGAAAAAAGCGTCCCCGAAAATGTCCCGAAGTGATGGCGCTGGGGTGCAGCGGCACCTACATATATAGTAATACATTGTTCAAAGAGGTGAAAGTGATCGGATGAGTTTCTAACCTCACGACAGACCGATCGTGACATTAAGGCTTGGAATAGACGTCCGATTTTTTCTTTCCGACGATCCGATCCGACTATCGGAAGGCACTCGTGCCATACATTTGTTTCAGCATGCAATACACATCCGATCCGACTATCGGAACTCGGATCCGACTATCGGATCGGATGTGTATTGCATGCTCACTCGAATGTATGGCACGAGTGCCTTCCGATAGTCGGATCGGATTGTCGGAAAGAAAAAATCGGACGTCTATTCCCAGCCTAAACGTCGAAATATCCCCCGATTCATAATTTCCTCATGACGGTTCGGAAAAAAAACGCAAAAGCGAGAAAAGATCTCAAACTCAAACTCAAAATGGCGGCGATACAGCCCATCTAGAAAAACGTGTTTTTTTTACAAATAGCTTCACGGGAAAACGGTTTTCTCGTAAAATATAAGACCTGAAACAAAAACCAAAAAAATGATAATTTATATATTATTAGCTATGAGACTACCTAGAAATTTGCTTTCAAATTTTGCAAAAATAGCGCACTTTGAAGGAAATAAATCGATTTTTTGCCAAAAAAAGCAGTAAATTGTTTATAAAAAGAAGTTTACATTTAATCAAAAAACGGCTATGTACTCCCATAAAGAATATGATTGTGAAGCTGTTATAAAAATTTCAAATCGACGCATGCAAAGGTGGTCGAGTAATCCGTCTTCCGAGATCGAAAAAAGTGGTTTCGAGAAAAACGCCTTTAAAGTTCTACGAGCAACTCAGCGCGCGTTCCAAGCCGCTGCGGCCAAATCGATAATTGAACCTTTAAATAAAAAAAATTGCTACAGGACCAATTGCATATTGTTTTTACGACACCAACGTATTTTTAGGAAAGAAAACGTCTTTCCAAAATCCTAGAGTGGTGTTATCCCTTAACACTAATGAGGGTTAGGTACATCATCTGTGATCTCTTAGATCGCACCCATGTTTAGCGTATATCTATATACATATAGGTGCCGGAGCACCCCAGCGCCATCATTTCTTGTTCTCGTTTTGGGGACGAGTTGAAAGGCCTCGCCGAACATCCTGGTATCTAGGCTCCATGCTCTGTTCGAAAATTTCAGCTATCTCTCTCGCACTCGTATGTCACGTGGTACATCTTCTACTTCGCCTTAAGGCCTTATATACGCGATTTCGCCGATTTTCGGAGGTACTTATCTAGACGCGGTTAAAAAAAAATGACGTATACATTGACATTTTTTTACATATCATTAATGCACATGGTTAAGTATATTTAAATAAAAAAAACTTAGAAATATTAACAAATGGCGGGGATATAACATAATAAAGCAATGTATTTTTTCTGCGCGCGCGTTGATGGTGAAAGTTCTCGGCATCGATGTGGGTGTCTGAAAAAAAATGAACATATTTATAATTGCATAATGAATGTATCTTCAGTGTGAACCAACAATATTATAAAAAAAATATAATAAAAATTCGAAATTAAACATTTTTTTACTCAATTTTCTGTCGGTATTATATTTTTTGTGTCAATGAAATTTTTGTTTCTGTGCTTCACACGATAGGTGATGATACTAAGAATATGTTGTAAACATTTTAAAGCGATCTGAACATTCGTTCAAGAGTTAGAACTTTCACAAGGTTCAAAAAAGTGAATCGTGGAAAAACGGCTTTAAAGTTGGCGGTCGGGCGCACCGCGCGGTATCTATTATAAATGCAGTCTTACCTTATTTTTAGAACTTTTCAATTCTGTAAAGCTTAAAATATTCCTAACCGTTCAGGCTAATGGAATAAAAAATAATTAAAAAATGAAAATTTTTGACATTTTTCGCGGATATAAGGCCTTAAACGCGTTTTTTCTCAAATTGACTTTATCAAGAGCGATGACCACGATATCTCAAAAATCACTGTACCGATCAACTTCAAATTTTACAAACTTCTTTTACATATCAAAAGCCGAGTTTGAACGAGGCAATTTTTTATCTATGCTTTTTTTCACCAACGAAAATAGAGCGTTTTCACCGAAAATCGATTCCTTTACTTTGGACTGCGGCCATTTTTTTTTAAATCAATATTTTATTAAATCCTTCGTTCAAGCACTAGATAATTCCATACAAAAACTAAATGCTATTGATTTTTTAATTTCTAATGATTTGTTTCCGAGCAGTGGTGACCGCGAAGGACGTTTATATTTTTCAATACAAAAATTGTAAAAAAAGTACTTAAAACCATACTCTTCAATATAGATTTGTTTTAAATCCTGCACAAGTTTTCCCAGAAAAAAATTGCGAAATTCCTTCTTTTTCCAGCCACGAGCTAGGTGTAACCATTATGCATTATTCCTATCAAATTTGAGATGCATCGTCAGATATTTTTGCCTTTTCTAAACGATAGTACAAGGGACTGCAGTTTATTCATTACGCATTTTTCATTATCCAGTAACGCCGGCGCTGACTAAAAACGAAAATATCAACAAAGAAAGACTCAAACGCAAATCAACAAACTTCTACATCGCCAATTCGCTGTATAACAATTGATGCTGAAATCATTGTTGTAATCCCCTCCCACGCAACCCCTTCCCAATCAATGAATTTCCCTAACGTCCGATGAACCTCCATTTTCACTCGTTCTTTTATTATTCATCATTACTATCATTATCAATGTTGCTTCGCGACTCGCACGAGGGTATATTTGTCCAAAGGTCCATGTACATTCTCGCCCCGTGGGCTGCCGAATGAAATGACACCGATATCGTCAATAATAAATGGTAAATTCGTCTCGATCGAAGTAGAACAATCGAATACACTACAGAATATCATACGAAGAAATAGAGCGAACCAGTCTCCCTCGCTAGTCGTATTCAGAGGCAACAAAAAAATATATATATATATATCATTATCATCATCATCTTCGGTATCATAATCTTAAAGAAAAGTCGACAATATTTAATTCGCCAGCATCCTCGATTGTACTCATCTATATACCTTCCTCCTTCTCCCTAATGCACAAACGAATGCTGAAAAATACTTTTGCCCCAGCTCAAGTATGCTCGAATCCAATTGCACGAACTATATAAATATATATAGATCCTTCGTATTTACATACGTACGATGCTTGATTATTATATATACAGATATATACGCGCCCACACACTCTATACAATCATTTAATTATCATGTTTATTCATAAAATTATAACATAATGAGACTTAGACTACCTATAACCAATGTCAAACGGAATATTTTACATCGAAATTACAAATCTTGTTTTTTCTTTCTCTCCTTCCGTCTCACTCTCTCACTCTCTCTCTCTCTTCTCCACGTTCTTCCGTACAATATGTTCAGTAAACTCAGCGGGGGGGCTAATACGAAAATTTCATATTACACACACCGAGCGATCAACCTTGAGAAACCTTATGGAGCAGGCATCGACGAAATGTATTATAAATTTACCTCGCGCATTCATCTCGCTCTCTCTCATCGCGCACATTATTTACACTTTATTATATATATATATATATATATATATATATATATATATATATATATATATATATATATATATATATATATATATATATATATATAAAATATCCCGACCGACTGAGTAAAGTATGCATGCTATGTACAATAAACTCGGCGAGTGAAATAATTTGTTCATTCCCTCGTAAACCAGCAACGTCATCATATGTACTTGATAAATCATTTGAATCGACTCTATCAACGAGAAAAGCTTTTTGTTTCCTTTTCCTTCTCTCCTTTATTCTTTTCCTTCATCAATTGTCCAATCAAGGAAATTCATCGCCACCGAATGATACGGAGCTCGCACGGTACGGTGTCAAGATCCTTGGGAGCAATGTGGACAAAAAAACGAAGACAACAAAGAAAAAGATACACGTGTAATGGAGAGAAAAAATGAAGAAACGCACTTGAAGGGAATATTTCGAAAGGCTAGTGGTGTTTCGCACTCACGAGCGTTTCGTGTCACTGGAGCTCCATCCGAAAGGATCCGGTTTTGTTTTTTCTTTGTTTCTTTCGTGTATACCTTTTCGACCGTAACCATCGCTCCTCTCCGCGCGTTTATCGTGACAGGAGGTTATCGACAAAGAAGAAAAAAAAATCAACGACGGAATGCATTTGTTTGATGGATGTTCCCACGTGGGTATACTTTACAACGCTCTTTTCACCAAAATACTATAAGATCATACCCATTACGCTTTGTTGTGTATTTTCAAAAAATTGTCTTCTCTTGTTTTATTTTTATTTTGTTTTATTTTATACAATATTAGTTTTCAAACATTATAGCGACGATAATAACAACGGCAGCCTCGCGTACTCATCGAAAGGGGAGAGTAAAACGTATTTATATTATACAAGACTATGTAATACCCGTGTACACAATTTACGATTGGGACAGGATGCGATGGTTATTCGAAGGTCCTCCCCGTCCCACGCCCACGCCTTTTCTCCCTTCCTCGAGCCCTCCCCCCGCATGAGGCATTCGAACCGTCAAATGTATAATTCACATTTATACAATATATAAAAAACTAGATATATATATATATCTCTCTGACATTGGAGTAGATCTCGAAACAATGCTTTATGCATTCGTACAAAAATTGATTTCTCATTATTCATTTATTTTCTTTTTACTTTTGTCTGTTCGTTTATTCTCGTGTACGTAAGCATATAATTATTCTTCTTCTCTTTGTTTTTTTGCTGCTTTTCATTGTTCTTTTCTCGCTCTCGTCTTCGACTGTGTGTGTGTGGTGTGTGTGTGTGTGTGTATGTGCCGAGGGGAAGATGAACGATAATGCGTTTTTTTACCGTTTAGACGTTAACTAGACGATTATGAAGAATAAAAAAAAGACTTAATCGTAATGACAATAAGGTTGCACGAATTTGTGTATTATCACTAATTTAATAAAAATTTAAACAGTTCCTGTATATATACATCGGGGAGGTGCTTGGGTAATCTTTACAAGAAATTATTTACAAAATATATCCATCCATATATTACCTATCGAATTAACATTGTATTAATTGTTTTGTTGTTGTTGTTGCTTTTTTTTGCTTCTATAATAATTATTCTTACAATATTTTTTGTTTTTTTCCCCCCTTTCCTTTCCTTCTCCGTATATTTATGCATGGTTCGACGCCCAACTTTTTCCTCAATTTATTTCGTATAAATAAAATAAATCCTTTCGCAATGTAAATCCTATACCCACAGTTCTCTACTAGCTGTAACGTTAATAACGGGGTCCGACAGGCACCATACGCTACTGATAGACCGCCGCTCAAACGACGCTGCAACGGCTCTCCGTGTTCGCCTTTTCTCGCACAACGAGTCTGTCCTTTCGCGTTCTTTTCTTTCGTAACAGTCCAACGCACGTGAAACTCATCGAGAGATCGCCATTATCCCGATTTTTTTTGTCTGTTCCGAGCGTCGTCTTGCACCCATTTTGGAATGCACTCTTTCATCGCCAATTTGTATTATCAGTTACGCAGAAAATATCTTCTCAATATGGACGCGATCCCGACGAATAAGAAAACTAATACACACGTGGCGTGTGTAACGTTGAAACAGAGTCTATCAGTAGAATGGTCTTTGGACCGATCGAATGTGATTCTAGTCGATAAAAGTGGTCTCATCGAGATACGTAGTCAGAGTAGCAAACGATTTCGAACGGCAGTACGGTCAGATTTAATTCGTGACGGCAATTCGTACTTGAGCTCTCTGCTTTTGCCAATTTTTCTTTTTACGCACGAGTACAGTTGATGAAAACGAAAAAAAAAAAACGGAGATCATGCGAGAGCGGTGAAACGCAAACGCGCATACACACGCACGCACATCCACATATCCACGATCCAGACGTATTTTCTTTATTATCTCGATTCAAGTCTCAAGAGCTCCAACATCTTTGGCTATATTATTTTTCCATTTTTATCACCGTGATTTTTTTCCTTTCTTCTTCTTCGTCTCTCTCTCTCTCTCTCTCTCTCTCTCTCTCTCTCTCTCTCTCTCTCTCTCTCTCTCTCTCTCTCTCTTTCTCTCTGTCAATTAAAAAGCTCTTAATCTCACGCGTGTAAATTTTCGTTAGTGCACTCAACAACACGACAAGTTCCTCGATGCGACTTTACAAACGTGTGAAGATTCTCGTTTCTTTTTTATAATGTCCTCTTGGCAAATACGAATTAATCGCGTTGTCGAATACGGTGCTACGAACGCACGGAATCTTTCTTTTGCGAGGGAATTTCAACGAGTTCGAATTGCGTTCGAGATTATTCGGGCGACTCGATCGAGTCGAAACGGGGCCAAGTTTTGAGAAGCCTTTCTCTTTTTCCCGCGTGTATTCGGGAGTTGGTTGACGATAGCAAAGAACAGTACGGGACTGTCAAACGTGTCGATAAGACGGAAAAATGTTTATAGCGATGCTCTTGCTGAAACGTAGCGGTCATCGTGGATTTTTGTTCGAATTTTTTTTTCGGCGTTCATAGCTACGTATAAATCGTGCCAAATTTGAGCTCTCTCACGTCTGAGTGCCGGCGTTTGGAATTTATTCTCACCACTAGTTTTACCCGAAAAACGAATTCTTCATTCTAAAGCATTCAGAAAGCTTTTTCTAATTCTCCATTCGATTATTCCACCCAAATAATAGCTATTTGTAAAATGCCTTCTTGAATTTTCGACATTTCTTTTGAATAGGTTTAATTCATGTGAAAACAATATCAAGATGAAAAAAAGATTGGCTATGATCAGTTTTAAGGATCTTCAGCCGGATTTCGCAAGCAACGAGTTGACAAATTATATACGTTCGAGTATAAAGAGCGAGTTTCAGTGTAAATCCAAAAGGGTGAAAAAAATATCGCGCGTTACCACCTACACTTGTCTTAAGCTCAAATTTGGCAAACATTTTTTGTTTGTAGGCTATACATTTGTTCGAGGCGGTAAGAGTTGAACGATCTGTTTTCGACTGCCCCTCAGATAAACGAGGACGCGCCGAAAACAAGCCGTATACAGTACACGAGGGGCAACTCGCGCGGGCAAATTAAGTGAGATCGCACGATGCCAATCGTATCTTTGTCATTCAAGAGCCGCGTGTTAACCAGGGGGGGGGGGGCGAAAAAGGTGTCATTGCGGACGCGAGTCCGTACGAGTGAAAATCGCGACAAGGGCAGCAGGGGAGAGATTTATCGAGAAGAAAAAACCGTAGAGTTTCGTCCTTTATTCGACGTACGTTCGTGACGAGTATAAGCTCGAGTGACACGCGTTGTTGAGCCCGACCGATACACGTTTCTCTTTCGTTCTCTCGTCTGTTGTTTGTTTGTTTGTGTGTTGTTTCGTTTGTTTAAGGAACACGCGCACGTACGCCCACACGCATACACACATACATACGCGAAACACATACGTATGCATACACACCGTTCTACTCCAGAGACTAGTATAGCCTTGTTGTGCGCTATTGACACGTACGGAAGGAATCACCAGGTGGAGTCCAGCCACACGGCGATCGAATAACCGTCCTTCGTGAGAGACAAACAACCGAACAGATTGGCCTTAACGAGCGACGATAGCTAATCACTGTCAAGGTCGCTTCCCAAGGGTCATTTGTTTTCTCGGGATATTCGCCTCCGCTTCGCCTGTTCAGCTGTCTCGGCCGTCACTAAAACAACGTTCCCACTGTACCAAGTGTCTTCGATTAACGTTATACGTGGTAGTACAAATTACACGTGACCTTGAAGTTTGCTACGATGGAATCAAACGAAAATTCATTCTTCTGAATTCCTCAAGTATTCTTATTGGAGATTTTCGACCTCAATTTCGAATAAAAGGCTTTGCATCGTAAAAATGAAGAAATGAAAGATGGAGAAAAAGATGGTTGCTTTTCAACGACGCAAACTTCAACGTCATAATAAAACGGGGTATATAAAGTGTTTCCGTGATACTTTAACGGATTTTTCTTCTTTTCTTCCCTCTTAATCTATCGCCCTCTCCGATTCGACTGGCAAAATCATTGTTTCTCACGATTTTGCATCGTTGAAATGCGATAAAAATTAATTTTTCACATTGATAATTGCAGATCCACGAGCAAAATCTGCCGACAAGTATTTAGTGATAACGATATGAATAAAGTGGAAAAGTGCAAAAGAATTTTTGTTTACAATGACCCAAACTTCAATACTATTGTTTTTCGTTGCTCAGGAAATTCGGGCAACTTTGGGAAAATATTGGACGATCGTTTTGTGTAATTATTTTATGTAGAAGATAATATTTTTAACGATGTTGACTTTATAAAATAGGTGTCCGCATAAAATTACCATTAAGAACTGAAACGCCCGTACTGTTAGAGAAAGAAGGGACAGAGAAAAAGAGAGAAGAGAAGCAAAGGGCGGAAACAAATGTATGAAGGGAAATATTGCAAGGTTTAACGATACCGGTTTATTTATAGTTGCATATGTCTCTATTGATAGTTCAACTTCGAAGTTTCCACGAGTTCCTAGACATCGATTTCGAAGAACAAAAAACGTGAAATCTAGGCACTTCGGCACAATTTCTTACGAAAAAACGTCAATGACCGCAATTAAGGGGTCTTCTCACTTTAGACGCTAAAAAAGGCTATTTTCATGAATCTTTTTGATAGGTTTATATTATAGATATTGATATAAAAGTTGTTACACTTAATAAATACACTTTCGAAATACCTAAACAAATTTTTTTTATGTATTTATGAAACCCAAACAAACTTTAAACGTTTTTTATCGAAATAACGTTTTTCGACGGTTTGTTGATAAAATCTTCCAAACTACTAAACCGATCCTTATGAAATTTTAAGCACGTATTCTTTACAACTATAGCTATATCGCATATCAAGGATTTTTATAAATTTGGATATTTACTATCTTTTTCGTCAAAAACAGTGAAAAAAAACTTGTTTTTTCGTTTTTTCGAAAAGTGTCCGTCATTTTGTTGTTTTTGCATATATCAAAAATCGCATGATATGCGCTATAGCCATTAACATACTGAATCTAAAACCGTTTGATTTTTTTGTTTCGGATGATCCATCTTCGATATTTCATCAACAGCGCAGACATACTTTTTTTTAGGAATTTTTTTTAACTTACTATTTCGTCTATAAATAGTGACTTAAATGAATGAAATTAAAAAAAAAGTCTATTGCGAAAGTGTATTTATTAAGTGTAACTTTTATATCAACATCTATAATATAAACCTATCAAAAAAATGCATGAAAAAAACCTTTTTTAGCGTCCGAAGTGAGAAGACCCCTTTAATATGTACGCTAAAAATATCAAGTGTGTCCAAATTCAAGATTACTCATTACAAACCTCCGCGATTACCTAGATCAGCGGTTACTAACATTCTCAGTCTCGTTACCCCCATGACCTATCAGAGAAACTTATTTACCCCCCCCCCCTTCCTACACACAAACATCGCCTTTTAAGAGTGTACATTAGACTGGCCCAAAAAAAATTGAATCTTTTTTTTGTTGTTGAAAACGTCGAGAATGACAAAAAATTAGTGCTGACCAAATTTTAGCCCTTCATATTAATATGTAGAGGTCCCTCCACGCGATTTTATTTTCCCATTCATTTAACATGGTAAAAGTTTTGTTTGCCGCTTCTCAGCTTTACAACTCACCTACGGGTAAACACACGAAAACGCCCAAAAACATTTTTTATAGAAAATTTAACGCTCTGCAAAAAAGGTTGCCTTAGACTTCATACGATAAATTCAATCAACTTTTATTCAACATTAAAGTTAAATTGATGATAAATTTCATGACTTTGTGAGATTTTTGGATTTTTGTGACAAAATTATTGATTTTTTTCTTCTGATTCATCTTGAAAACTATTGTATCCTTTTTCAATTATTCCCTAGATATTTATTTATCATACTATGGGCAATTGAATTCGATTCAAGAATAGATTTTTTAACTTATGTATATTTAAATAACAATAAATTTAAATCTATTAGGAATTTTAGAAACTATCTAGGGAATAATTTGAAAAGGATACAATACTTTTTAAGATGAATTTTTAAAAAATCAATAATTTCGTCGTAAAAGTCCAAAAATCTCACAAAATCATGAAATTTATAATAGATTTAACTTTAACGTTGAATAAAATTCAAACGTGTGAATTTATCGTATGAAGGCTAAGGACCTTTTTTGTAGAGCGTTAAATTTCCTGTAAAACTATGTTTTGGGCATTTCCGTGTGTTTACCCGTAGGCGAGTTATAAAGCTGAGAAGCGGCAAACAAAGCTTTTGCTATGTTAAATAAATGGGAAATAGTAAATCGCGATGAGGGACCTCCAAATATTAATATAAAGGGTTGAAATTGGGTCAGCACTCATTTTTTTGTCATTCTCAACAACATTTTCATCAAGAATTTCAATTGAAAACAAATTATTGTTTTTTTGGGCCAGTCTAATGTAAATGCAACGGGAGAGAGCGCCAGCCACGTGGCGCTGATCAGTAATTTTGTCACCTACATACAAGGTCCTCAAAATTACCAGCCTTATTACCCCCGCCGAATAGCTGTTATACCCCCGCGGGGGTAATTACCCTTAGATTTGGAACCCAGGACCTAGTCCTCACAGGGTTGCGAATAATGCATTACTTTTTGTAATGCATTAGCGTTTTCATTACTCATTACTTTACATTTTGTAATGCAAAAAATTTCCATTACTCATTACATTAAATTTTGTAATGTAAAAAATGTCCATTACTCATTACATTACACTTTGTAATGTCAAAAAATTCCATTACCCATTACATTGCATTTTGTAATGAAAATGTTTCACATTACAAAATGTAATGTAATGAGTAATGGCAATTTTTTACATCACAAATTCCAATGTAATGAGTTACGGAAATTTTTTACAATTCAAAATATAACGTAATGAGTAATGGACATTTTTTACATTACAAAATCCAACGTAATGAGTAACGGAAATTGTTTACATTACAAATTATAATGTAATGAGTAATGGAATTTTTTTACATTACTGAATGTAATGTAAAATAATGAAATATTTTTCCGTTACCCATTAAAAAAGTAATAAATAATGCATTACTTTTTCATGACAAATTTCGCAACCCTGGATCCTCAAACAGCTTTTTTCTACCGAAACGACGTAGTTGAACTCACGAAAACTACAAAGTTGAAGACATTGACGTTAAAAGGAAAGTATCCTCCAACGCCAAACAGTGCTCGATTCTCCTCGAGTGTGTGAGGATAAAAAGTATCCGATTTTGTGGTTGTTGAAAGCGACACCCTATCGCGAGGCGACTGGGAAGCATGGACACTCACCGGCACCACTACGAGTTTTTCTCCTATTTACATCGTCCATTGATCTGGACGCGCCTCTCGTATTGCTTGCCGGTGTGGCGAGTGGTGACGCCGCGCTCTGTCTCACGGATCTGCGTGTGGTCACCTCACCGATGGATTCGTTGCTCGACACCGATGTACCCCGTAGTCTCTCTTTGCCCATCGTAACCACGTTTGCCGTCATTCCCGGTTGTTTCGTCGTCAACAATTTTCCGTCCTTCTGGCCTCTGTTGATCGCGTTGAAATTGCCCATACTGCCGGAATTCACTTGACCACCGGGCACGGAAGAGCTCGAATTCATTCTGTCCGCGAAGCCACACCGAGAAATATATTAGCGTAATTGGAAGAAAATTAAAGACGAATGAAAAAAAATGCCTTCCTTTACATTCCAAAACTTCCAATTTCACTTTCGTCCTGAATTAAATTCGCAAACGACTTGCATGCAAACAGCAGAAAAAAAACGGGAGCAATGGAGATAAAAAAGAAATGTACAAGCGTAGTCTGTAAGATGTAAATTCTACCTGAAACGTGCTTACTTTGATTCCTTTGTCCTTGGGGACGGAACGGACGATTCGTCCGACATTCGCATCCTCGTTTTGCCCGACGCTAACTCGATCAGTGGCTCGTCGTCCGACGACTCTACCTCCACCAAAATTGGACCTACCGCGCAAACGCGAGTAACGAAAAGAAAAAAAGAAGAGAAAAAAAAACAAAACAAAAAACTGCATTATTGTACGTTCTCAAAATGTGTCGAAACAGAAGTCGCGACTGGATAACATCGATACGTGCGAGCGCCCGCACTGGCGCATCGTATAATAACAGAGGAAAATGTATACATCGTACACTGGAGGGGCTCCAGATTATTCCAGACATCCTATCGCTCCAAGATCGTCCGAGGAAGTTCTGATAACACGAGACTCGAGTATTATTCACAGCACACTGATATCAAAATCACTGAGTGATCTACAATCAATTAGCCATTCCTTCAAAATGAATCCATTGTTTTTGGATGCTTTTAAAATGATTTTATTTATTCTGTCAGAGAGTTTCCCTCTCAAAGCTTACATTCTTGTTTTATTTATAGACGGAAGTACGCGAGGTCAAAAAAGTCCTTATGAATATCGTCGCCGTGTATTTCGTTAATCTCGCCGTTCAAGGGGTAGGCCACAGTAGAATTTTCAAAAAATCGTTTTTTTTTTCTCGCTAAAACGGTGCTTTATCATCATAAGAATAAGTTACTATCCGATTTATAGCAAGACCATTTTTTTTCGCCGACTTTGAGCGTATAACGTAAGCCCACCTCTGGCACGGCCATAGAGTACCTAAAACGTTAAACGCGTTTTTCTCGAAACAGCTTTTTTCCAATTGGCGTGACAAATAACTTCAACAATTTTCACTCGATTTACTTCAAATTTAAAAGTTATGTTCCCAATTGCATTTCGCAGAGAAGTACGTACGGAATTTCTGATTAATCGAAAACTTTTCATTTTATGAGCAGTTTTGTACGAAATTTTTCACTGAAAATTCATTCAAATACCTACAACTCAATTCAAATACCTGCAACTTTTGAATAAAACAATATTTTTTAAACTCCGTACGTACTTCTCTAGGTATTCTAATGTAGATTGACGAGAATTTTTGTTTTTTGTTCTAGGTAAAAAACTGTGGATGCTAAATGTCACGCCGCGGAGCGCCTAAAAAAAGATAACAAAAGAAAATATTAGTAGTCGGCCATTTTGTACATCGAAAAAAATATATATATATTTTTTAACAGCTTGATATCCATGCTAAATAGATGTGTAATTAATTTTTTGAGTGAATCACTTTTTCATACGAAAAACAATTGTTAAATTCGCACGTGATTTTATACCCGTTACTGTGGCCTAACCCCTTAACAAACATTTATCGAACGACCTTGCAAACTCGAATGGCTGAAATATCTCTGAAGTGTCTCGGGTATAGAATACTATACACATTCGAAATAATATATATATATATATATATATATATATATATATATATATATATACGCACATATATATGTATATATTTACGATAAAAAATTCGAGCGTATTTCGGAGCGCAGTTTCCTGAGAACCATGCTCGACCAAAAATCATCATACTGCGTTCAACGAGAGAACGACACATCGCCACGCAGCTTTTCGCGGCCTGTGGCTAGAGTGGGGGGTAGCGGAGCTTGCTGCTCAGTATCGTGTCAACGTGAAGAGGGTAAAAAGGACGTCGCATTAAGGTCATCACCCACCAAAGCGGAGATGAGCGAAGCTAGGAAAAAGCAACCAATCAACTGCTGAATTCACGTCCATCGAAGCTGAGCGGGGCGATTTTATTGGTTGTTTTTTTTCCTAGCTTCGCTCATCTCCGCTCTGGTAGATGATGGCGCTTATGCGGGATCTGACCGTACCGGACGAATTTACATTCGCAAGCGTGTCGTTCTCTCGTTGAACGCACTACAGAATATATATATATATATATAAATATGTACACATAAGATACGTTAAAAATAGTGATCACGGATTTGTCCAGAGTAAACGAGAGCCCAGTTTTACCGGATGTGTTTAGCCCACGGTCTTTGGCCCATCGTCATTCGAGTAAGGAAGCAAAGAACAAATGGTCCAGTCATTAACGAGACATTAGAAGGCGTTTTGTTTGTTTCGTTGTTGTCTTGTTTGTTGTTGTTGATTTTTTTTGTTCTTTTTCGTTTGTTTGTTGGTTCGTTTGTTCGTTTGTTTCTAACAATAGAAGGTAAAGGGATAGACACCTTTCTTGGCTTTGGCCAATATGCTGAACGACTTCTTTGACTGTTCATCCTTTCCGGGTACTTGTTTTTTCTTAATAGGACCGCTCTCCTCTACGCCCATGCAAGCCTTAATAAGTTCTGCAGCGTTCTCCGAGCATTTCCGTTTACCTGGCCTTGGTTGCGGATCGTCAGCGGTGCTCGAGGCAACCGAGCTCTCGCTCTCCTGCCTTTTTCTCTTGCCGATTTTCACTCCTGCAGCGTTCGGCGATGATTTAGCGAGTGCCAACTTCGGGCTCGCTTTAGCGTACGGTGATACGCTGCGATGCTCGTCGAGGCCCTTGTTAGCCCCGTGTGGACTGCTCTTCGGTGTCTTAACGATGTCGGGACTGTTAAGTTTCTGCGATCTCGTGCGCAGCGACCGTTTTTCAATGCTCTCGTTCGGTATCTCGATGAGAAGTTGCTCGAGTAGGGATTTCGGTGCGCGTTTTACGTAATCCTCGCTGTTGGGCGTTATCCTCTCGACGAAGCCGTGGGCCACGACCCCGTCCTCGTTGTCCTCGATGCATATAACGTCCTGTCGTCCCTCGAGTTCTTGTTTCCTTCGGCGCTTTCGTTTCGCGTTGTCCGCCTCGCTCGTGTCGATCTCGTTGTTCTGACTGGCCGGACTCGGCGTGTCGTCGCGCTGAAGTACCACGGGATTCGAGTACGTGTACAAAGGCGGTGTTATCCTGATGGGTTGAGGATCACCGGCGATCGCCCGAGGCGACGATACGCCCGTCTCGTACGAATCGACGATCGCGTGCTTCTTCGTCATCGTCGCACCCTCCTCGCTCGTCGAGGATCCTCTGCGTGGATTATTGGCCGATAGCTGCTCGCTACTCGTAACCCGCTGAGCCGCATGACTCGACTGCGTCTTCGCTATGCACTGGTTCGTCAACGAGGCTTCGTTCTTCGCCTCGTAAATTCTCACTGCGCTGACGGTCTCCTCGAGTTGAACGGACGACGAATCCGTCGCGGCGAGGCTCCGCTCGATCTTCGCCTCGAGCTTCAGCCGCGCCTCGCTTTTCGCCTCGGACGAGGCGAAATCCTTCGGCTTTACGGTGCCAGCCACCGGCTGCTTCTCGGACTTGGATAAATCACGCTCGACCAGGGCCACGAGAATAGCCGCGTTCTTGTCTTTGTCCGTCCGGTCGACGTGATTCTCAACGAGGACGACGGATCTCTCGTTGTTGTTGCTCCTTCGACGATGATCCTCGCTCGTAGCCTCGTCACTGAGCCGCCTCTCTTTTCCCGCGTGGTCGTCGTCGCCTCCCGTCTCAGCTCGCGCCACGTCCAAGACTCGCTTGCGCGACGCCAGCGCCTCCTCCGCGTGCTGCTCCTTGCTCGTCGCGTCGTTTTTTTTGAGCACGCTGGACGGCCCGTCGCTTGCGTTCTCGCATTTCTCTATCACCGGTAAGTCTATGGATCGCGTATTGGCGCACTGTAACAACTTATTATCACAAAGAAGGGGCTCCGTCGTTTTGAGGACGGTAACGACCGACGACGTCGATACCGTCGTTATCAATGATTTATCGTTAACCCTCGTACTATCCGCGTTTAATTTGTCTTTTTTCTCAGCCGTCGCGTCCACCTTAACACCGATCACCAACAAACTCTTCGCGCTAACGTCTGTTCGTTGACGCGAGGGTTCGCACTCTATTTTCACTTGGTCATTCAAATGATTGTTGAGATATTTACCCACTGATACGGGACTCGATCTCTTTGCTTCGCCGGACTTGAAAATAAGTTCCGTGCGCGAATTTGAACACATATCACTACTGCTAGTCGAGGAAGGCACGTTCTTATTGGTGGTTTGGAGAAAATTGGGCGATTCGCAGGCTGCTACGTCCTTTGCGTCGCTGTTACGTTGTTGCTGCTGGTGATGCGATTGTTGTTGTTGCTGCTGTTGTGTTTGTTGGCGCGGGGGATGCTGCGAGGCAACAGGCTCGACGGTAGCCTGTGGCCTGTGCAACGGCGATTCGCCCTGATTCGGCGACTTTTCCGAGAGAGCGTCCATCGATTCGATGCCGGAATCCTCGCCACCGCCGCTACCACCGTTGCCGACTCTCTCGGCGTTGGGATCCGTAACTTGAGCTAGTCCGACGATCGGCGTTTCCGTCAAAATCGCCTCGCTCGTGGTCGTTGACGGCGTCGTTGTCGTCGCGGTAATCGTCGCTGTTGAGCTCGTCATCGTGTTCGGCGCTGTCGTTCTTGTCGCTGGGATGGACGTTGGCGCACGAGACGACAACGTGGTCGTGGCGAGACTCGGCAACGGGCTTGGCATACTCGTCGTCACACTGGTATCCATTCTCGTCGAATTCTCCGTCAATAACTGCTTGGTTGCGAGCTCGAGAGACTCGCGAGACTCGCTCAGGAGGGCGACCGACTTGACGATCGGCTCGACGCTCACGGCTGCCCTCGCTATCGTCTTCTCCGTGACCGAAACGTTGCACACGGTCGTTGGATTGACCTGAGTCTTCAGCAGACTCACTCTCTGATGCGACACCTCCATCTTGCTAGCTTGTCTGTCGCGCTCCGTCTCTTTCATCGTGTGATTCTGCGTTAATCTCTTGTGCCCGTAATGCTGTTGCTGCTGCTGCTCGAACAACAGCTTGTGCCTGTTGATGTGGCCGGCGGGACTCGACGAATCGTTGCTCTTCGCGATCGCGTGATTCTTCAACTTTTGAACGAGTCCCTGGCTTTTGATCGATACGGACGGAGAATTCACCTTGGTCGTCTCGTGTTCGAGCTTCGATCTCACCGGATTGAGCTTACTCGCTATCAAGTGCTGAGCACTGTTCGACCCAGCATCCACGTGCGAGCCTTGCTTCGTCTGTTGCTGTACCGTCGACATTATCGCGTTCTTCGATACCGAGATCTCGTTTTCCAGCGGCGATTTGCCGCTCGGTTTCGACGTTATCGGCGCCGTCTGCCCGGACGATTCGACGATCGCTCGCCGGTTCTGGTGACGCGACGATTCCACGCTTTGAGATTCTGAAATGCCACGAATACGTAAGAATTGTTTAATAACTTTTTTTCACGTAATTCGTCATAAACTAGGCGTTCAAAGGAGCGTTCAAAAATGTTCGTACGCGAGTTACGGTGAGTATTTTTTCCGAAACAACCCCAGAGCGATTCACGGAATGTGAAAGGACGATAACTTCTTTTTTTTAAAGATAGATAAGTCCAATCGAAATTCAAGTTGAAGTCTTTTGCAATTTCCACTACATCGAGAAAATGAATGTTAAAGTGTAAGGAACGTGTACTTGGAGCTTGAAATCCGTCCAGGAGGAAACTTTGCTGCGGGATTTTTACCGATTGATAAATCGCTCTTAAGGGGCTACACCAGTGTGACACTTTTAAAAAATCGATTTTTGCCTTCTTCGACAGTTTATACTTTCAAGAATATCCTGCAAAAATTTCAACGCCGTATCTCTATCATTTTATCTTGCAAAAATCGATAGTTAAATCTTTAAACGCGTTTTTCTCGGAATGAGATTTTTCAAATTTGCTGACATTGCAACTCGAAGAGCAATTATCCGACTGACTTGAAATTTGAACTGAGCACGAATATATTTACTCTACAATGACGTAGGATATTTTTGATTGGATGAAAATTGACGATTTGGCATTGAATAAAACGACCATTTTATAGGCAAGAAAACAGACTTTTTTCATAACTACGCCATTTTGTTAGATTTTGATATTTTTCGAAAATCCTACGTCATTGTACAGTCAATACCTTCCAGTTTAACAACATTTTTCCTTTTTCGGTTTCAGCTACTCAATCAGCCGGAATCATCTCAGCAGTGAAGGAACTTTTTTTGGCGCCTCCGAAGGCAGTGCATAAGTCGCTTGGATCTCAATATTTTTCTATGAAAAAATTATGTAATATAGGTTAAATATAGCCAAATATATTCTTCATTTTCCGAAACATTTAATTGAGTACTTTTCTTCCAAAAAATTCCCGAAAATCACCCATATTTTCAGCGTTCACTAGTTCGGGTAGTCCTATCGCTTCACACTAGTCATACTACTGATCATACTTGAGAATTGCACCATTTGTATTTTTAACATATGCCAAAAAAATTGTAATAACTAAATTTTCCATGTGTTAACTGTTTAATGAATGTTCACATTTAATTAGAAAAATGAAAAAATAGTTATTCCAACGATTCGCGCAGTATTTCTAGGTTTGATATTTGGCAATATTGGTTCTATCTCCTTTTTACTCAACCAGGCGAGTTTCACCTCCATGCTTTTCAACGTCGATCTGTCAAAACAATGTCAGGTGCGGGAAAAATAAAGCATTGTATTCGGGCCACGACTGGTAAAAAGCGTGGAAAATTTGTGTCGGCGAAATATGTCGGTTAAAAATGAAATATGTGTGGAAATTCGAATGAGTGAGATGAGGTTAGGACTACAGTCAGCTGTTGCCTTGCTGTCACGTCTCGTCATCGTAGCAAGTGGTAATAAATCCAATACCGGAAGTTCAAATTAAACTTGACATTACATAAAAATTAGGTCAATAAGCGTGATTTTTTCTGAGAGCACTGGATTACTACAAGTGTTAAGTATGTAAATCTGATTATTTTTAAGAATCTGACGGATTCCCACTATTATAAACACTTTTGTAGCGACCGGAAATTGGGTTTTTGTATGTCGTCTCGGAATTCCTTCACAAAAATACGCAATTTTAATGTTTCTTTCCTCTGTAATTAGGTCGATAAACGACCCTGAAATTTTACAGAGACGATTATTAATATATTCAGTGAAGGTCAAACAAAAATTATGTAACTTAACGCAGCAGCAACACAATCAAAATGCGGTAATGTTCAACATGGAGAAACATTGACTTGTATTAACCTGCTTGATGAAGATCCTTCTCGTCCATCAAGCTCAATCGTCTTCTCTTCTCTTGACTGATGAGATCCTTTCGAACGCCGTTGACCTCGATCGCCCGCGACGAAACGATAGCGAGCGCGTTGCCCTTCTCGATCGTCGCCCTGCTCACGACATCGCCGTCGCTCGTTCGTCTTATTTCGCCGACCTTCCTCATCGCGCTCGTATCGTTACCGCTCCCTTGAGAATCAGTCTTTTTAACGATCGCACCGATATCACCCCTGTACCCGAGTTTTCGCCACTTGGTTTGATTATCGAGAATCCTACCGCCGGACAAAAGATTCTGTTCCCGGTGGAGGCCCTCTCCCGAGTCCGACTTCTTTTTGGAATCTCTTCTCTTCGTTTTGCCTGGAAGAGGAAACAAACAAAAAAAAACGTACGTTTGTGGATGAATAGAAATTGCGCGAGGCGGTGCAAAAGCGTGGGCGTCGCTGAATCGCTTACCTCCGCCAATTTTATGCTCGTTCGTGTGATTGAGAGGCTCGCTGTCGGCGTGAACCTTGGTCGAGCTTTGTTGAACGCTCTGATTGACGATCGTCGATTTGTGCTTGAGCGGCGACGGTATTCTGCTGTTAAGAGGAATATCGTCGAGGTCGCTGCCCTTGCTCGAGCTCGCTTTCGTCACGCCAGGGCACTGCAATCTCGACGCGTCCAAGCCCGCGTCGTTTTGTAAGGCATTCGTTTTCGTCGCAACGTTCTGAAGAGCGTTGTTCAACTTGGCGATTACGACGACGCTCGTCGCGCTGTTCGCCACCGTTGAATTTGACAGAGGTAATTTGGGCGCGGCCGAGGCCGTAGATGAGGAGGTTGACGGCGTAATGGTGGTCGACGAAGAAGACGAAGAGGTCGACGCCGAGCTTCCACCGCCGATCAGCATGCCAATCGTCTTTTTTTGCAAGAGTTTACTCCCGTCAGTCGCGTCTTTCATCTTCTTGAGTTTGCCTCGTCTTTTCAGACTCGACGAATCCGAGTCCGAATCCCTCAGTGATTTCTTCTCCTTCTTCCTTATCTGCACGACCGAGGCGTTGCGTCCCCTGAGTGAGATGTGCAACGGGGGTACGCGTGGCTCCTCGCAGCCTATCCCCGAATTCGTCATACCGCCACTGAATACTTTGCCGCTTATGGACTTGTCGGCTTTCCTCGGCGTCGGTGTATTCACGAACGACACGTCAACCTTGTAAGCCGGTGTCACGGGCTCCGATTTTTCCAATTTCAAGCGTAGCTTTATCTTCTCACCGGTTATCGCGGGACTATGGGCGTTCTCGCGGCCGCTCTTCATTCTGTTGCCGTGCTTAAGGCTGCCCTCGCTCGCGGTCGACTTCACCGTCGTCGTTTCCGAGTCCGATTGGTCGGTATTGGTAGTCGTGTCGTTTCTCCGCGAGAAATTGCTGTCCGCGTCGTCGTCCGAGAACATAGAGTTCGAACGATCGTTCGAGGGTGAAGGAAAGGAAAAGAAATCGTCCTGATTGTCAAGGGCGCTCTCGGGCTCCGATTCGGAGCTGTCGCTCGGCATTGGCTCGAGATGACCGGTCAACGGATTTATGAGAAACTGTCTTATCTTGCCGGACGACGTGTACTCGGGCTCCGCGCGATCCTTCTGCCCGCCACCGTCACCCTCCTCGTCCTCGTCCTCGTTCTCCTCGTCGTCGTCCGCGTCGTCCTCACCCGCGTTTTTGCTCGCGTTATCCGCTTTCTTCAGGCTCGACGGACGTTCGGCAAATTTTGCAACGGTACCCGATACGCCCGTTAATATGTGATTCGAGGATCGACAACCGTTGCCGTTGTTGGGCACGTTGCTGGCATTGTTGTTGACGGTATTGCTTGTAGGAAAGGCACTGGAGGCCGCGTTACTCCCGGCCGAAGGCCGCTGGCTCGCGTTTGGCTGACCACCACCCGACGAAATTGTACTAATATTTTGCGTGCTCCAAGTGGTCCCGTTCGCGCTTCCCGTCGACGTTGCCGCGTAATTTCTACTGAGAATGTTTTGACTCTGACCGTAACGAAAATCTGTGCTCGCGCTCGTATTGACGTTTGCGTTTTTCACTTGATTGTGATGTAACTGCTGTTGGATATTGAGACCCTGACAGGATTGTGGTTGTTGCTGGGACGCGGTATTGGGCGGATGTTGCTGTTGTTGAGAGCTGACCGATCGCGGATAGGGCGGTGGCGTCTGTTGACGTTGATTGCTCAAGTAGCCGAGTCGTTGATGCACGACGTTTATTCCGTGACTCGAATGTTGCTGCTGTTGGTGAATGATCTGTTGTTGGATCATCTGATGATTGGCGACGGTTTGCATGGACGCCCCGATGTTTTGGGTGGCCGATGCTTGCTGCTGTTGCTGCATGCCTATTTGTTGCTGCTGCTGCTGCGCAACGGGACGTTGTTGCGGGGCTACCCTTATCGGCTGTCCGTTCACCGGAAGCCGCGACGCCATGACGCTTTGCATCTGCTGATTGGGCTTGTACGCGGCTTCCTGTCGCACGGGAAACTTTTGCGGCATTTGTACTTGGCCGTGGAGGTTCGCCGGGGTTTGTTGTTGGGCCGATTGTTGTCCGTGATCGGGGCCCAGGCTCGTCGTCGCTGTCGTGCCGGGATGGCCGCTCGATTGCGCCGGTGGCAAAGTCGAGGGATGATTCGCGTTAACGGTGACGAACGCCGAGGGGCCCTGGCCCAAACTCGACACGAGCGAGGTACCGCCGATCAGATCCTCGGTCCTCAGGGAATCCAAATTCGGCGGTGACTCGATGCTAGACGAAGACAACTCTTTCCTTCGCACGGGTTTCTTCGTCGGTCGCGCGCGACTAGCGTTACCCGTAGCGACCTCAACGACCGCCGGTGGTGGCATCTTGTGACTGGTTATACCGACGTTGTTCGGATGCGAGCTACCGTCGTTCTGCAGGAGATTCACCAAGAGTGGACTCGAGAGTGCAACCTGATTGCCACTCCCGTTCGAATTACCAGCCCCGAGATTGGCCGTGACGTGAGACGAGGTCGGGGACGCCGCGGAGGAGGTGGAGGTGGAGGCGGACGAGGCACTCGAACTCGCCACTGTCGAAGATTTGTACGCGATCAACGGTTGCACGGTCGTTTGTCCCGCCGTCATCGGAGTCATCAGGCTCTTCGGGCTCTCCTGCTGTACCGTTGGATAAGGTGGGGGCGGTTGCTTATGCTTGAATTGCACGGAATTCTTAATCGTAGTGGCCTGCGACTCGCGATTGTGAATGGCTTGCGCAGCGTGCGTCATACTGGCAAATGGGAATGGACCGTTGTAGTTGTTTCGCGGTGACGAGCTCGGAGTACTCGTCGATGTTTGGCTACCGGCTATGCTGACCACGCCGCTGTTGCTCGACGACGTTTGACCCGATTTCGCGATGAACGGCGGTATCGGATCGCAGTCCGTCGGCGCCACGACGTTCGGCGATCGAAACTGCGGCGCTTTCTCCGTTGATGTACCTACGATTTTGTGTGTTTTTTTTTTCACGGGAAATAAATGCAATACTTATTTTGAGGAAAAAACGAGAGACGAGTACGTTAAATGGAGAGGGAAATTTACCAGCTGCTATGAGTTGAGCGACGGTGCCCATCACCGACGAGATACTCGAACCGTTGCTCGGACCGGCTAACGTCGCGGACGCATCCTCGCCCACGTTCGCAGACACTCCGTGACTCGATCCATCCTCCTGCGACCTACTCGCTCCCTCCTGTCCGCCACCCGAACGCAGCACTATCTCCTGCGCTTCGCCGCCGAAACGACTCGCTATTCTCAGCGATATAACCTGATGTACATTTCGCAATTAGGCAAACGTTTTTCCAGCTTTTGCTTTGTCGCGATGACAACGAAATAATGTCTTGGTTGCGCGGAAAACACTCAGTGAGACAAATATGAGGGAGTTGACGTTGACATCAAGCATTCGCTGAGATGCAAAGATTTTTTCAGTTCCGTATGTTTATGAGTATCTGAAATCTTGTTCTTCAGCTTTTGGTTATAAATTTTCGATAAAGATTCACGAAAATGTTTCTGTGGTTTTCGTATGACGCTGAAGTTCGCATAGTTGGAACGCAACGATTTTTTTTGTTTATTTTTCATTTTATTATGATTATGCTCGTCCAAAACCTTATTTTCTGGAAAATTGAGGTCGTAAATCTTTGATAAGAATACGTGAAAACGTTTGAGCGCTTTGCACAGACAAAAGAAATTGGAGAGAATGAAGAGAAGTAATTTTCGTTGCGTTCCAACGATGCAAACTTTAACATCATACTTTTGTAGCCTAAATGTCCCAGAGAAAGGTACGGGAGTACGAAGAAAAAAATATTTTCGTTGCATTCCGACTAGGTAAACTCCAATACCATAAAAAATGAATGACTGAGAATGTAGACAGTTCTCAGGCGCTTCAAGCAGCGTTGTTTCGAGAATGTTAAGTAGTGATAAGCGAAAAAAAAGATTAAAAATAGAATAAAGATGGCAGCTCTAATAAAATAATATGAAATATCAGAGTAAAGCGGATGAAACGCGAGCCGCAGGGAAACAGAAGAAGCTTTTTGCAATGGCAGTGGGCGAATCTCACCTGGTCTCCTTCTACCTGTACGGATAGAATACCGAGCTGCGTCAGAGTAGAAGAACCTTGCGCGGCAAGTTCTCTCAAGCGCAACGCCGCCTCTCTTGGAATTGAAAACGTCACTCTCACGGAGTTCCATGGCTCTACTTTATCGACTCGCAGTGTTTCGCCTCTTTCTGCAAATAGTGGAAAACCCATTGGTCCAGCCTGCACGGCAACTTTCCAAGTAAAAACCGAAGAGCTCAAAAACCAAAGCGCCTTTTCCTTACCCTTGGAGAGCAAATATTTGAGTCTGTCGACGATGACCTTGAACTTGTGTGGAAATTCCGGATCTCCCAGATCGCCCTCGCACGTTACCACCGTCTCGATCAAATCACCATCGCTATCCGCCGCCATGACTGTTCGCCGAAACAAACAAACGAACACGCATGTCGGGACGATCTCTCACGGACTGAGCATGGCGAAAGGAGTTCATTTTTTCTACTCACCAATCATTAATCACATAACTACCCGGGGAGCTTGGGGACTTGTCAGAGAACAGCACGTTTTTTTGCCCGATGCGACGTCCGTCCGTTGGCTCCGAACCGACAGCCCCAAACTCCTCTCCGGGTTAGCGGCGAGTTTAGTTACCCTGTACACTGTTGGCAAATTACATCGTCAGTACACTGTCGCCCGATGAATACGCACTTTCGGGTTTTAAAAAAGTCGCGATTTAAAAAAAATCGACGGGAGAAAAAAAGCGGATGCTAAAAATTTTGCGAAATGCAAAGTAGCCCCACAATGCGTGAAAAATGCTCGCGATCGAAGACGACACGCGATTAAGATACGTTTGACTTGCCGAAGGGGAAAAACGAAGCGAACGAAAAAATAACAAGTGATCGAAATTGAAGATAAAAGTGTTCAAGTTTGGCGTTTATTTCCACGGGAGTCAAAATTTCCAGATACGTCGAATTTTCTATCGTGTCGAGGCTCACGTA
Organism: Ophion slaviceki; assembly: GCA_944452715.1. NCBI lineage: Eukaryota > Metazoa > Arthropoda > Insecta > Hymenoptera > Ichneumonidae > Ophion > Ophion slaviceki. The sequence continues at coordinate 32,551,930 of OX101789.1, forward strand.
TGCTCCGCGAGTCGTAAAAAAAACAAAAAAACAAGCTCGAAAAGCGACTTTGGATAAACACAAAGTAGGAGCAAGTTCGCGCATTAGGTACCTACTATTAGGTTATAACTCTCTTTCTCCGTCTCTCCCTCTTTTTCGCTCCGTCTCTCTCACTCTCCGTCTCTCTCCCGCTCACTTTCTCTCTCCCTCTCGCTCCTCTCTCTTTCTCTCTTTCCCTCCCTCTGGCCGCGGTGACGAAAATTTCTCGTAATCGAAAAATTCGATTTGCAATATCGTCGTTGACGAGAGCGACACGCGCGAATCGATCTATCACGATCAATTTAACGAAAATAAAAGAATCAAATAATAACTGCTTATTGATAAAGTGAGAAGAGTTTTTGTTATTTTCTTTATTTTTTTGTCATTCCCGAGCGACAGCAATTAAAGTCTCTTTCGAGCTGGTGGGACGAAAGGCGGCTTCGTTTCTATGGCATTGAAAATAGGTTATAGATAAAAGGGGGGGCTTTTGTTGGGTGGTAGAATAACGGGATAGTCGAGCGATTGTTGTAATATACGCGAGTATAGTACGGGAGGAAGCCTCGCGAACGATAAGTTCACGTTTATTTGAGGGTTCGAAGGAGGTAAGGCTACGAGGAGAGTTGAGCGCATTCGATATCGGAGGGGACCACCATTTTGTCCGTCAGGGGAGGTGTACTACGTGAAGTGGGCTCAAGCATGCTCAAGATAGCCCCGTCAAAAAGGTTCCGCGAGTTAAACGCTTCTCGGGCTTCGAAAGCGACCCGAGGGATGAATGAGGCATGACCGGGAGCCTCGTTGGATCGCGGTTTAACGATACGAGCGGCTCAGGCGCCCCCGATCACAACCTTAATCACTATTATTTCATACCGTATGAGCGAACGAAAGATTTTCAACGTTACCCCATTTCTCTCTCTCCGACTTGGTGAACGATCCCTCGAGCTCGAATATTCACAGAGGCGCACGCACACACACCAAACACTCGTACACTCGTCTTAGCCTAAAACACACAAAGCTCGAGGCTTACTCCACTTTGTGGTAACCGCGCGCCGTATAAATCACGAAAATACACGACATTATTCGTCAATATAAAGAGACAAGTCATAAAACGCCATGAACAATAACAAGGAGCCGCCATTTGCAATGCGACTAACTGACATGCGCAAATCAATCGCGCGGGGCATTCTGGGTACCGTTGCAATTGGCTGCAACGCCATCTCACCGATAATCTATCTCGATTCGTAACCTCTTCGCTCCTCTCTCTCCCTCACGATCGTTTCCCTCGCGCCTTCTCTCGCATTCCAATTATTTTTTTACTTATCGAGCAACTTACTGTTTTTCTTTTCCCCGTTTTCCAAAAAACAATTCACTCCGTTATCACTACCAATGAACATTCCTCGCGTTCAACGACGAGAAAAAAGTAAAATCGAAGGAAAACTCGGCAAAAATGATTTTCCAGAATCCTCGAACTTACAACTTATACGTATATGTATATATCGAACTTCTTATCAAATATCCACAGTTTTATTTAACTTTTCCATATACTACAGAGTATCCACGCGCCGCGTTTACTTAGGACACGATTGCATCAATCCAGCGTCGTTCATGATCTTGAGGGCAGCTTCCGGGTCGTATGTCCTGCGAGAGCGTCCAAAGCGCACGATTAGAAAATGACGAGAGAGAAAAAGATTCGAGCGCTAGAAAGGATAGGGATATACTTGTAGAAATCGGCATAGAGCTGTTTCTCTTTGTCGACGTAGAAGACCTTGAAGGCTGCGCCCGCGAGTATCGTGGTGACGGTCATGCCGATGAGGTTCCTCTTGATATTGGCAGCCAGGAGCCCTCGCATCTTTGGCTTCGGTAGACTCATCTGAAAAGGCAACAATTTTCGTGAGATGTTTTTCCGCTTTTCGCGTTAGTTACGGTGGAACGGACGAGTAACGATTTTTCCGCAAGTTCGATGGTATTGCAAAGGAAAATACTGTGCGCGTAATTGAACGAAACAACGGAACGTTTGTTCGGGATGGAAGAGTTATATAATAAGCCTGTCGGCCAATTGTTTTTTGCGATGCACGTCACGGGGAAATAAGAACGCGATGAATGGCGAGTTTTATTTTCGCGTGATATTACCTTGACCGGGAGACTGTTGAAAAATAACACTGCGTCAATGGCTCTCTTCCACCGTTGGGAGCGGAATAGGATTAGAACATACCTCGGGATTACCCTGTACGATCTTACCGTGCGCAATGTGCGAGAATTTCTTATTTTCTCATTGTCAAATTCGTTCGATGCGGACACGCGAGGAGGGTTGACGCTTCGACCGTCCGATGGCGCGGCGCGTCGCTTCCGGCCTGGCGAACGCTTTACGGGCGGCATATACGACCAGTGGGAATTCGAGCCGATGTAAAGTCGTGTGTGTGTGTGTATATATATATATATACATATATATATATGGCGCTGTAACGTTGATGGAAACTGACCACTCTCTGTTTATGGTTCAAAAACAAAGCATCGTCCAACGGGGACCACTGACCCATCGTGCGGCTAACTCAGTCGATCTTGTGTCGCCAACTGAGGCGGATAATTCATTGTTTCTGATCGAATTCCAACGTCGAATCGAAAATACCCGTGTGCGCCTCTTCGACGCGTTATTCAAACGTATTTCTCGTATCAGGTGAGTCGCACAAATGACAGAATACGATTCCGTTCGTAAAACTTTGCAAAAAAAAAAACAAAAGTTAGTTGCACAGTGCATTATCGTAGACTTAGTCATTGATACTACCGGGACTTTTTTATTGTACTGGGAAATGAAGTGCTTGACGTCGCGCGTCTCAAGGTCCTTGAAAAATGCGAGACTAGCGCGAAAAATTTGTTCTGACACGCAACTTGGCAAAATGCCTGGAAAACACGTTGTTTACGGTTAAGAAACGCAATTCGTTCCCTTTGACACGCTTTAACTTCCTGATCAGTTTCTGCAAAGTCAGCCTCCATTTTTCTTCGTATTGCATACTACACGCGAAACTGCGAGCAAATTACTTCATGGGCTATCGACAGCTTAGCAACAGAGCCCTGTACGCAACCAGTATGATGGACTTTGTGGGTACGAAATTTCCAAATGTTTAGTCTACTGCCACTATGGCTGTTTAATATACTGACAGAAATACGAATACGTCGAGCCCTTTGTATAATATTCTTCGCTAAAAGATCGAGACACCTTAAAGCATCTCGTCAATCTGCTGTACGTAAACTTTACCATTCACCGCAACGCAACACAATCTTACAAGAGAAAAAAACCAAAACGTCAATTTTTCAAGTGTATCAGAAACGTTGTGTTTTATTGATTATCCACAAAGATCCAAAAAGATGTACCAGAAATGTTGACTTTTATGAAACTTTTGCGCTCTGGCAAACTATTAACGGGAGGGTAGGAGTTTCAGCGTGAAAAAAAACACTTCCAAATTTTTTTCATCTATATGGATAGCGTAAATTTATTGAAACCTTTTGTACATTGTTAAGTGTCATTTCAAGAACATTCCGTGAAATTTGTACGCGAAAATATCCACAAACAAGCCGGTGACAAAGCTTTTCCAAGAACGCCTTTGGAAAAACACGATTTGCGGTGTTCACTATATCGCAGCTAGAAATTATCTGAAATCAAGTACCATTAAAATTTAGTCAAAGTATCATTAAATCCTTCTCCCAACGGTCTTTGATAATTTTTTTTTTTCATTTCTAAATTTGGTGGTCATGTAAAGTGAAAACTGCTATTTTTCACGAAAAATTCCGCCATTTTGGGGGTGGAAAACCCCCTTAATGTATAAAAAAATCTCACACTAACCGTTGGGGGGAGGTATTTAATATGTAGAAAGTATATACCAAGTTTGAAATAAATCGGTCATGTAGTTTTCAAATGGCAGTGAACACGGGCTTTGAAAAAGTGGTTTCGAGAAAAACGCGGCATCGGCTTGTTTGTGGATATTTTCGCGTACAAATTTCACCGAATGTTCTTGAAATGACACTTAACAATGTACGAAAGGTTTCAATAAATGTACTCTTTCCATATAAATGAAAAAAAATTGCAAAAAAGTGTTTTTTTTTTCACGCTGAAACCCCTACCCTCCCCTTAAGGTGGAAAGAAGAATTATTATCCACGTAAGACAAACTTTATAATAATGAGAAACAATTATAACAATACACTGTGTTCATATCGTTATTACGTACACAAGGGCGATAAGTTTGCGTACGCAGCAAAAAAACCTCAGAGGTCATTCTTTGTTCCCACGTTTCGTACGCTCGACGATCATTGTCGGACCTGATTTTAGACGGCCTCTCACGAGTAAACCCACTGTTCAGCTCAAGCGAATGCCCCGATCGCCCTTGCTGACGATAACATATACGAGTAGATACGAAAAATAAAAGTTTACAGCATTGAGGGTCACGGGGCTATCTCCCGACACGCGGAATTGGAGTATTGCTAGTAGTGTAATGGAGCGTGTGTCAATTGAATGTTGTTGCTACAGAGACCCGAAGCAAGATGATGGAGTACGTGTGGAAACTTGCTCTCCTACTGCTGGGTAAACTATTACAACCGTATTTCTCTCAATTCTATTCGTAATTACGTTAGAAGCATCGTTTCTTCTTTAAAACTGAGGAAAAATGCATCTAACATGTTAGTTTTAGAGGCAAAAAAGTACGAAGAATTTGTATTTTCAGGACTCTGCTGCAGGTCGGAAGGCAAAACTTCGACCACTCCTACCTTCAGCGACGGATACATCGTCAAAGGGACTCTGTACATTCCGTATGCGGAGATTCGAGAACCGTTTTATGCCTGGTACGATAAGAACGAAGGGCGCAGCCGCATCGATTATTATGGCGGTAATGAAAAACATTTATTTCTATTCGTAGATTGAAAATAACGTAGGAATCAAATATATTATCAGGGGAATACATTGAATTATCATATTTCTCAAAATGGAAAGTAAACATTCAATTTGTATCGTAAGAAAATAGAAAATACCGATTTTTACATCTATGCCAAAGAATGCACTATACTAATGTGCGTGGGAATTTGTATGTAAAAAATGGCGCAACACATTTGAATGTAGAAAATGCAACACGGTAAAGAGATTTGAATAAATTTCAGGAATGGTCAAAACTTATCAACTCGCCAAGGACGGACCGTACGGATCGAGCATTAAAATTGCGCCGGTCACGACCGAGACTGACCTGAACAAGGAGACTTGCCTGAAGGTCGGCGGTAGCGATGGCTTCAAATTCGAGCCACAGACAGTTGTCCCGGACACGATTGGAATGGAGGTGAGCAATCGTATGCAAAAATTCATCTTTGCCCTAATTTCGAATTCCGCTTGCTAATTACTCGCATATATTTAATTGTAGTGTATCGGGGAGGAAATGATCAACGGATTGTCGTGCGAAAAGTGGCAGATGCGCGAGAACATCGGAGAAAAAACAAATAAGTATACTCTGTGGATTCGTTACAAGGTACGCGAGTATTTTCTTAGAAAACAACTTTAAGAATGGCAAATACTGATTTTTTTCTGCGAGTTATTCAATGAAACGAAATAATTGTGATGGACAAGAAATACTGTCTCCTTTAAGCGGCGGGTAGGGGTTTCAGCGTGAAAAAAAAAACTGCGATTTTTTTTCATCTATATACATAGAGTAAATTTATTGAAACCTTTTGTACATTGTTAAGTGTCATTACAAGAACATTCCGTGAAATTTGTACGCGAAAATATCCACAAACAAGCCGGTGGCGCGTTTTTCTCGAAACCACTTTTTCAAAAGTTACTAATAATTAATAGTGGCAATTGATAGTAATAATAAATAGTCGTAATTAATTAATAGTAGCAATTTATAGCAACAATTAATGGTAGTAATTATTAGTAAAAATGAATAGCAGTGGATGTTAACAATAATGGTAGATAGTAGTAAAATCAATGCCAAAACACTTTTGGCCACTTTTACAAAATCGCTAGGCTTGAAATTTCAAACAGTCGTAACGGCGGTGCTATTCGAGTTACGGAGACTTATTAAGGGGTTTCCGCAAAGTATTTTGATAGACTTAAAAAATGCCGCTTGGTTTATCCGGATATCTCGAATAGTTTTCCCGGAAAGTGCACTTGAAAAATGGCCGAAAAAGACGCAAAGGAGTATGGATGGAAAAATTTGCAATAGTAAATGGTCCGACTGATAAATTCTGCCAAAAGTCTAAAAATAATGGTTATAATGAACCGGAATATTGGCCTAATACGTAGTCAATACACGAAATGTACTAGTGCGGTTTTTAAGGAGGTTGGAGTGGTCCAGTTGAGTCAAATGACGGGTTGTGAATTTTTTTATCAATGAACCTCAAAAAAATGCATACGAGGTATAGATTCATTCTGTGGATGCTAAGTTTTCATAAAATATATAATTAAAGAGCAAAATTATGCATTTTTATATTTCTATTACGTAAATAAGAAAAACTTTTGTCATCTTACCAACTTAAAAAAGTATAACATTATCGATTATTATTATGAAAAACTGCGCCAGTGAATGTTTTATACAGTGACTCAGTATTTCATTTTGAGTCATTTATAATTATGCTTATTTATAGAAGGAGAAGAAGAAGATTTATTCCGCATATCTTGCGATTGCTGTGACATTAACCAGCTTACAGTGTTCAGTACATTTTTAACGTTTTTGCATTCCTCGTAAAAATATATGAAAGACTATAACTACTAACACTACATCACATTAAGTTTTCCTAAAATTGCTCGCCCGTCCATTGTGGTGCCTATTTATATTTATGTTAAGGGGAGATATACACCTAGGAGCCGGAAAAAGGTCATTTTTGTGAATTTTTTCAAGGAAAACTATTTGAAATTTCGGATTGGGGTTTTAATTATCTAAAAGTATATACATACAAAAATATGTTTAATTTTCTTCATTTAAAAATCTCAAAAATATACAAGGATATTGTATGATCCTTGGAGCGTCGTAAAAAAATCTGCGTATACGGTGCCCACTGGCGTTTCTTCAAAAATCATCTGAAAAAAAAACCAAAAAGATTATTAAATTAGACACTATAATCTAGTACTTGTCATAGCCGATTTTGAAAATATCGATTTATGACAAAATAACGGACGTTTGAACATAAATAGGGATTTTTGGGCCAAAAATTAGTTATTATTTTGCCTATAAAACAAAAACTAAGTAACGGAAAAAAAACATCCTATGAGAAGTACCAGATAATGGTGTATAGAATAACCACAAAAAACCTCAAGGCAATCGGTTCATTGGTTTTCGAGAAATTTTGGGTACCGATTTGAAAAACGTATCTTTGAGAAAAACGCGTTTGAAAATTTGGAAATGAATAAATCATGAAATTTGTCAACTTACATGGAATCATCGATACCAGGCCCATAGTGTAAATTAGACGGAATGTTCATAGCTTCTAAATCGATTTTTTCGACCATCTAAGTGTATATCTCCCCCTAATGCGATGTGCTGGTCTAGTGGTTAGCGTGCTTGCCTCTGAAATCAGCACATCGGGAGGTCGCGGGTTCGAATCGCCGCCTCGTAGTTTCGGAGAAAAATAAAAAACACGGGCGTGACGTAGCTCCAGTTCTACACGGATGTCGCGCACACGGACCGGTACGTGTGTGTGGCGTGTGTGTATGGCTGTAGCCTGTGAGCTATTTCTCGACGAAACGCGACTAGCTCCGAGGCTGGGAAGCGAATTCGGGACCGGCTGTATTGGTATAGGTTTTTCGCAATTTCCCTATACCCATGGCAGAAAATGTCATGGTGAATGCGTTACAGAGGGGGAAGTCGGCTGCGGCCGCAAGGTGGGGGTCGATTGGGGATGTAGAGTGGAGAAAATGGTAGGGAATCTAAGAAGGGGTAATACCCCGTACATAGAAGCTACAATAAGCAAAGCGTAATTATATATGCCACGAGATTATTTATTATTACCATCAATTAATATTAAATGTTGCCGAAATACGGTAACTTCGCGGACATTGTGGTTAGCAGCAATGCTTTTCATTCGCCAGCCAAGATTCATGATCTTTTATCAAACCTTCATGGTTCAATATTGAAGATACAGGGTCTCCTGTTATGAACGGATAATCCTGCAACTGTCGATAGGTCAGATCGTGTCCTACTATATTCTGCAATTTCAATTTAGCAAAAGTCCCACGGTTTTCGCGATTTTGGGATTTGTTATTTAAAAAAAAATCATCTGCTTTTGGTTTTTCGCATTCCATTTCTACAGATGATATGAATCGACAATAAAGCATCTTTTTAAAGTACTTGGCATGATATGCGTAGTACGTTTTTTTACAACGCAGACTATCAAAAGAAGACTTTTCTAGATAATAACAAAGAGTATGTTTTTTTAACCGGGTAAAAAAAAGTTATCATTAGTAGAACTGACATGCGAAAAATCAAAAGCAGAAGATTTTTATCTCGAAAACGTTGGGACTTTTACCAAATTGAAATTCCAGCATATGTTAGGACATGATCTGACCTATCGATAGTTGCAGGATTATCCATTCATAATAGGACACCCTGTATATGGATTACGATGGGCAAGATGGGTTTTTTCTTTTCCAAATATTTACAACAGTTTAGTTTTCGTTAATTCGTTGTTAGAAATGGTTTATCTCAGTGCTACATCGCCCCTAGTGTGAACGTCTTGCCCATCTAACCGCACGTAAAATTACATACATTAAATAATTTCTATCTCTGGAGTATTGTGGTGAAAAAAATTCAAAAAAATTGTAAACGTTTAGTATAGTCTAGACGATGACATATATACAGTGGGTAAAAAAAGTATTTGTACACATCGTCTTTTTTCAAATTATCTTCGAAAAAATAAAATGCTTCGTGAAGTTTCTGTGTTCGAAAGCTTATTCTCAACATACATGGTGTCTGTTTACAAAAATCGTGGGAAAACACGAACAAAAAAATGAAGCCAAATTAACAGCAGTTTCGTGAGATGTACAAATACTTTTTTTGCCCACTATATATATTTTTAAATCTTAGAATGTGGCTGACGCTGTAACTTCCTCAATTTTACAGAAATCCACCAGATACCACGGAATTATGGAACCTATTCCCGTGAGATACGAAATGCGCGGTTACAACAGCCTTCTCGGATCTCACTACGATCATTATTACCTCGAGTACGACTGGTACTCGTACGAGACACCTAACGCCGACGTTTTCCAGATTGCCGCGAGTACATAATCCACATTTGCCTCGAAAAGCTTCTCAAGCCTCGAAAACTCTAATCTCCTTCAGTCGTCACCCTACAAGAAGGATATTCAGATGAGTCAATTTTTCAGACACCTCATGCGAGGCTTTCCCCGGTCCGGGTGACCGACACGTGTACACTTTCAATCCGATGGGAGAATTCGTGCACAACCACGTGGCCCACGTAGACGCGGAATTTGACAGGTTCAAGCAAACGCACAAAAAGACCTACGACGGCCACTTGGAGCACGCGAAGCGAAAGGAAATTTTCCGTCAGAATCTGAGGTACGAAATTCGTCGCGTTGGATAATGTTTTCCCGTCGAATCGCCCGACGATGTTTCATTGGCTCGTCGTTGATACTCGCAGACTCATTCATTCGACGAATCGAGCGAATTTGGGATATCGTCTGGATGTCAATCACTTGGCTGATCGCTCCGACTTGGAGCTCAAAGCACTGCGCGGCAAGCAAAACACCAGAAACGGAGAGTACAACGGTGGTCTACCGTTTCCTCACAATGCTCAGGAGGAAGTTAAAAAAGTACCGGATAGTTTCAACTGGCGACTGCTCGGAGCTGTTACTCCTGTGAAAGGTACGAATCACGTTCGTCTCGTTACTAGAAATTAATTGAGAAATCATCACAGATTAACGGGTCGAAAAATAGCTGATTTTTTTTCGGTGGTTGAAATACGCTAATCAGTGTGATTTTTTAATGTCAAATCAAAGCATTTATGAAAAACAGAAAATAATTTTTTAAGCGTTTAGTTAATTTTTTATTTTTAAACGGTTGAAAAAACACTTTCAATGGTTTTGTTTCAATATTATCTGAAACAAAATTTGTAAAAAGCTTATTAATCAGTATGAAAGCCGCTATCTTGCTATGGAGGTTTTTTTAAAACAAAATTGGCAAAATGGCGGCGTTTTGAAAAAAAGTATCGAATTTGGCCTATTTTTCGATAATTGTTTGTTAAAAAAAATGAAGATTAAAGAAAAGCTTCCATAGCAAGATGAAGAATGGCGTGAAAAATGTTGTGTCAAAATTTAAGACGGATACCTTGAAAACTCTTCCTTTGAGAGTATACACCGTTTTGAAAAACGACATTTTGAGAAAAACGCGTCCGTCTGCGCCAGGCCTCGAGCAGCTGGTCAAATCCCTTTTTCTGATAAAGCATAAACCCAAACAACCGAAATAATACGAATTTTACCCTTAAAAATTGAACAGCATGTTGATAACCGTCTATACTATTGGAGAGTGCAAACAAAAAATCGATTTTTTGAAAATTTTACACCGAATGATGACTTAACGGGTTACACTCAGCTCGTGGGCGGAAAAAAATAAAAATTTCGTGAATTTTTTCTGGGGAAACGTGTGCTGGTTTTCAAATTATAATTTTTTTGTATCAAAGAGTATGATTTGAAGTATCGTTTACAATCTTTGCATTGGAAACTATTTATAAATGTGGTAGATAGAATGGAAAAAAATCAAACGCATTTAGTTTTCGCATGAAATTATCTACTGCTTGGACGAAGGATTTAATAAAATATTGGTTCAGAAAAAATGCCAGCTGGCCAAAGTGATAGTATCGATTTTCGGTAGAAAAAAGCTCTACTTTCTTTGATAAAAAAAAACTGCATCGAAAAAAAAATCCTTTCAAGCACTACTTTTTGATATGTAAAATAAGCTTGTAAAATTTGAAGTCGATCGGTGCAGTGATTTTTCAGACATAGTGGTCACCGATTTTGAAAAAGTAATTTTGAGAAAAACGGGTTTAATCAATTTTGAACGGATAGACTTAAAATCTTTAGAGAATATTTTTCAAATGTCATATTTCGAGAATTCGTCGAAAACCAAAAATCGATATTAGAAAATTTCAACCGGGTAATTGATTCGTTGAATTTTAGATTCAACGAATCTAAAACTCGTAGCGCGCTATGATTCCTATTTTTCATAAACATCGTTTTTATACTGCCTTCTCGTATGAACATTTCGAGAGTGCATTTTCTTCGGAAGTGTATATAAGTCGGTTTTTATGAAGTCATTGTTCTGTTTTTAATTATTTTTTCATAATCAGTTCGATTGAGAATGCATTTTCAAACATTCGTTATTCGGTACAAAAACAAACTTTACAAAATGTGTATACCAATTCATCATGTAATCTTGTCAGATCAATCTGTGTGTGGCTCGTGCTGGAGCTTCGGTACGACCGGTGCTGTCGAAGGGGCATATTTCCTCAAATACGGTAAACTCGTGAGACTCTCGCAACAGGTAAGCGCAAAACAGTTTTCTCCATTTCTTCAATATTCAAGTCTCGAAAAATAATTGTAATCACTGGTGTCAGAGTCCGAAAATTGCTCGCCGTCGACAATTCTTCGCGACATTCTTTTTTACTTAAAAAATTTCAAACGATTAACGTTGATTGAACATTGATATTCCTATAGGATTTTCATATAATTTTTCATTGTCTCAATCTTTGCGCATTAAAAGGTATCCCTCGCTTGTTCTCCCGTCACTTTCAGGCTCTGATCGACTGTTCTTGGGGCTATGGGAACAACGGGTGTGACGGAGGTGAGGACTTCCGCTCGTATGAGTGGATCATGAAGCACGGTGGATTGCCGACGGAGGAGGAATACGGCGGATATCTTGGCCAAGTACGTTAGAGTATATTTCACGTTACATTTCGATGCTCCTTCGTATGCTCTAGCGAGCTTTTACTTGCGAATGCATCCCGCGAACCTGTACCGTACACTCGTAACTTCACGAAGCCACACACCGTCCGCGTGTCCACCAACGAGTTTGTCATTCCTTTCACGAACCTAAGTCATTCCTTTCATGAATCCGAATATTTAACAATTAACCGATGTTCGTCGCCAAACAAGTAAAAAATACATTCCAGTAAACTGGTAAAATTTCAAGCCAAATTACTTTTAACAAAAAACGACGACTAAAAATCGTCTCGTTTATACGGCGCTTCATGGAAAAGGCACGCTGGCTACATTTCTATTTAATAATTTATACACTAAATAACTCTAGATGCCTGACATAAACTGCTCACGCGTAATAAAAGCAATTGCAAACGGAATCCCGTCAAAGTGGGGACAAGATTTAGAGACTGTTGTAAGGGATATGAGAACAGAAGAGATAATAACAATGATAAAGGAAATAAGAGAAGTGGAAAGAAAAGACGAAAGGATAGAAGAAAGTTTAGAAAACTCAAAAAAGGAAATTTCAAGGAAGGAAGAGGAAAAAGATAAGAAAATCAATGTATAATGAAAAATACGAATATAATGTGGAAAACGAAAAAAGACCATGGAAATACTGGTCGAAAGAGGAAGTAAAGAGAAGGAATAAGGAAATGGGGGCGAGATTAAGATGCGGAAACATAGGAAGGGCAGGAAAGAGGGGGAAAGAGGATTGGAGGTGCAGGATTTAGTAATTATTTTCTTTTAGTGACTTTTCCGAAAAATGAGCCTAAAATTTTTTGTTGCCATTTTCTCATTAATTGTGTTATTAATAATGATATTCAGACGGAGGAAGCTGAAATAACCCTCCCATAAACAGTTACGGGGTTTTAAAATTCGCGGAAACACGTGATAAAATAGGGCGTGACTTTTACGAAAAATGAGTCTACACATTTTTTCGGCTATTTTCTCATTAATTGGGTTGTAAATGATGATATTTAGTCGAAGGAAAAGTTATGGAATTTCAAAGTTGGCAGAAACACGTGATAAAATAGGAATAGCGAGTTTTGTACATTTCGTACATTTCGAACGTACTCTTACATTTCGTACATTTGAAATGTATACAATACAACAAAATAAAAACATACGTTGTTCGTGTATTTATGAACTTGTAAACACAAGAACGTCGTCAATACGAGTAAAATAAATTCTTCAGTTCAGAAAATGTCTTGCTCTGGATGCCACTTGAGAACTGTCGAGGCGTGCCGGTTTTTCGAAGATCGAGATCGGAGTGTCGACTTTTTACGACGTCATGGTGTAGTGTTGGAAAATGTGAATTGTTCGTCGTGTGGGCAGCCGGCGACATTATCAAAAGATTTATAAAAATTCACGTACAAAATTTGACGGTCATCCTGGTGCGGGGGAAAAGCACACCTTCTCCGGTAACATTAACATTTCCGGGTAGAATTTTTCTTTCCGCATTAACGTCTTCAGTGCCGTCGACTGCCCACACGACAGACACGCCAACATTACACCAACTCCGATCTCGATCTTCTATTATTCTTCGATCTTGTGTTTTTGGAAAATACAAACTTACTTTTAACGTTTTTTGTTCATGAAAAAATGCAGCTTCCCCCGACTGAGTATCATCATTTATAACCAAATTAATGAGAAAATAGTTTCAAAAAAAATTCAACTCAATTTTCGGAAAGGTCACTAAAGTAAATAATTACCCAGGATTTGTAAAGAAGGGAATGAGACCCTCGAGCATCTGTTAGTATGTGAAAAAGGCTGGGAGTAAGTAACGGAGAAAGCAAAAAAAAAAAACAGAGGAGTGGGTGGAAGGAATGGATAATTTGGCGATACAGGGAGAAATTATAAATATGTCGGGAAGGAAGATGCAAAAAGGGATATGCGAGAATTTTAGGGAAATAGAGGAAGTGTGCAGAAACATGTCCAAGGAGGAAGAGGGAGGAGAACGCGATGGAGAGGAGGATTAAACTTTAAAAAAGAGAGAAATGTTAGGTAGTGACAAGGGAAAGAGTATGCAAAGTGGAAAATAATTTAAGGTAGACGTAAGAGAAGAAATAGCATTTTGTGAAAAAAACTTGTTAAAAAAGTTGTGCAAATAAATCTCGATTTAATGAGAACTGCTCACGCGTGTAAAAAATCGAAAGTTTCCGTATCGACAATAAAAACAGGGGTTCACCGAGTGTTTAAAGAAAATATTAATGATGGAACTTAGAAGAATGTGACTAGCAAAAGAATTTTCGTAGCCGCGACTTTTCCGAGGAAATGTAAAAATGTCTAAATCTACAAAATTTTCCTGAAATTTTTTATTCCACTTTATCGATGCGTATACTAGTTAATTGTGACTAATTTATATCAAGCGCCGCTGTAATTAACCAATTATTCAGAAGGGCTCTCCTTCTGTCCCCATAAAATACGGCCCTCCGCGAAAAGAGTACCTTCAAGTATAGAATGTTGGCACGAAGAAAAAAGTTCCTCAGCTGCACAAAAAGTCTATACCCATGCTAAGAAAGAGCCGTTCGAAGAAGAACGGAGGAGATTTTTCCTCAAGGCATTTCCTAACGTCGCAGTTTTTTTCCAGGACGCTTATTGCCACATAGACAACGTGACGTTAACCGCAAAAATGTCGGGATTCGTGAACGTGACGACGGGCGACGTGGACGCTCTGAAAGTCGCGATCGCGAAGCACGGCCCGATATCTGTTGGGATCGATGCCTCTCACAAAACCTTCACGTTCTACTCGAATGGCGTATACTACGATCCGGCATGCGGTAGGCACTTCGCTGTTCGAATCAACGAAGTACCCGATTTGGCCTGACGAGCTTTGTCGTTTCAGGAAACGGCGAGGACAATCTCGATCACGCGGTACTGGCGGTCGGTTACGGGACGATGAACGGGAAAGGCTATTGGCTCGTGAAGAATTCCTGGTCGAATTACTGGGGTAACGACGGTTACGTGTTAATGGCTCAGAAAGACAACAATTGCGGTGTCCTGACCGCCCCCACTTACGCCGTTATGGCCTAAATATATTTTTGCTCTCTAATTACATTTTTGCAAGCGAAAGATCGTTATTTTTTTAATAGGCACAAGTATGAGCTGAAATTGATTCGTGTAATTAAGAATATGTCGCACGTTATGATTATAAGGCGAAGGAAAATAAAATGTATGTCGATAATGATCAAACGTTAAGAAAATTGATGTTCAAGGGCGCGTTTAAGTCGCGCGCCGAAGTTTCCGTAATTACGGGCATTTTTGTTTTGTTTATGAAAACCAGACAGGTTCTTCTGACGATTGTCGTGAAGGATTGGGTGGTCCGAAAAACTCGTGCCGATTTTTTAACGTGCCACTTATCGGAAATCGGCACGAACTTTTCGGACATCCCGATACATCAAGAGACGCGGCAGCGTCTTGACGCCAAGCAATACTTTAGATTAAGGGATCATTACAGTGTAAGGGGGTCGGAAAATAACTGATTTGCGCGATTTTTTTTCGTGGGTTAAAATACGCTAATCGGTGTGATTTTTTTTATGTCAAATGAAAGAAATGAAAGAAATTTTTTTACATTTTTTTAACGGATTATCTAAACCAAAATTTGTAAAAAGATTATTAATCAGTATGAAAGCCGCTATCTCGCTCTGGAGGCTTTTTTAAATAAAAATTGACACAATGGCGGCGTTTTGAAAAAAAAAGTATCGAATTGAGCCTATTTTTTCGACAGTTTTTTGTTAAAAAGATATCAAGATTTCAAAAAAAGCTTCCATAGCAAGATAAAGAATGGGGTGAAAAATGTTGTGACATAATTTGAGAGGGATGGCTTGAAAACTCTTCCTTTGAGAGTGTACACAGTTTTGAAAAACGACATTTCCACTGTGATGATCCCTTAAACTGCTCAAACAATATCGAGGAAAAAATTCGGCATTCTAAGAGAAGTCGAAGAAAATTCTTATTACAATTTGAGAATCATTTTGTAACGTCTCTTACCCTGATTACAAAAATGTATAATAATGACATATTTACTACAGTTAGGTTACAGAGTGTGAGAGAGAGAGAGAGAGAGAGAGAGAGAGAGAGAGAGAGAGAAAACTTTACTGTTCAATTTTTTTTTCAAAGTGTGTCACTGCTCTGTTTTTTTGAAATTTTTACCGATTGCTTTTTCAGCTCGGCTTTTTCCATTTTATAGTTGTCACTTTTTCAACTTTCCTGTTAACGGGGTCCTCTAGTTTCTCGGGTCGAAAAAATCGATTTGTTTTTCTTCATAAATCACATCTACAACATGTGTAGAAAATGTGTGCCAAAGGATTTTTCGATATTCGAAGTGGTTCACAAGTATAAATCACATGCGCGAACTTTCAAACGCGTTTTTCTCGAAACACCATTTTTCGAAACGGTGACCACGATATTTCAGAAACTACTGCACCGATCTTGTTCAAATTTATACAGCATCTTTAATATGTTATAAGCCAGCGATTGAACTAGGATTATCATGATTGCTTCTATAGTTTTTTTTTGTACGAGCGAAAAACTTAAGAAAAAATGAGTAAAAAATAGAATGTAATTTTCAAAAGTGTATAAAAAAGTCAATTTTTGTAATTTAGAATTCACTCTAGTTCAATCGCTAGTCTTAAATATGAAGATTAAAATGCCGTTTATTTTTTTGATTTCGGATAAGCAGAACAGCTGCAATCTTGGTCACCGTCAAGCACCTCTTTTACTTGATGTCTTCCTGTCGGCCACTATAACGTTTATTCGATTATATATTTTGACTTCAAAAAATTTGTAAAGCTTATTTAAATGTTAATAAAGATTATGCAAAAACAATGAGATTGATTATTTCGATGCTTTGCCCGTAAAAAATTATTGAAAAAGCCGTAAAAAACACCCGAGAAACTAGAGGACCCCGTTAAGCCCACGGTGGTGAATATATAACTGGTATATTTTTATAATCAGGCCATCACCCCCTACCAAGTTTCTTGTTTTTTTTTAACTTTTTTAAACATTGGCTCTTCATGTGGACAAGACAAAGTCTATGTCGAATAGTTCTGGAGAGGTAAGGCTATGATATCCAAGCAGACAACGGGGTCCCACCATTAAGGTACCGTTTTGCCTTCTGAGATACGGAGTCCTAAATAACCCAACGACGAAGTGACCATCCGAAAATCGGTGATTAAAAAAAACATTTCAAAGGAATAAGATGATTGAAAAATCGTTTCGACATTTATTTGTATGTACAAAGTTGTGTACCAAATTTAAAAAAAATGAAATAAGTTAAACAATCTGTGGAAGAAGCTTCGAACGGGGGCTCAACGGTGTACTTGATTTTGGCCACCTGGTTGATATGTAACAAAAAAAAACGAGTTTTTCCTTAAAATAGATAATATTGGCTAAGACTCGACCGAGCTTTTTATTTGTTATCGGGTTTCAAACATTTAAAAAAACCGTTTGAATTTGTCTCTCGATTTTTCAAGGAAAAATCGCATGATTACTGTTAACTAATGAAAAAAGAATGTTAACAAGAAAAACTAAGGTCAAGACTAAACCCCTATTATATTGATTAATTGTACTAAATTTCAAGTCAGTCCGTTAATTAGATGTCGAGAAATTGTGTACACAGTTTTGAAAAACATAGTTTCGAGAAAAAGGCGTTTAACCCTTTGACGCATACTTTTTTCTTTAGGTACACGTTTTTTTGCACTTTCGTTATTGATGACACCCACTACGTGAAAAATAAAAATTTAATAGGTGCGTTTTAGTAGTTATTGAAGTCCTAGGAACCTTGACACGCTTTTAAAACCGCCATATTTAATTTAAAAACACTTTTGAATCGTCAAAATCTTAATTGCATTAGGAGTAACACCAGTGTTACACTATGCAGCAAAGGGTTAAAGGTTTACTAGCAATTCTAACCAAGGGCGCCGCCTGGGGGGGGGGGGGGAAGGGGGCATCTTGAGGGCCCCCCGCCCCTAGAGATTCGAAAAATTGTGAAACATGGTCTAAAATGTCTAAAATTCATATTTCTTCCACCCTCCCTCCCCATCTGCCCAGGCCATCTTCCAGGCTACTTTCTAGAGTTCCCTAATGCGAATATCGAAAAAGAAAATCTGTGATACCTGTATGTCGGTAGAAACGATTTTTTTCGATTTTTTTTCGACTTTTCAACCTCGCTTAAGGGTGGCTTCCAGATCTCGAAAATCATCCAAACTTTTTCCAGGCTACTTTCTAGAGCTCCCTAATGCGAATATCGAAAAGGAAAATGTGTGATACCTGTACGTCGGTAGATACGATTTTTCTCGATTTTCACCCCCGCTTAAGGGCGACTTCGGGGAAACGTACATGGCGGATACATGTTTTTTCTTCACCAAACACATAAAGCAACCAGTTGATCATTAAAAATCGAGAAACAAAAAAAAATTTCGTTGCATTTGCAACGATGCAAACTTCAGTATCATACATTGCAATCATAAGTTTACCTCCAATCTGCGATTCCTGCGCCATATGTTGGGCCTTTCTCTTCAATTTGAGTTGCGTCAAGCGACGATAAAAACAATCTTTGAAAAATCGATTTTCCGCAGTATTTACAATAACCTAATTTCTTAAAGAAATTGTTCACATTAATTTTCCTCGGTATTGAAATATAAACAAAATCATCTTTATTTGGAATGAGATGGCCACAATCCGAACCACCACGATATATATGTGTGTGTGTGTGTGTGTGTTTGTGTTCAATTAAATTTATGTTTCACCATTACACCTTTCGATACGTCGTTGTCGCAACGATATTCTTTCACAATTCATAGCGCAATTCTGAAAGAAACGTGCACTCCCCGGAGGTAAAAATAATCGAAAATAATGCGGCATTGCTCGCGGTCCTCGTTTGAGCGAATGATTCCAATCGCCACAATTCACGCTACATCGTTCCGCGGTTTTATCACTTTCAGAAAGATTCACCGCTTCAAATCAGAAAATCGTTTGTCTTTTTTTACTTCGCGTCATCGACTATCCGTGACTAATAATTAGGAACGCAACGATGCTTATTACGTTGAGCCAGAGATGTGCACGTGGATTATTTTTTCCAATCGTTCCACTATCATCAATATTTTTGATCCGCCAATTTTCCTCATCATTCTCGGAATCCGCTATCCCTGCCGCTCTGTGCGTCATCGACAAAAATTCTAAACTCTCTTCCGCATTTTTCTACCCGATGCAAAAAATCGCGCTACACTTCGTGGAAAAAAGCTACTATGGGATTACGGTTAAATATATTGAAAAAACGAATAAATTGGTCGGGGGATGATTCAACTTGCCCTTCTTTGCTTTGAGCGAAATTACTGTGCTGAATCACCGTAGATGCATCGGCCATACGCACACACACACACATGCGTACACACTCGATAACTGATCCGCGCAATGTCAATGATTGAACGCGCTCGAACGTAAGGAATACAATTGGCGTTAAATTCGTCAGGCTTCTCTGATATGCTGCAAACTTTGCCCAAAGACAACGACAATAATCGATTCGGCTTCTCGAGGAACAAGTATAGGCCGGTCCAAGTAATAAATACGATACGCGAATATTACTACTTTCATTCGCACAATGGACGTCAGTGTTAAGGGCAGGTACCTGGGTAAACGGCGAAAAAAACAGGTAAACTTCGGGAATTTTTATCGCAAAAACTAATGTTTCGATTGGATCCGGGTTTTTTTTTATTGGAAAATATGTACATTGAGGTATGTTTAGGAATTTTTTAAAATAAATTCGTTGACTGGAAGCGATTCAAACGCGATTATCTCGAAACATCGTTTTCAAAGTCGGTGCCAGATGTATCTCGAAAACGGCTTGTCCGATTTTGTCCAAATTTGGATACAATATTCTTCGATAGTTTTTCTCGTTCGCCACGTAGGGGTTTTTCATTTGATTGAACCATTGCTTTTTTATGCAATGTGTATGCAATCCAAAATCGTCGGAAATTGCGAACGAAAAACGAATGTTAAATTAAAACGGTCGCAATTCCGTCAAAAATGAAAATTTCAAAAAAATCCTACGTGGCGAACGAGAAAAACTATCGAAGAATATTGTATCCAAATTTGGAGAAAATCGGACAAGCCGTTTTCGAGATACATCCGGCACCGACTTTGAAAACTATGTTCCGAGATAATCGCGTTTGAATCCCTTCCAGTCAACGAATTTATTTTAAAAAATTCCTAAACATACCTCAATGTACATATTTTCCAATAAAAAAAACCCGGATCCAACCGAAACGTTAGTTTGTGAGACAAAAATTCCCGAAGTTTACCTGTTTTTCTCGCCGTTTACTCAGGTACCTCCCCTTAAGGATGTATGGCAACTAAGTTATTTACTACTGTTCGAATTGAAACTCACTGATATTGTAAAGGAAAATATCGAGAACTTTTTGAGATTAAAAAAACAAAATTTGCCCACGTGAATGCTGAGATAGACGAATTCAAAGTTGGGTCATTTAACACGGGGAACATAGGACTGTACGTCCAAAATTCCCTTTACATTGGCAAAAAAGGTATTTCCGGAGTACTCTTTTGTAAAAAAAACTTTTGTGCGGTATCGCTGTAATATGCATGATACGGTAAAAATAAAAAATCGACATGTGCCCATATATTTTGCGAGATATTGCGAGTTAAATGGGACCGTTTTCGTATTTCTTTAGCTCGTATGTCGTAACCACGACAACGTCAGGGAAAACATACATCAAATCAGCAACTAAATTCGCAGTTAAAAATTGAAAATTCTTCTTTCTGTACCGCATGTTTTACTTTGAGCTGTGGTAAATCTCCTTTTTAGCTTCAATGAATATTACAATTATTTTCTTTAGTCTTTAAATGCGATTTTTGCAAATTGCATAATCAGTTCTGTAACGACTCTGCAGTAGCTGCCATACATCCTTAAAGCAAATGAGTGCATATTTCCGTCGAAAATGATTTCATCCGTTTTTTCATCGCTTCTTTTTCCCCCTGGATTAAGTACGTTAAAGACACAATTTTCTATTGACATACTCGAATAAATTCATCTCTATACACATACGAAGTATAAGCTCGCTTCCCGTAATTGGTTTAAAAAAATTCCTCACCTCAATATTTTTTTCGTTATACCCAAATAACTTTCATATTTCGTTGTTATACTTTCTTTCACATTGTACCTAAATCACCGATCGTCGACGATTCATCGATCTTCCTTGGCGAATACACGTTATTATTATCTCTATCGTTGAAAAAATGCGCTATTATAATATTGATATTTTGCCATTAGCTGCCAAACTTGACGAAAGCAAGATCAATATTCCGTCTACGTGTTATTTTTATTTATTCCTAATTTTATATATAGATTAGGGTGGGTCGGAGAAAAAATTCAAATCTTGCGCCTGTGATTGTACCGGGTACAAAAAACCGCATGTGGAATTTGAGCTGCCAACTTCAGGTGTGAGAGGTTCACGGCCGATGAATTTTTCCCCATTTTGAGTAGCCAGAAAATTCGTTCTGTGAGTTTAAACTCGAATAACCGAACGAACAATTAATATTTGCTAAATCCGTTCGAAGATTCTCGAAGCTGAACTTTTCTTCTACAGGAATGTTTGCATAGCTGTAATTTGTGTAAAAATAACGATATATCGAGATGGAAAAAGTTTTTGAAGCTATAAACGTCAGCATTAAAAATCTTGAACCTAATATGACGAATATTAATTCGCTGCTATTCACGGTTCAACGTAAAGAGCGAATTTTCCGTGTAAATAGGGAACAAAAGTTATCGAGTGCTATCA
Source organism: Ophion slaviceki (assembly GCA_944452715.1). NCBI lineage: Eukaryota > Metazoa > Arthropoda > Insecta > Hymenoptera > Ichneumonidae > Ophion > Ophion slaviceki. The sequence goes on from OX101789.1 coordinate 32,573,702, forward strand.
CTCAGAGTTGAATGCGAGAGCTCAAGTTTGGCGTGATTTTTTTAAATATCTCACACTTCTCATTGTAGGGACAAGAGTTGAATTTTTTTCCGGCACACCGTAACGTATACATATATTCTTGGCTACTCACGCACACACGATAAGATAAATATGTAATAGGAATGGTGAGAATCCGCGCTTTCGCGGTAGCCAGCCAAAATTACCGTGCCTGTAATACGCTCTATCATTTATTCAGTAGCATCGGTGATGGGCACGTTGAATTCAATTAAGGGGTTAGGCCACTCTAGAGGCCGAAAAATAGACGATTTTTTTCAGAAAAACTACAAAATAAACCGAGATTACAAAAAAGGGTGTTTATCATACATATCGGTGACTGTATACAATAATTTTTTTGAAGCGATTAATTTCAAAATGGTCGCTGTGCAGCATTTATCTCAAAACTGCATTTTTTAAGTTGGCCGAAAACATAACTCAGACAATTTTCAACCGATTCACTTGAAATGTTGAATATATCTTGAAAAATACATTATCTATGGAAGTACGTAGGATTTTTTTTATATTGCATAGTTCATTTGTTATTAACAATTATCTGACGATTTTTTAGACAAATTTTTGGAAAGTGAAAAATTTCGTCAGATATTTGTTAATAACAAATGAACTATGGAAAAAAAATCCTACGTACTTCCATAGACATTGTATTTTTCACGATATATTCAACATTTCAAGTGAATCGGTTGCAAATTGTCTGAGTTATGTTTCCGGCCAACTTAAAAAATGCAGTTTTGAGATAAACGCTGCACAGCCGCCATTTTGAAATTAATCGCTTCAAAAAAACTATCGTGTACAGTCACTGATATGTATGATAAACACCCTCTTTTGTAATCTCGATTTATTTCGTAGTTTTTCTAAAAAAAAATCCCCAAAAAGCCTATTTTTTCGGCCTCTGAGTGTCCTAACGCCTTAACCAACGTAATTTTCGTCCAGTTACTCTTGCAGCGTTTTTCAGAGTAATACTTTTCGTTTCCATTTGTTTATCCTGGAGCCCGTTGTCCATCCGGTCTTCACGCCGAGTTCGACATTGCCGAATTTATTGAAAATGCGAAGATTTCTTACTGAAATGTTCACTCGTCCATTTTTCCCATTGCCTCGAACGGCAATAAAATCACTTTGTTTCGCTAAACCAAAATATTGTTGCTCCATACGTCGTGAATTTCGACAAATTTCGAGACTGAGACACTTTGGAAAAAAACCAGCGTGGACGTGATCGATTTTCCGCAAAGACAATAATATTGGACGTGCCCATCGCCAAACAGGATTTTGTTGCTCGCGCCTCGTTCGCGCGTTTTCCGTCCTAGAGGAAGCCCATTTCCAGAGCGTTGTAGAGATTCTGAGTGTCGGCGTGGCTGTTTATCCTCCAGAATGGAAAGTTGTGAGCGCGAGCGGCGGCCTCCTCGTCCGAACCGTCGCCGACGACGACGTAGGTGCAACGCCGGCCGAAACGTGCGACGACCCTCCCGAAACAGCTTTCCTTCCCTGGAACGCGATCGGTGAGAATTAGATAAAAAAATAACGGGAATTAGATAAAAAATGAATTTTAGTAAGATTAATTTTTTTTAGAATTAATCTAAATTAATTAAATTAGATAAATTAGATTAAAAATTAGATTAAATTAGGGAATTAGATAAAAAATTAATTTTTTAAATTAAAAAATTACCTATGTAGGTAAAAAAATTGCCTTTTCCACAAATATTTTCATTCTATAGTATCACCTTTCGGCTATATTCCCTGAGAATTTCATCGAAATATTCCTAAAATTGAATGAGCTACAGCAGTGTTTTTCAACGTGTGGATCGCGATAAGCCAGATAAAAGTAAAAAGCAAGGGTTATAGGTCTTACACTACAATAAAAATACAACAATTTCAGTGAGAAGGCTGTGCCTGTTTGTTTTTTTTTAATAAATAGTCAAGTCGTGGTACTATTTTTCAGACGCAAATAACCAAATCATTTTCTAATTGGACCCTATTTCTCTTAGTTTTTTGTTCACCATTGAAGAAAACGTTATAGTTCAGTAAAAGAGACGAAAACCCAGCACTTTTAGCGTAGAATTAGAATTTTTTACTGAAGCTAGATGGTTGCATACTGAAAGTAACCCCAATAAAATTTTGCTCATCAACTGGCCCCAACCCTAAGAACTGGGGGTTGAAAACTTAAAAATCGCCGTATCTCGATAAGTAATAGCCTTATCAAAAAATGTTTCGAACAAAAGTTGTTTGGCATAATAAAATACGTATAACGTTATCTGTCGTCCAACCCCCTATCTTTGATAATAGCGGCACAAAAACGCGAGAGCACCATTGACCCCAAATTTTCGAATCGTTTTTGAGGCGCTATTTTCGAAGATAGGGGGTTGGACGTCAGATAACGTTATACGTATTTTATTATACCAAACAACTTTTGTTGGAAACATTTTTTGATTAGGCTATTACTTATCGAGATACGGCGATTTTTAAGTTTTCAACCCCTAATTCTTAGGGTTGGGGAGAGTTGAGGGGCAAAATTTCATTGGGGTTACTTTCAGTATGCAACCATCTAGCTTCAGTCGAACATTCTAAGTCTACGCTAAAAGTGCTGGGTTTTCGTTTCTGTTACTGGACTATTAGTTCACATAGGTAGAAAGTGGCGAATGGCATTATAATTTCAAAGCTTCCCTTGCCAGCCATTCATAACAGGACACCCTGTATGTACCTTTGTGTTTAAAAAAAATGCGTTTCCTTTTCACCAAACGTGTCCCAGAAAGAATCGACATTCGGCTATATTTTTCGGGCCTATAGGGGATGTAGCCCCCTAAATAAATAAACATAACGATCGCGTTCTTAAGGTGGGATATATATTTAGACACGAAGAGAATAAGCAATATTGAGGGCTTTTTTAAACTAAGAAATAATTATTCTACAATTATCAAACTTTAGGTATACTTTAATAGTATATTTGAGTATGGGAAACCATGTTTTTTATTTAATTCATCATCAAAATGGCGGAACTGTGGCAGAGCGTTACAGCAAGGTCGCCGCGGAAGTTGCGAATCGGCGTGCAGTCTAGCTTCCCGTAGACTTTAATTTGCAAAAAAGTTCAAACATTTTTTCAGTTAGAACATGTATAGTTTCGATGTGACGGTAATTAAAATGAAGCAAATGCAAATTTGTAAAAATGGCACGAACTTACAAAAACAAATCAACATTTCACGCAAACTTTCTGTAAAATGTAGATGAAAAAAGTAGTTTTGTTTTCCAATTTTTCAAAAACAATTTTCGTCAAGTAGAAGGTACCGATATTATCAATATTTCTAGCAAGTTTCAACTTAATCGTTTCGAGAAAAACGCGTTTGAGGTTCACGCCCACTCCGAATCCGAGCGGGGAGGCACATCGTTGACGGGCTGCAACGTTTGAAGATTTTCGAATTTCGCTTTGAAACTTTGGGAAAATATTCTACATATATAGTTCTATCGTTTACAGAAAATAAAAAGAAATCGATTTTTCGATCGTTGTAAACGTATATCCCGCCTTAATTTTCCATTTCCATAATGCTCGTCTGGAGAAGTGACGCGGGGACTCACCGATCTTCGTCGCCGAGTATATGTTCTCGATCGGAAATATTCCACCGATACCGAACAGCAAAACCTTGGACAAAGCGGGCACGAGCTGGGTCGTGGTGACCAGTATGTTGACGCAGTGTCCCCGCTTGTTGATGAGATTGAGACACTTGACGGCGGAGGTTAGCCAGTTGTCGGTCAATAATTCGATTTCGGAGCGCAACTGTAGCCACTGTTCCCGCTTCGCTGCGCCCAACAGGCCACCCACGTTGTTGCGATAATTGCAGTATATCTCCTTGATCTTACGGTAGCGAAAGGCGAGCTTTCGCATCCAATCGACACCGCCGCGAACACCCGAGGCGAGGCATATTCCATTGTTGGCCGACGTGCATTGAAATCCGTCCGCCCCGAAGTTGTACGACGAAAGATCCTGCCCGTTGTCGTCCGAGGCAACGTCCTCTATGTGAACTTGGTCGCAGTCCTGTCGTATCAGTGACTGCTCCATTATAATTATTCGCGTCTCGAAAAAATCATTATTTTTTCATGTGTGTGTATATATATATATATATATATATATATATATATATATATATATATATATATATATATATATATATATATATATATATATATATATGGTCTGGTGGAAAAAATGAACGCACTGCTCGCGGTCTTTATCTTTTGTTTCGTACTCTAATCCATTTAAATAGGTTAATGATTAATAATTAATAAATCAATAATTAAAATAGTTAATCTTAATAATTATTTAATGAAACTAGTTAATTTCAATAATAAATCAATGAAAATAGTTTATTTTAATAATCAATTAATGAAAACAGTTTATTTTCGTAATTAGTTAATGAAAATAGTTAATTTTACCAATGAATTATTTGATTAAAATTACGTAAAAACCCGCGAGGGTATACGAGCTCAGAAATGGTCACCTCAATAAGTAAACAAATAAATAATTAATTAAAATAGTTACAATTTGTTATCAACTATTTTCGCTCTAGTTACATCACATTTTCAAAAACTCCACTGTTTTCTTCTATGGCACGCATTAATTAATAATCAAAATAGTCCATTTAAATAATTAATTAATTAAAATAACTAATTTTAATAGTTGGTAGTTTTTTATCCCCATGGTATAAAAACCCTTTAAGGGTGTTTATACACAGTCCCCCCTCACATACTATTCCCCTTTACATTAGCCAATTTTAATAATTAATTAAAATAGTTTAATAAGAGTCTCAACTTGTATTTAACTATTTTTGCTCTCGTTACAGCGCATTTTTTTTTTAAACATACGACTTTTTTTCTACAACACGAAAAACTGAATAACCTTCCGGATTTTTTTTAAAGTATCGTTTACCGGCAATTTGGCGGTAAATCTCAGCCCTTTCGAATTCTTTTAGAAAGAAATTTCTATTGCCACTTCCAAAAAATGATATGCGAGTTTCTGCAAGTAGGAAAATCGAAAAAAAACGTTTAAGGTCACTGAGTAACTAAAACGTAGTTGAGAATTCTTTAAAAGTATAACGGAGCGTGTTTTTTATCAACGCCGAGATCGGTGACTTTTCCAATTGAAAATTCAAATGCAAATACACAACTATGTACAAAATATAAATACAAATTTACATGTAAAAAGAATATTTTAAACAACAAGCTTTTATTTATTGTACTAAAAAGTAGAAAATATATTTTTTTACCAAGTCATCTATATGTGACTATAAATAAACGCTTGAGGCGCTCAACTTTTTAAATGTTTAATAAATTTGATCAATTCAGTTTCATTAACCGTATTTAATTTAGCACAATAATCATTAGAGAAATTATTATCACACGTTTATACTCAGTTTCAGGATTTTTATTTAAGAAATCTAAGGTTGTTTTACAGTAAGTTAAGTACAGTTGATGTGTTAACGGATTTATGCAAATTAAAAATAATATGCCTAAATTTTGAGTGCCCAATTTTGTATTTATAGTGACATATAGGTGACTTGATCAAAAAAATTATTTTCTACTTTTTATTACATTAAATAAAAGCTTGTTTTTTTTTAATATCCTTTTTACGTATAAATTATTTTCTGCTTTTTAGTCTTTAATTGATTTTTCTAGCTAGTTGTTACTAGTAGTTTACTAGTTTACGAGTTTGTACGTTAGGAACATGGAATGGTTGTAAAAATAATAAAGACTGTAATTGGGATTGAACTTACGAGTAATTGCTGCATATAAACTTTTCGCATACAAACACAGTCGCCTACGAATTTGTTTGTATGTGTCAGTGAGATTTTCTATGGATGATTAGATATCGCTAATTTTACATAAAAAGTGTAAAATTGTATGGATATTTTTTTAAAGTTGAAACATGCATTGTCACCTTTTAGATGCACGTCTGCATAATTTCAGAGCTCTGAGTAGTCGGGAAGTGACAGGGTTGCGAAACTTGTCATGAAAAAGTCATGCATTATTCATTACTTTTCTAATGGGTAATGGAAAAATATTTCATTACCCATTACATTACATTGAGTAGTGTAACAAAATTCCATTACTCAGTACATTATATTTTGTAATGTAAACAATTTCCGTTACTCATTACATTGGAATTTGTCATGTAAAAAATTTCCATTACTCATTGCATTATATTTTGTATTGTAAAAAAATTCCGTAACGCATTACATTGGAATTTGGGATGTAAAAAAATTCCATTACTCGTTACATTACCTTTTGTAATGTGAAACATTTTCATTACAAAGTGCAATATAATTAGCAATGGGAATTTTTTACAGTACAAAATTTAATGTAATGAGTCATGGAATTTGTTCACATTACTAATGTAATGTAACAAATCTCCATTACTCATTACAAGGTAATATGGATTATTATTCGTATCCCATCGGGTCAGATCGACCCAGTGCAAAAACCGCTGCCCCTAATGGAAAACTAATAATAATCCTAATTTCATTGTAATGAGAAATGCACATTTTTGCATTGCATTGCATTAGCAATGTAAAAAAAATTCCATTACTCGTTACCTTATATTTTTTAATATAAAAAAATTTCATTGCTCATTACATTACATTTTGTAATGTAAAATATTTCCATTACTCATTACATTGGACTTTGTAATGTAAAAAAATTACCCATTACATTGTAATGGGTAATGAAAATATTTCATGTTACAAAATGTAATGTAATGAGGAATGAAAATTTTTTGAATTACAAATTCCAATGTAATGAGCAATGAAAGTTTACATTACAACATTTAATGTAATGAGTAATGTCCATTGTTTGCATTACACAATGTAATGTAATGAGTAATGGAATTTTTTTACATTACTGACTGTAAAGTAACGAGTAATAAAAACGCTAATGCATTACAAAAAGTAATGCATTATTTGCAACCCTGGGAAGTAGATGAAATATCGTTTTCCCGTTTTGCATCTCACAGAAAGTCAAGTTAAATAAAAGCTTGTAATATAAAAATAGCAATTCAATTTTTTACTCTCTTATCCGAGAACGGATCTACCCGATGACAATTTCGATACGAAAAAGCCTTTTTGACCGAAATAGACCGCGTAAAAAAAATAGTACGATTCACGACCGAATTGAGCGTTACCTCGATGTCGTTGAAAAAGAAGTGCGTGTCGGCCAAATTGAATATCATTTCTTCCATTCTGTAGGCGAGTTGGGTAAGGGGTGCGGGATCCTTGGCGTGCTTGTTCGCGAATAGGCCGGTCAATAGGGAGTGAAACACGACTATGGTTTCGTCGAGGTCCCAAATGAATATCCGGTCGGGACCGGCTTCGGTGGTGTCGGCCGAACCGATGCTGTTCCCACTTCCGCTTTGTCGTCTTCCTCGTCGGCAGGGCTTCGCGGATGCTACTAATTATAATATCGATTCGCCCTTTAGTTTCCGATCGATAATCGATTTTCTCCCACCCCGATGTCACGTACAACGCCTCTGCGTGACGAAAACTGATTTTTTTTTCTCGCAGTTGCATCAATTTCTTGCGTACCTTCGATGTTGGTAATTTCGCGACAGGTGGGATCGGCCGTTTCGTGCGGCGTCGTCGTGTCCAGGGTCAGAGTTGTCTTCGTCGGATCTATCGTCGTCCAAAGGGAACAAAAAACAGAAATTAATTATTGCAACGCTTTTTTGTGCTTTTTCACATTGTATGAAATTTTCGAGATCATTCGAGTAACGAGAAAATATTGATACCGTTAACGGGCTTAAGGGCCTAGGTCACAGTAACGGGTATAAAATCATGTGCGAATTTAACAATTTTTTTTCGTATGAAAAAGTGATTCACTCATAAAATTAATTACACATCTATTTAGTATGAATATCAAGCTGTTAGAAAAAATATATATTTTTTTCGATGTACAAAATGGCCGACTACTCGAAACTTCTCGAAACAGCTTTTTTCCAATTGGCGTGACAAATAACTTCGACAATTTTCATTCGATTTACTTCATATTTAAAAGTTATGTTCCTAATTGCATTTCGCTGAGAAGTACGTACGGAATTTCTGATTAATCGAAAACTTTTCATTTATGAGCAGTTTATGAGCAGTTACAACGAAATTTTTCACTGAAAATTAATTTCTTAAGTTCAAATACCTACAACTTTTGAATAGAACAATATTTTTTAAATTCCGTACGTACTTCTCTAGGTATTCTAATGTAGATTGACGAGAATTTTTGTTTTTCGTTCTAGGTGAAAAATTGTGGATGCTACATGTCACGCCACGGAGCGCCTGAAAAAAGATAACAAAAGAAGAAGTAGTCGGCCATTTTGTACAACGAAAAAAAAATATATACTTTCTAACAGCTTGATATTCATACTAAATAGATGTGTAATTAATTTTATGAGTCAATCACTTTTTCGTACGAAAAAAATTGTTAAATTCGCATATGAATTTATACCCGTTACTGTGGCCTAAGGCGTTAATCTACACCACTCCAAAAATTAAAGGAACAGAACATTTGTTCAATTTTTTTCGTGTTTTTTAAAGCGCTGTTTCTGTGTGAAAAATGATCGTATCGAGATGAGAAAAAAAGTATTTTGAAGCTTCATATTTCTAGTTTTGAGATCTTCTGGGAAAATGTTTTTGAGAGCTACGGTTATCGCGCAATCATAAGAAATAGAGCGAGAAAAAAATTCAAAATTTTGGTTTTTTTTTCTAAGGACGACGGGCTCGTAACTTTTTTTTCAGTTAAATCAATGCATAGGTCAGTTAGCTTATTTATTCAGCTTGAATTTGTTTTTTTTTTCTCTACGGCAATTTTTCGCTGAGATATCCGACTTTGAATGAAGAAAGATCCATTTGTCTTTGATCATCGATATCTGAGCAATCAATGATCGCAGAGGGAATTAAAAGGCAGCTTTGATAACTTCAATAAATTTCCTACAAGACATTTTTATTGATTTTTGAGAAAAAACATTTTTTTTGTCATACATTTGAAAAAAAGTACCAAAAAAATCACTTTTTATGGTTTTTCAGTAAATGTGCCACTACTTTACAAATATTGATGGAAAGACTGATGTCGGATTTTTTTTTCAGCTCAATGTACCTGCAACAGATCTGTAAATTTTCAAATTGATCCGAACGCAAATTCAAGCCCTTCAAATTCGAGTATTTCCGGACTGATTGATCAAAGTTTTACAAAACAATTAAAGGAACAAGTATATTGTTCCTACAAATCGTGTAATCATCATCAATATAAAAAGAACAATTTTTTGGACTTTTTCACAACTCTGCACTAGTTACTTGTTAATTTTGAGAAAAAAAAATCGAAAAATTGCCAAAAAATGATTTTTTTTTAATTTGTAAAACATTTCAAGAAATAATACCGAGTCATTTTGAAACGATTCGGTCTTTGCGTACCAAAACTTTACTCATATTTAATTGCATTAATTAAAAGTTGATACCCCCAAGCTGTATTCACTACTCGGTCTGAGAGCATTTATGCGATTAATTCTCGATATTTTCTACGAAGGTTATTAGGATTACAAAAACAGTTTTTTTCAGAACTCATCTTTTTTTTGAAAGAAAAAAAACCAAATAACAGTTTTTTTTCAAAACTGATCGTTTTTTTTGGTAAAACTTTTCTAAGCTTGGTAAAAAAAAATTAATAAAAAGTTTTTGTAAACTTTAACTTTTTTTCAATTTTTGATCATGCCCAGTTTTTGTTGTTTTTCTGTATTTTGTTGATGATTTTTTCGAAGGCTCTCAATATACGTACCTTTCTTTGTGTTTACAAAAATGCGGAAAAAATTTCGGAATTCGACCATTTTTGTTCGGGCCTCTGGGTAGATGTAGCCCGTTAAATGTAACTTTGTTATTCGAGCAAATGTACATTTGCGATTTGATTAAATTACCGGCAAAGTTGAGATTGCTGATGTTGAAGGATGTCGGTGCTGCGTGGTAGCCCGGCATCGGGTAATATCCGGAATACTGGATCGGTACTCTGTCGTTCCCGTACAAGCTACTGCTGTACGCGCTGTAGTCCAACTTCTGGCGCAAACGCATAGGATATGGTTATAACACAAGTATCAAGCTGCAATTATTTAAATAATCATTTTTTAAGCTCTTTCACGTGCACTCTTGCGTCGCGGTCGTCAACAATAAAACGGATTATAGTTGATGTTAAGGGGTCTTCTCACTTTCGACGCTAAAAAAAAGGCTATTTTCATGAATTTTTTTTATAGGTTTATATTATAATATAAATTATAAATATTGATATAAAAGTTGTTACACTTAATAATTACACTTTCGAAATACATAATACATTAATGTAATGTAATTAAATAATTACATTAATTACTTACAATAATTACATTAATAAAGTAATGGAATTAATGTAATTAAATACATAATAATACATGATAATACATAATACATAATACATTAATACGTAAAAAACATTTTTTATGTATTTATGTAACCCAAACAAACTTTAACCGCGTTTTTCTCGAAACAACGTTTTTCGACGGCTTGTTGATAAAATCTTCGAAACTACTGAACCGAACCTTATGAAATTTTAACCACGTATTCTTTACAACTATAGCTATAGCGCATATCAAGGATTTTTTTAAATTTTGATATTTACTTTTTTTTTGCCAAAACCGGTGAAAAAGCAAGTTTTTTCAAAAAATGTCCGCCATTTTGTTATTTTTGCATATATCAAAAATCGTATGATACGCGCTATAGCCATTAACATACTGAATCTAAAACCGTTTGATTTTTTTGTTCCGGATGATCCATCTCCGAGATTTCATCAACAGCGCAGGCCTACAATTTATTTAGGACATTTTTGCAACTACCATTTTCGTCTATAAATAGTGACTTAAGGATCACCAGGCTTCAATACATAGGATTTTCATAATTTTTTTATTTGACCTTCACTAAATATGTGCATAATCGCCTCTGTAAAATTTCAGGGTCGGTTATCGACCTAATTACAGAGAAAAAAAATATTAAAATTGCGTATTTTTGCGAAGGAATTCCGAGACGACATGCAAAAACCCAATTTCCGGTCGCTTCAAAAGTGTATATAATAGTGGGAATCCGTCAGATTCTTAAAAATAATCATATTTACATACTTAACACTTGTAGTAATCCAGTGCTCTCAGAAAAAATTACGCTTATTGATCCAATTTTTATGGGATATCAAGTTTAATTTGAACTTCCGGTATTGGATTTATTACCACTTGCTACGATAAAGAGACGTGACAGCAAGGCAACAGCTGACTGTAGTCCTAACCTCATCTCACTCATCCGAATTTTCACACATATGTCATTTTTAACCGACATATTTCGCCGACACAAATTTTCCACGCTTTTTACCAGTCGTGGCCCGAATGCAATGTTTTATATTTTTCGCACCTGCCATTGTTTTGACAGATCGACGTTGAAAAGCGTGGGGGTTAAATTCGCCTACTTGAGTAAAAAGAGACGGAGATAGAACCAATGTTGTCAAATATCAAACCTAGAAATACTGCGCGAATCGTTGGAATAATTATTTTTTCATTCTTCTAATTAAATGTGAACATTCATTAAACCGTTTACGCATGGAAAATTTTAGTTATTACAAATTATTTTTTGCATATGTTAAAAATATAAATTGTACAATTTTCAAGTATGATCAGTGGTATGACTAGTGTGAAGCGATATGATTCCCTTAAATTAATACATTAAAAAAAATGTATTTCGAAAGTGTATTTATTAAGTGTAACAACTTTCATATCAATAACTATAATATAAACCTATCACAAAAATTCATGAAAATAGCCTTTTTGGCGTCTAAAGTGTTAAAACCCCTTAAAAATATCACAATTCTACGATAAAATAAAATTACCTAATAATAATGATGATAATAACAACGTGTTACGTACACGAACCCTATATGCGTGTAAATTTACATCCAGATTAAATATTGCAGCTCGTCTACGTAACGCATTTTTTCCGACCGTCTGTGCACTTTGTTTTTTTGCTTGCCCGCTTTTTTTTTGCGTTATTCGAGAAGCTTTCGAAACTCGATCCAAGAGAGTGTTTGTTATTAGAAAAAGGAGTACGAAGAAAAAATAGGCATACTTGAGAAGCCGACGATATATTTTGAGGTACGGTGGGAAAAGTGGTTGCGCTACTGTTGTAACCGGGATACGGGGTGTACTGTGCCATCGAGCCCGGGGACGTGTAAGAGCTCAAGTAAGAGTTCTGTAAGGTCGACGAGTTTTTCGACGCCGTCGTTGTGCCGTAAGTAGGCGAGTTGTACAAGCTGAAATTTTATCGTGAGAGCATTATCTTCGAGCATCGTGAGTAAAAATTTAATGCCTGATACGATTACACGTAAAAGAAACGTTTAAATATATAGATTTGTGCAAATACGTACATGCATACATGTGTACATTGCGGTGTGCCTTTGTAGGATGTTATTATGTTATAAAAAATAGTAAATAATGAACAAAAAATTATAAACATTTATCTTCTATCTATACATATCGAAAAACATGTCCTGGCTGAATCATCAACGTCGATTTTAATTTCGTGTAATTAAATGTAGTGTAGGGTAGGGTTTTTTTAGGGGATGAACGCGAATGGGGGTGGCTTAATGCCAAACTACAACCCCTACGAGGTCGACGCCGCGCGACAAAATGTGCAGAAAAATCCGGGCTTTAGTTTTGTCCACAGCGCCGAAGTCGTGGAAGTTTATTTTGGGGGTGAAAAAGGGGATGAAATTTTGAAAAATCAGTTTTAATTCAATAACTCTGGAAAAAAAATTCGTACGGTTTTTGTGCAAATGGGAACGTTGTAGCCCTTGAAAAGACGCGTCGCTCGAGTATTTGATGGTCATCATCCGATAATATCTTCACCCCCTAAAAAATGGTTAAAATGCAAAAAAAAAATGTTTATTGAATAACTCAAAAACAATCGATTTTTCGGGTATGGTTCAAATGTATGAAATGTAGAGAATAATTTTCTCTATATTTTCGTTTCTATGGACCACCCTTGAATTTTGATTTTCCAACCCCTCTCGGGGGTTGAAAATTCAAAATGAAATTCTGGGAAAACTATTGACCGCACGAATTCGCCGCCGTGGAAGAATTTGTAGCTTGAACCCTTAGCTACATTTTTGTCCACAGCGCCAAACTCGTATCTCTTTATTTTCGGTCAATAGTTTTCCCAGAATTTCATTTTGTATTTTCAACCTCTGAGAGGGGTTCGAAAAAGCAAAATTCAAGGGTGGTCCATAGGAACGAAAATATAGAGAAAATTATTCTCTACATTTCGTACATTTAAACCATCCCCGAAAAGTCGATTGTGTTTGAGTTATTCAGTAAACCATTTTTTTTTATACTGTACAATTCTTTTGGGGTCGAAGATATTATTGGAGAGGGATGATCAAATACTCGGTCGACGCGTCTTTTCAAGGGCCACAACGTTCCCAATTGAACAAGAATTGTATGAATTTTTCCTAAAGCGTTATCGAACGAAAACTGATTTTTCAAAATTTCACCCCACTTTTTCACCCCTAAAATGATTTTCCACGACTTCGGCGCTGTGGACAAAAATAAAGCCCGGATTTTTCTGAACATTTTGTCTCCCGGCGCCGACCTCGTAGGGGTTGTAGTTTGACATCAATCCACCACATTCCCTTTCATCCCCTAAAAAAAACCTACACCCCGACTTTTAGGCAAACTTGGATTTAGCACCTGCGGCACCGACGAAATCAACTGTCAAAAAACTAGCCTTCTTCGAACTTTTTCCGATTCCAATATACAGCACGACTGTACTATAAGGATTTTTCGAAATTCAACCCTTAAGAGGTGAAAAGAGGTGGCAAAGTTTGCATTGAAATTTAAAAAAATCTGGTCGGATCTACTTGAAATTTATCATGTTGAAGTTTATACCGTTGGAACACAACGAAAATAACTTTTCCCTTATTGCCCAATTTTTTTTATGACCCATTTGGCCTACAAAATCACTAACGTTTTTTAAATATCTTCACTAGGGATCCATACATTAAACCTGCAAAAAAAGAGTTTGAAAAGAAATAAAAATAAAGAAATGAAAAAGCAAAGAATAATTCTTGTTGTATTCCAACGGTGCAAACTTCAGCAGCATTGAAATTTGGCATTCGTGCTTCTTGACACAATTAATGGAACACGTGTTTCAGCGTTTTTAGAAATTCAACCCCTAAGGGGAGAAAGAGGGTGGCAAAGTTTGCATGTAAAATAAATAAAAAATCTGGTCAGAAGATTTACTTGAAACTTAATATTGAAGCTCTTCAACAAAATTAATAAAACACGTATTTTAGCGTTTTTCGAAATTCAACCCCTAAACGAAAGGGGGTGGCAAAGTTCGTACGGAAAATTACAAAAAAAAACTGGTCAAATTTACTTGAAACTTTGTATAACTGCTCTTAACACAATTAATGAAATTTCAGCCTTTATGGAAATTCAATCTTTAAGGGGAAAAGGGGTAGTAAAGTTTGTATGGTAAAAGAAATATCTCGTCAGATTGACTTGAAACTTAGGATTAGTGCTCTTCAACACAATTCTACGTGTTGCATAATGAAACATTGCAGGAGCACTTTTCATTAAGGAGCATTCGACACAAGTCTACGCGAGCGAAGCCGCGGGCGGAAAAATAATAAAATGTAAAATCGTAAAGAAAATATTATTAAAAAATTGTAAATTATAACCATAGAATACGAAAAATAAATCAGATATTTTTATTTCGTTTATAAAAAATTGTACCATAAATAAAGTTTTTATTCGTGATGTTTTATGAAGAATATTTTTAACAAAAAAGCTCATGCCAAAAATGAGCTTCCAATTCAAGTTTAAATTGTAGCGCTGGATAATTTTCATTCCCATTTCATTTCGGACTAGAAATTGGTTGATTGATATTTCTATGATTCGGTTGAAGATTTTTAATGCTGCTTTTTACAGCTTTAATGAAAAAGAAATTATAACGATATTTTTACACGTTAATTATCGTTATCATTATTTTTACATGTTAATTATCGTTATCATTATTTTTACCCATTTATTATCGTTATAATTATTTTTGCACGTTTGTTATCGTTATCATTATTTTTACTGCTTTGATAAAATTGGCAGTATTCCTATTGAAAAAGAGGCCTACTTCAAGGAGCTGCGATTGGTGTATAAAAAATTAAATCGAGATTGCAAACAGCATATTAAATGTGCAAGGGCCATTTTTTCGAATCTGGAACTGAATCTGAAAAATATTGATTGGAGCTTTCAACAGAAATAGCGAATTTTTAGTGTGAATCAAATGGAGAAAAAAGATCACACTGCGCTCCAGCTTAGACTTGAATTGAAGAGCTCGATATTTGGCTCGAGTTTGTCTTGTACTGAATAATATTGTTTGAAGGAGAAAGAGACTACACTTTTTCCCGTTTTTCCGATAAACCCAACGACCACCCACGCATATATAAACGTCATGTGTGCTCGAATGATACGTGCCTGTTGTAATACGAATTTGCTCCGTACAACGAGCCATAATCTGCTTTTTCCATGGAATCTGGATACTCGTGATCCTTGTTGTCCGCATTCTCGTCGATGTACAATTCGCCCCCTGGTACATTGTCGCTCTCGGAGCAATCCTGCACTTCGTTCTTCACTTCAGTCTCTGAGAATTCGCATTTATATTAATGCACGTTTAAGATGTAAAACAAAATTAAAACAAAATTGAAAAAAAATTGAATTCAAAGAAGAAAAAAATGCATCGAATGAAAAAATTGAAAAAAATTTATTAAATTTAAAAATAAGAAAAAAATAGATCAAATTAAAAAGGAAACAAAAATATTAGATGTGAAAATTAGAAAAATATATCAAATTAAAGTTTTTTTAATTATCAGGAAAATAAAAAAAATTAAAACGTAGGATAAATGCATACACATAGATATTTATGTAGATTTATTTCTATAGAAATCGTGTTATTTTTGTTTCATTTTTTGCGAAATTTCAAAAAGCCTGAAACTGGATAAATTTCCGATGACGAATAGAGATAGAAAGAGAGAGAGCGAGAGAGAATATAGTATGTACCATTGTTTGCGGTCCGAGGATGTTGGACCGAGGCCTGCTCCGTTGACGAAGACACGTTGCCAACATTGTCTAAAACCCCAGCCGGTTTTGTCGGGTCATTGTCTTCGGTTAACATATCACACGCTTCCTGAAATAATTTCATCGTTTCGTTACACACACGCATACGCACAGGATCATACATATACGTATATGCATATGTGTACACAGAGATTGACATTTCTGCGATAATTATAATTAATTGACTGTGCGTGTACACCACATACCTCAGAGAGGTATAAATCGATGGCTATTTAGGCAGATATTCAAACGGAAAGACAGAGAAGGCGGAAATTTTAAAAGGCTATAAAATATCTTTTTTTCGATGACTTTTGAAGCTCTGCAAAAAGTCATCTATAAGAGAATTATTTCAAGATATCCATTCGGAGAGTTCTGAAAGATTGGGTCAGGTTGTTTTTCAGAGCTCTTCATAAAAAACCTCTAATAGATAACTATTTTAAGGCGGTCCTCTAGTTTCTCGGGTCGAAAAAATCGATTTTTTTTTTCATAAATCACATCTACAACATGTGTAGAAAATGTGTGCCAAAGGATTTTTCGATATTCGAAGTGGTTCACAAGTTACGGCCCTGGAACGGAGCAGGTATACGGAGCAGGTATACTTTCAAACGCGTTTTTCTCGAAACACCATTTTTCGAAACGGTGACCACGATATTTCAGAAACTACTGCACCGATCTTGTTCAAATTTATACAGCATCTTTAATATGTTATAAGCCAGCGATTGAACTAGGATTATCATGATTGCTTCGATAGTTTTTTTTGTACGAGCGAAAAACTTAAGAAAAAATGAGTAAAAAATAGAATGTAATTTTCAAAAGTGTATAAAAAAGTCAATTTTTGTAATTCAGAATTCACTCTAGTTCAATCGCTAGTCTTAAATATGAAGATTAAAATGCCGTTTGGTTTTTTGATTTCAGAAAAGCAGAACAGCCGCAATCTTGGTCACCGTCAAGCACCCCTTTTACTTGATGTCTTCCTGTCGGCCACTATAACTTTTATTCTATTATATATTTTGACTTCAAAAAATTTGTAAAGCTTATTTAAATGTTAATAAAGATTATGCAAAAACAATGAGATTGATTATTTCGATGCTTTGAACGCAAAAAATTATTGAAAAAGCCGTAAAAAAATAGCCGAGAAACTAGAGGACCGCGTTAAGGGGTTATATACAGTTAAAATGTTCGAAAAATCGATTTTTTATTTATTTTATTTTTGCAATGTACATATATCTAAGTACACACACAGAAAATTTCTTGTCAGTCCGGCGGATATTCTCGACGTTACACGCACATTTGTAATGACGTGTCAGAGCGGTCGAAAGTGATTTTGAAACTTTAAACGCGTTTTCCTCAAAACTGTGTTTTTAAAGTCGGTGAGCAAGATTTCTTGAAAATGGCTGAACCGATCCGTCTCGAATTTTAACACAATCTTTCCAAGTATATTTTTTAGTAATTAATCGAAGGTTTTTTCTCACCGATAAATATTTTTCATTTTATGAACAATTTAAGGCATACATTTTTGTCCAAAATCGATTTTTTTTAGTAGCCGCCATTTTGTCAAAAATTATTATTTTGCTTACTCCTTCGATCAATTACAAGATAATCCATTATATTAAGGAAATATTTTTGGTTTGTTCATTTTAGATGATCCAGTCCAGAGATATCGTACTCACCGCAAGACGCCTTTTTTTAGAGGTACTCCTGGAGATCAGCTATAGCAGCTTTCAAAATAATTATTTTTACAAATAAAACATGTTTAAATACAGTTAAAAGTTACCATAATATGTGTACAATTTTTTACGTTAATAGATTTAAAGGTCTTCTCAAGAAAAATTCTCGAAAAATCGATCTTTTTGGGCCTCCTCACTGTAGATAACCCCTTAACCCTCAATCCATGAAGGGGGGTCAAATCTGTCCGGGCAAAAATTAGAAAAACGTATTTTTTCCGCGCATTGCTTGATATCTGTTTTAAAAAAAATATATTCAAAATAACAATATCCTAAAAACTCCTGTTCGTCCTTCAAAAGTACATTCTAAGAATGAACCATGAATTTTTACAGATTTTTTTATCAATAATTCTGGGTGTGGGAGCGCGTAGACGAAAATAACCCCCCTTTATGGATTGAGTGTGCCGAAAAACCCTTCATGGATTGAGGATGTCTTCATTCACACCTCAGAATGGTGCCTTTGAATTTCTGATTGAAAAATTATACGTATACTACCGGTTAACAGTTTTCCAACACTTCAGATAATTGCAAAACTTTCGATCACTGGTTCGATCACACTTTCGACATTATTTGGCAATATGTTAGAATAATATAAGTGATTTCATTAATTATTTTACCAAGATACTATATAGCTCTATAAATTGAATTATATTATTCTACTATAATCGGGGTAGAACATAGAATTAAGGTAGATGTAAGAAAAATGTGTACAAACAAATCGGAAACTTTTTGTGAAAAACTTGTGAAGCAAGTTGTGCAAATAAAACTCGGTTATTATTGTTATTATTACTCTACTATAATTTTGCAAGTATCCAAAGTGATCGAAAGTTTTGCAGTTATTTTAAGTGTTCAAAAACTTTTGACCGGTAGTGTTCATACGTAGAGTAAAAAATGGCTCCTTTTTTTCTTTCCCCCGTCTTGGTCAAACGGTTCGAAAAAACTCAAAGGTCTTTTATTTTTATTTTTCGGAATCGATCCAATTTCGCTGGATATCTTCAACTTCAGTTACGTACAGATGTGTGTGTGTGTACATATATATTGACACATATCATGGATGAAAAGTACGAATAATTGAGGTGATGATCATTATAATATATTAAGGGCTTAGATCTACTTCAAATTTTGGAAAATATCGATTTTTTGGTATCGACAAATTCTCAAATATTTGAGGTGAAGGTAGGCTCCGCAAACCGGCGAACTTTAAACGCGTTTTTCTCAAAGTGCTTTTTTCAAAATCGGCGACCACGATAACTCAAAAATCACTGCACCGTTCAACTTAAAATTTCTCAAGTTCCTTTTACATATCAAAAAGCAGTGCTTGAACGAAAGAATTTTTTCTCCGGGTCATAGTTTTTATTTATCAACGAAAATACAGCGTTTTTTCACCGAAAATCGACACTTTCACTTTGGACTGCGGCCAATTGTTCAAAAATCAATATTTTACTAGATCCTTCGTCCAAGCACTAGATAATTTAATGCACAAACTAACTACGTTTGATTTTTTTTTCATTTCGTACGATTTGTTTCCGATTTATAAATATTTCTCAATATAAAAATTGCAAAAGATACTTAAAACCATACTCTTCAAGATAAAAAAAAATTGACAACGTGCACCCCCTTTCCCAGATAAAATTCACGAAAGTTACTCTTTTTCCGGACACGAGCTAGGTGGAACCCGTTAATAATATTATTATATCATTTCTTACTATAATTCTCCAAGACGCAGCCAGACTGTAATAAAGTGAGTCAGTCTAGTCCCCGTCCCGCTCGCTATGTCTCTTTGTCGACACACACACACACACATTTTCGCATGTTGAATAACCGGTACATACGAGACGTCGTTTATGTCACACTAACGCGGATAATATATCTTGACTCATACTCCCGGTGCGTATCAACCACAAACGCTCGTGGGCATATGCAGAAAAAAAACTCCACTATGCAAAGTTCTAGATAGTGTGGATTACTGAAGAAAAGGCGAATGCATGCATTTGTTCCTCTATAGTTGCCTTACGGAGTCTGCATAAGTGCGAATATTGATAAAAATATCATTTTTTATTGCGCAGTTTCGTAGCCCAGGGTCTTAACTTTAATTTGTAACAAAGATGTTGTAAAAGTTCCCAAAATTGACCCAGTTAAAACGATTTTTGTGAAGGGTCTGTCAGGAATGTTCCATTTTCCATTTTCGAGCCCTGTTTGCCAAAACTTCAAAGTGATGTGCAATGCAATTGGATGTTGCTTCGTGTTCGGAATGTATTGGTGGACCCGGACTTCGTCGACAGCCATAGTTGTCGAAGAGAATTATTTTCATTCCGCTTAAGGGGAGAGATACGAAAGTATCTCCCCCCCTTAAGCGGAATGAAAATGATTTTTCCTTGATTTTTTGAGGAAAAAATGGTTGATTATCATGATTTTTTTTAAAAGGGAAACATTTCTTCAATATTTTTGAGTCTTAGGGTATGTTTTATCACTACTTTCGGCTGTTACATGGTATTTCTTTTTCTAGTATAGTATTTTTACTCCACCTGTACACCTTTGCGGGTTTTTACACCTCCTGTCTGTTCTTCCCTTTTTTATCACAATACTTTTTTTTACAACTCCCCTCCTTCTCTTTTTACATCTCTTCCTTTCGCCTGGTTCTACCTATGCCAATTTATTTTTGTCTTTTTCTATATTAAGGGGTCTCCTCACTTTTAACGCTAAAAAGGCTATTTTCATGATTATTCTTGATAGGTTTAAATTATCGATGTTGAAATAAAAGTTGTTGCTCTTAATAAATACACTTTCGAAATACATTTTTTTTAATGTTATGTATTATGTAACCCAAACAAACTTTAAACGCGTTTTTCACGAAACAACGTTTTTCCACGGCTTGTTGATAAAATCTTCGAAATTACTGAACCAATCCTTATGAAATTTTAACCATATGTTCTTTAAAACTATAGCTAAAGCGCATATCAAGGATTTTTTAAATATTGATATTTACTATTTTTTTTGCCAAATATGGTGGAAAAAAACACGTGGTTATGTTTTTTTTTCTTTCGAAAAATGTTCGCCATTTTCTTATTATTGCATATATCAGAAATCGTATGGTATGCGCTATAACCATGAACCTACTGAATCTAAAACCGTTTGATTTTTTTGTTTCGGATGATCCATCTCCGAGATTTCATCAACAGCGCAGACCTACATTTTTTTGGACATTTTTTAACTACCATTTTCATCTATAAATAGTGACTTAAATAAACAAAAAAATTTTAATATGTATTTCGAAGGTGTATTTATTAAGTGTAACAACTTTTATATCAATATCTATAATATAAATCTATCAAAAAATTCATGAAAATAGCCTTCCTTTAGCGTCTAAACTGAGAAGACACCTTAATCTTCAATAATGCATTTTCAAAACCGGCGTGACGTATAGCTAAAAAACCAATCGATCGATTCTGATAAAATTTGGTATAAATCTTTTTAACCTTATTGTCTAAAACATGACCCTAAATGTTCTTGAAAATCAATGAAAAAGTATTTCTACTGAAAAATGTGGCCATGTCTTCGGAAAATTAAATCTTTTTCTTTCAATGCGTACCATTTCATCGGTTCTCAACATTTCTCATTTTTTCTTGGTTCATATTCTGCGTATGAGTGTTAATGAAAGAAAAATCTTTGTCGGTTTTTCTCAGATTGATCCTGCCGACGCTACGTGTCACGCCGTCTGACAACATCCGCCGCAACCCGTTTAGAAGACCGCGCGATAACTCCACAATTTTTAAAAATTAATAAAAAAAAATACCATGTAACAGGAAAAAGTAGAAATAAAACATACCCTAATACGTCTTAAACGTGGCGAAGAATTATTTCCTTTAAAAAAAATCATGAACGTCAGCCATTTTTACCTCGCCTAAAGGTATAGCCCCTTAAAGCACTCAAGACACGATCGAGAAAAGTCCATCCATTCTCTTTTTTTTTTATCAACAGTGAGCAAGGCCCTCAACGCGCGTTTATTTTTCTCGTCCCCAATCCCCAATGTAAAAAGATGTGCCTCTGTTCGTGTGAGAAGTCAGCATCCTCGGCTATCTCTCTCAAAGTTAATCGACGGTCGTCCATCACGATTCGGTGAACGTAATCGATCACGTCCTTCGTCGTTGCGGTTCTCGGTTGTCGTCACGTTTGAGCTACTCGGCAGCCCAGGTTTTCACAGTTACAAGAGAGGCAGCAAAATCGCTAAACACTGAATCTAATTCAGCTTTGATTTCCGGTGGGTTTTTCTTTTGCAAATGGAGAATCTTTATCACGCCGCCATACTCGAACTTGGCCATTGTTGAGGGTGACTTTAGAAGGCTACCGGATCTCTCTTAACGCGGTCCTCTAGTTTCTCGGCTGTTTTTTTACGGCTTTTTTCAATAATTTTTTACGGGCAAAGCATCGAAATAATCAATCTCGTTGTTTTTGCATAATCTTTATTAACATTTAAATAAGCTTTACAAATTTTTTGAAGTCAAAATATATAATAGAATAAACGTTATAGTGGCCGACAGGAAAACATCAAGTAAAAGAGGTGCTTGACGGTGACCAAGATTGCGGCTGTTCTGCTTATCTGAAATCAAAAAACCAAACGGCATTTTAATCTTCATATTTAAGACTAGCGATTGAACTAGAGTGAATTCTAAATTACAAAAATTGACTTTTTTATACACTTTTGAAAATTACATTCTATTTTTTACTCATTTTTTCTTAAGTTTTCGGCTCGTACAAAAAAAACTATCGAAGCAATCATGATAATCCTAGTTCAATCGCTGGCTTATAACATATTAAAGATGCTGTATAAATTTGAACAAGATCGGTGCAGTAGTTTCTGAAATATCGTGGTCATCGTTTCGAAAAATGGTGTTTCGAGAAAAACGCGTTTGAAAGTATACCTGCTCCGTATACCTGCTCCGTTCCAGGGCCGTAACTTGTGAACCACTTCGAATATAGAAAAATCCTTTGGCACACATTTTCTACACATGTTGTAGATGTGATTTATGAAAAAAAAATCGATTTTTTCGACCTGAGAAACTAGAGGATCGCCTTAAGCTTAAACGACGTCTATCCATCACCATTTTCTTCACTTTGTTGATATTTTCGCCAGTCGAAGACGTTGGTGGTCGACCGGACGGAGACAAGTCTTCAACCACTTTTCCACCTTTATGGGAAACTACCAGTCTGTAACCCGGAAACAAGCTGAGTTTCGACAATTTTTATAAATACTCAGTTGATAGAATGAAACTTCCGTTCAGTGGAGTTTATTCTACATGTCTCCAAGTATCTTTACAATTTTATAGCAAGATTTTGCAACAAAAGGGCGGCGCTGAAGTTGGTTGGAGCGAGTCACTCTGATGGTGTCCTGCAGCCGGTGACATTTCGATAGAGCTGACCCACCGTAGGCCTTCTCCTACATTTCTAACGATTCAGCATGGGAAATTTCGTTGGCGACGCAACATTTGAGGCAAACTCTTTGTTAGGTATTTTTGTTCATTTTAGGAATCGCAGAGCAAACTTGAGGTTGTCCAACCTAACCGACTGATATTTAAAAAGACCGTGCAGAAGTTAGTTGGGGAGTCTTCAGATCCCTATATGGGGGGAGTCTTCAGATCCCTATATTACTACATGCCTATATGGACTTGTTAGGGTTAATTGTTACCCTTAATTATTACCACGTCCCTATGTGGATTTGTTAGGGTTAACTGTTAGGGTTAATTGTTGGGTTAATTAACAGTCAGGGAGTCTTTAGATCCCTATATTACCACATCCCTATATGGATCTGTTAGGGACGCCGCACGTGGAGAGTCCACATTGGAACCCAAGTGGATTTTGCGCTACTTGCCGATTGTCGTCGTTCTCCCAAAAAATATCGTGTCGTGATCCCGTGCACAAAGTTGTTGGACAGTCCCAAAATGCACCCTCATTCCTATAGGGGTTCATTAGGACCACTGCACATAGGGAATCCTCATTGGGATCTAATTGGATTCTGCACTGTTCCACGATGAACGCTGTTTGAGAATTCTTATCACGTTCTAATCGAAAATACCCGACTAAACATGTTGCTACGGGGCAGATTAGAGCTGCATCCGGCATACCGTATTCCGTACCACGGCACGGTACAGGCCGGATCAGAGCTTTACCGGGCGTAAAACGCTTTTTTGAATCTGGCCATGACGCGGATGCCGGTAACGTAACTGATCCGCATACCTTTTCAGGCTCTGATCCGGTTGCCGTATCTATGCTTGAAATGAAAAAAAATCCCAAAATTACGAATAAAAAAATTCTGGTGGTATTTTTTGTTTCCATATGCGTCATTTATGATCCTGCCTATATGATAATTGGAATAAAACGTATCCTGCCTCGTTGAAGTTTTTTACCTCCCCTCGGAATTGAACCTACGTCTTGTAATTCTCGAGCTGAGCGCGCTATCTATTTAGCCATTCCAACACTTGTGTAAACCTTTTTTTCTCTGCAAATTTTTATCATTCTAATTCTATTCTAAAGAATGTCAATAATTGTATTCATGGGTTTGAAGATTGCATCGCTGCAATGCAGCAATAATTATTTTTTTACCAGATCTTTTCTGCTTATTTAGGCTCTGAAAACGACTCACATATTTTGACATGTT
Source organism: Ophion slaviceki (assembly GCA_944452715.1). NCBI lineage: Eukaryota > Metazoa > Arthropoda > Insecta > Hymenoptera > Ichneumonidae > Ophion > Ophion slaviceki. The sequence goes on from OX101789.1 coordinate 32,598,309, forward strand.
CTCATTAGAGTGTTACGACCGGAATTTGCAAAAAAGGCTTCTGATGATGATATTGTAGACAAAAATTTAAGTTGTGCCAATAAAATGTAATTTTATTGATTTTATTGATTACCGTTTGATGATGATTAAAATAGACGGATGAAAAGGGAAGAAAAAAAGCGTTACATTCCCACGATGCAAACTTCAAATTTATTTTCATTCGTTCTCTGTATCTTAATTTGATGATGACGGCGTCTGAATGGACACCGTATTACTTTTATTAGAATCTTGCCGAAATTATGTACGCAGTAACTCAGTTGTTTACTTTGATGGCCCCGAATAAGGTTATCCGGTAGACATCCGGCGCAAATGAGACATACACTTCGAAGTGCACAGCGGATCGGCGCCGGATGTCTACTGGATTAGCCAACCTCGGAGCCCGGATGGGAAAAGGAAAATCGATCAGGCCTTGGACAAGTAACCTTAACCTTAACCTTAACCTAAGGTCTGATGTGGGTCTGATTATTGCTGCCTTCTTACATCGGTATCTGGGTACTACTGATCCGGCAGACATACGACGCCGATCAGGCACGGACTTCGGCGCCCTGACAAGGTCCTCGCAAGACTACCTGATTCAGGACTGATCAGTTTGTCTTTATTACACCCGTTCTCCGGATTCACTGATGCAGTAAATATCCAGCACAGACCAGGCGTGCGCTTCAACGGTATTCCGGGACGTATCTTCAAACCTGCCTGATCAGTGATCTGGCTGTCGGAACGACATTTCCAGTCGGGCTTCCTTGAGCTCCGGAATAATCTGTGGATCATTGGCATACACTTTTCCTTTCAGAAAACCCCAAAGAAAGAAGTCCAATGGTGTTAAATCGCACGATCTTGGTGGCCAATTCACATCGCCGCGGTGCGAGATAACACGACCATGAAACTTCGTCTGCAATAACTATGCAGTAACAATGCAGCAAATAACAATTTCTATGCGTTGCTCGATCGTGTAATTCTCCATGACTAAACCTCGATACTTCCTGATGCCAGTTGTTAGACATCAGGAAGATGCCTAACAACTTTAACCTTTAACAACTTTAACCTTAAAGATTAGTACCCCATGTTCCTTTAACCTTTAACCTTTAACAACTTTAACCTTAAAGATTAGTACCCCATGTTCCCCACAAAACATGGCGCGCAATTTAAAATGTCCGGTCATGTTGAGACACCCTTTACAATATGTCTTCAACATACTGTTATATTTAATGGATTAAATTATCGCCAAAGCCATTTTATTTGCATGGATACGTACACGTGCAGGTACACATATTGCAAGTGGTTCTTGAGAATTGCGTGTTGAGAGGTGGAGTAATCGGGAACGGGTAGGCGTATACTCGAATCCCTTACGACTGGCCAATGAAATCTCCTTTCTCAACGACGATACACGCACCGTGAATGTTACGGATTCTTTATGTTGGCCGAGTCACTAACCATCCTCGCGCTCCGCCCTTAAGCCACGACTGTGGGCTCTCCACGCGCGGGCAATCAAGCCAGGTAAAGAGAGAACCAGACAAGACTACCAAGGCACACGCGAAACGCCGCGTTGTTCACGATCGTTCGCCATTGCACAAAGAACCACCTTTGACAACCGCGTAGAACTTTCGACGGTTATCTGCTCGGAATTGATAGAGCAGTTTACAATATTTGGAGAAAAAAGCTCGTCTTTGGGTCAATGGCGATTTATTCTGGTAAAACAAATTAGCTTGGCTTAATGTTTTTCAAAAAGGGTCGGACGGATGTTGAAGGATACCGAGTTCCTCCTTCAGGATACACGTGGGTTTCGAAGCCAAAAAGCATACTTTCTCTGTTTAAAAAATATACAATATATAAATTATTTTATTCAAAATGTTAAGCACATAAAAGAGCAACATTTCAACAATATTTAAATAAAATTTCATCCAAAAATTTGGGAAATTCAGCTGGTGGGACCTGGTTTCCGGAGACCCCTAAAAAAGTGGTGGTGGTCAGGATAACTCATGATAGCTTTATCTGAAATTAAAAAACCATTTTTTTGTTCGTAGATAAGTATAGCTCGTTATTGAACGAAGGATATTTTTAAAAATTGAAATTTGAATTTTTGGCAGAGTTGTATGCAAAATAGTTCAATTTTTGGTACAATTTACACTCTTATCATTCTTATGATGATAAAGCACCGTTTTAGCGAGAAAAAAATCGATTTTTCGAAAATTCTACGGTGGCCTTACCCTTTAATAGAGAAAGTTAGTCGCGCACATATTGTTCCAATTGCCCTCCTGAATTTCTGCTTTTTCCACTCTTCTCTACTCCCAAGTAATTGCATTTTTCTGCCTCCTGACCACACTGGTCGAGACCGGGAAAAAACAGAGAAGTTGCGCGTAGAAAAATAGCGCACGGAGTGATAAGCGAAGCGGGAAAAAAATTCTTTCTAAATTCGCGACTACGTTCACTAATAAAGCGCGAGTTTTTCCGTCGCCTCGTGACTCGTACCGTAAGCGTTGCATAAAAACAATCGAATTGGGCGCTTGTCAATTGAGGCTGCAGCACGAATTTACCTAATTATCACGCTTCGCGCGCATTCCTCTAGTCCCGTACTTTTACAGCGTAGGCCCCGTATCTTAAGGCGGGATATCCATTTAGACGGGAAAATATGAAGGCTTTTTGAGGGATTTTTTAAACTAAGAAATAATTATTCTACATTTATAAAACGGTAGATATACTTTAATAGTATATTTAAGTAAATACACGCTAAGAGGAGAACCGGTGCCGGTAATCTGCGAGTACTTAAGGGCGTTCGCGAAATTAAAAACGGCGAGAACCGAGGACGATGAAGAGGGGGAGGAATAAAAAGCACAAAACGGCGCACGGTGCTTAGGGTCAAATATTGTAATTCTAATTCTAATTTTTATCTTTAATTTTAATTGATTAGCTTATAGGTTAGAGGTAAGGATGCAAAGAAGGAGGGTTTTGTTAAAAAGCGAAAGCTGTACAGATGGAATAAAACTACTGCTACTAGTATATTTAATAATACAATTTTTACAAGCTTTTATTTAACTTGCTTCGTTCGTATGTCTGTCTTTCCGGTTTAAAATTTGTAATTCAATTTTCAAGCACGTGCTGGCATCCGATTGAGCTGAAATTTGGCATGTAACTTTGGTGACAATGCAGTAATATGCAATTACCATTGAGCTGGTCTGATAATGGAGGTGGGAGGTGGACAATGCAATTCCTTAAGGAGGTACGGTGATGACCATGCTACTAAACTTAGAGTCTATTTCACGCCGCAATACCGCCACGTTTTAGATATATGTATATAGCCTATTTTTCGAGAAATATTTTTTAAGTATTGAATTCCGAGTTTCCTATTATTTTTACAATATGGAAACAACCTTAATAATCTACTACTCGATTTCAGTAGTACGCCATATCGTTGACGTTTAGCATCGTCGCATTTTCAGTGGCTGTCTTCGGTTCCACGCGCTCGGCTTATTATTTTTTGTAGCCGGTTAAGATGGAGAATGAAAATACTGTGAAAGTTTTTCAAAAGAGTAACGGGATTGTACCTGAAGTCCAGCTTAAAGACAAATGTAGATTCTGACGGACAAATATTAGAAAATGTAAAGATAATATTGCGATTGCAAATAAAAAACGTCGCGTTGAAGTTAACCTCAATGTCCAATGTCCAATCTGTCCAAAGTCAAAACATATTTCATCGATTGTTATGTTATTTTTCCCTTTCCCAATATTCACAATATTTGCAGGTATAAAAAGGAACGTTTATTTTAAGTGACGGTTCGCCCATGCTGAATTTATATGTCGATGTGTTGTAAAGGTACATGTTGCCAGAAAAATTGAGATGCCTTTGCTGGACGTAAAAGAACTGCAAGTAAATATCGACGAAAGGTCCTTTATAATCCATTTAAAAATGTACGGCTTCGCACAATCATATTTTTAATTCGCGTTGAAAATATCCGATAGACGAATCAAATTTGCGCGGGTATCCGGCGTTGCCACACGTCGAGCAAGATGGCTGCTGTTACGTCACGAGAAGTCTCGCTCTCCGAAAACTTCGGTTTTTGCGACTTTATTTCTAAATTTATTGCTTATTTCTGCGGTGAGCTTTCCAATTCAAGGTGCCTTATCGATCACAAAGATTCAACGAACGCAACCATCAGTTTTTTTTACGTGTTTCTTGGCTCCAAGTAGCACAAAAAAATCGATATATGAGAGGACAGGCACATTTTGTCGTCTATGTGTGACTAATTCACCAACTTTAACAATTAATAAGTCGGAAAGTGTACGGTAAATCTCGTGGAAACTCCGCATACACATGGACGAAGGTTTCGACAATGCTATAAAAAAAAATCGGGCTTTTATCTTGAACTCGCTCCAATCACCGTACCTCCTTAATAGCATATAGTAGGACAGTCGAGTTTGTGCTTATTAAATGTGTTGACTTGAGTACTATCTATAATTACACTATTATAAATTTTGTCGCGAAACCTTTATAATCTAAGGCAAGGTTTTTTATTACGCCGATGTCTAAATGGCATGGGGGTCTGGCATGGCAAATAAATAAACAAATTCTAACACTAAAAAGTATACAATAAAATTAACGTAAAAAATATTTTTTCAACCAAGCTTTTCTTTAAAAGGTACTGTACTAAAGTGTAAAAAATTATGTTCAGTAAAATTGAAAATCAAAACAGTATAACTACAAAAAGGTCCCATCCTTGGTCACTCATCATAGGTGCAAGTATTAACAATTATCTGACGATTTGTTAGGCAAATTTGTCACTTTCCAAAAATTTGCCTAAAAAATCGTCAGATAATTGTTCATAACAAATGAACTATGCAATATAAAAAAAAATCCTACGTACTTCCATAGACAATGTACTTTCGAAGATATATTCAACATTTCAAGTGAATCGGTTGAAACTTGTCTGAGTTATGTTTCCGGCCAACTTAAAAAATGCAGTTTCGAGATAAACGCTGCACAGCCGCCATTTTGAAATTAATCGCTTCAAAAAAATTATTGTATACAGTCACTGATATGCATGATAAACACCTTTTTTGTAACCTCGATTTATTTTGCAGTTTTTCTGAAAAAAATCCCTAAAAAGCCTATTTTTTGGGCTCTAGAGTGGCCTAAGGCCTTAAAAAGTACATAAACGTAGATATTTTTAAAATATGAAATATTAATTTGAAAGCTTGAGGCATCAAACGCCATAAGTACTAATACTACTTAAAAATTTCTGAACAAAAAGCCTCAAGTTTTTAAAATTACATTTCATATTTAAAAAATATCTACATTTATGTACTTGTTAATCTTCACGTGATATCTACCCGGCCAGAACATGGACATGTTCTGAAAAGTGAAGCTTGTCTTTGAGAACTAAAGAAAAGCTACTTTGCGTTTCACCTCATCATAGATATTCATAATTGATTGGGATGAAACTAATACATCTGTTGTAATTCTATTCATCATTAAAAGCATTTATTTCATTAATGATAATCGACGAGGATAACAGTGCTTATCATAAATACCAGGATTACGATAGCTAATGATTCGAGCATAAGGAATAGTCGAATTATTTTATGAGGCAAGAAAGTAAAGCAGGTCATTGGTGGTTTTTGAACACCTTGTCGCTATGTTGGGAAATATCAATGTTCTGGCCGGGAAGACATTACCTGAATGTATTTCGCCGAAAATCCGCCAGGTGGCTACAGGCGAAGCGTTTCGCGTAAGCAAGGTACTATCGTACGAGGATATAAGTTCGTCCTGTGAGTTGTACTACGTACAGCAGTGCTATGCTTACGTGCACTTACGCTTATAAAGCTCGCAGTGTATCCCGGTTAAAAGATTGTAATTTTCAAACATAGAGGGTAAGCCGTAAAAAAACGATTTTGCTGTCTTCCCGGTTTGTTCCATGGGAGGGCCCGGCCAGGTAAAGCAGAGGTAGTTATTTACTTTAGTGACTTCCGAAAAATTATTTTAAAAAATGTTTAACTATTTTCTTATCAATTGGGTTATAAATGATGATTTCAGTCGGGGGAAGCTGAAATTTTTCATGAACAAAAAACGTTGAAAGTAATTTTGTATTTTTCAAAAACACAAGATCGAAGAATAATAGAAGATCGAGATAGGAGTTGGTGTGATGTTGGCGTGTCTGTCGTGTGGGCAGTCGACGGCACTGAAGACGTTAATGCGGAAAGAAAAATCCAACCCGGAAATGTTAATGTTACCGGAGATGGTTTGCTTTTCCCCCGCACCAGGTTGACCGTCAAATTTTGTACGTGAAGTTTTATAAAGACTTGCAACGCTCTTGTGTTGCAACGCTCTCGTGTTTACAAGTTCATAAATACACGAGCAACGTATGTTTTTATTTTGCTGTATTGTATGCATTTCAAATTTACGAAATGTACGAATACGTTCAAAATGTACGAAAATCGAATGTACGAAATGTACAAAACTCGCTATTCCTATTTTATCACGTGTTTCCGGCAACTTCGAAATTCCATAACTTTTTATGGGGCAGGTGGGGTGGATTTCAGCTTCCTTCGACTAAATATCATCATTCACAACCCAATTAATGAGAAAACAGCCAAAAAAGTTTTAAACTCATTTTTCGGAAAAGTCACGCCCTATTTTATCATGTGTTTCCGCGAACTTTAAATCCCTATAAATATTTATGGGAGGGTGGATTTCAGCTTCCCCCGTCTGAATAACATTATTTATAACATAATTAAGGGGTAAGGCTACAGGGGAATTTTCAAAAAATCAATTTTTTTTCTCGCTAAAACGATGCTTTATCATCATAAGAATAAATTACTATTCGATTTATAGCAAGACATTTTTCACCGTCTCTGAGCGTATAACGTAAGCCCACCTCTTGCACGGCCATAGAGTACCTAAAACTTTAAGCGCGTTTTTCTCGAAACAGCTTTTTTCCAATTGGCGTGACAAATAACTTCAACAATTTTCACTCGATTTACTTCAAATTTAAAAGTTATGTTCCTAATTGCATTTCGCAGAGAAGTACGTACGGCATTTCTGATTGATCGAAAACTTTTCATTTTATGAGCAGTTTTCTACGAAATTTTTCACTGAAAATCCATTCAAATACCTACAACTCAATTCAAATACCTACAACTTTTGAATAAAACAATATTTTTTAAATTCCGTACGTACTTCTCTAGGTATTCTAATGTAGATTGACGAGAATTTTTGTTTTTTGTTTTAGGTAAAAAATTGTGGATACTAAATGTCACGCCGCGGAGCGCCTAAAAAATAGATAACAAAAGAAAATATTAGTAGTCGGCCATTTTGTACATGGGAAAAAAATTCTAACAGCTTGATATTCATGCTAAATAGATGTGTAATTCATTTTATGAGTGAAGCACTTTTTCATATGAACAAAAAATGGTTAGATTCGCACATGATTATATACCCGTTACTGTCGCCTAACCCCTTAATGAGAAAATAGCAACAAACAAATTTGAGGTTCGTTTTTCGGAAAAGTCACTAAAGTAAATAATTACCATTCTTACCTTGAAAAAGTATAAATCGCTTTAAAAAGCATATCTTAAGAATCAATTTGAATCACATCACTAAAAATCCACTGTAACTATAGTTTACTTATTTTACTGTACTTTGACATACTATCACCACACACGTACCTGCTCACGAAACATACAGGTTATGTTTCAACCAGAGTTGGGCATATTCGATTTTTTTTCAATTCATGAATAATAAAGATACTTATTCAAAATTCGTTCCGAAAATGAATAATGAATCCAACTCAATTCAGTATTCGTTCCGAAAATAAATAATGGATCCTACTGGATTCAGTATTCATTTGAAAAATGAATAATGAATCCAACTCGATTCAGTATTCATTCCATATTCGGATATCATCAAATTGAATAATCTGAAAAAATGGACAATGGAAATGGGACAAATATAATGTCTCATTTCTACCTCCATTTTTTCAGTTACTAGATACCAAGAGCGCGATCTCCCTTGGGTAAATATTATGTAATCGGACGATAATGTTTCAATAGAATAAACATGTTTTCTGTCAATTTTTTCCAGAATATTCAATTCGATGATATCCGAATACGGAATAATACTGAATCGAATTAGATTCAGTACTTATGTTGAAATGAATACTGAATTCAGTTGGATTCATTATTCACTTTGGAATGAATACTGAATCCAACTGGATTCACTATTCATTTTGAAATCAATACTGAATCCAGTAGGATTCATTATTCATTCTCAGAATGAATACTGAATCGAGGTGCATTCATTGTCGAAAAAAAATGAATATCCATCTGACATGTATTCGGTATTATTTTCCTACTCGAATACTAAAAGTATTCGAGTATGCCCATCTCTGGTTTCAACACGCCGAGTTTTTTCTCGAGACTTTTCACATATTTTCCATTCTAACGTGGTAAGAATGGTCAAATGGCGTTCAGTGGGGAAGAGTGCAGAACCCAATTTGACCCGAAGGAGGACTCACTCTATGCGGTGTACCTAACAAATCCCTATGTAGATGTGGGTGCATCTTGGGACTCGCCAACAAATTTGTGCACGGGATCACGAAAGGATATTTTTTGTTGGGAGATCCAACAAATTCCGGTTGATAATTGAAAATGCAAAGGTCTCAAACGACGTCAATCGAGAAATAGCGTGGAATCCACTTGGATTGCATGGTGGACTGCCTACGTGTGGCATCCCAAACAAATTTCTGCACGGGAGACTGTGTGGAATTCCCTGATGCAGAGCTCTTTGTCTTCAAGCCTCAGTCGCCCCAAATGTTTTGCTCCGATCTAGTTCGGACTGGGAAATTCGTAATCAGCGGATGATTTCGGATCGTTACAAAGTGTTGGGATCTCGATTGGAGCAAATGTGCGAAATTGATCCTGGATCACAGTCAAATTTTTATTTGCCAATTTCTCGAATTTCTTTTGGCCCTCAATCATTTTTTAAGGGGGTATACCAGTGTAAGCGCTGAAAATTTGGGTGATTTTCGGGAATCTTTTGGAAGAAAAGTACTCAATTAAATGTTTCGGAAAATTAAGAATATATTTGGCTATATTTGACCTATATTACATAATTTTTTTCATAGAAAAATATTGAGATCCAAGCGACTTATGCGCTGCCTTCGGAGGCGCCAAAAAAAAGTTCCTCCACTGCTGACATGATTCCGGCCGATTGAGTGGCTGAAACCGAAAAAGGAAAAAATGTCGTTAAACTGGAAGGTATTTCCTGTACAATGACGTAGGATTTTCGAAAAATATCAAAATCTAACAAAATAGCGTATTTATGAAAAAAGTCTATTTTCTTGCCTATAAAATGGTAGTTTTTTTCAATGCCAAACCGTCCATTTTCATCCAATCAAAAATATCCTAGGTCATTGTAGAGTAAATATATTCAAGAGTACCCAGTTCAAATTTCAAGTCAATCGGATAATTGCTCTTTGAGTTACAATGTCAGCAACTTTGAAAAATCTTATTTCGACAAAAACGCGAGTAAAGGTTTTTATCCTACATATTAGATTAGATACGGCCTCGAAATGTTTACAGGATATTCTTGAAAGTATAAACTGTCGAAAAAGGCAAAAAAAATCGATTTTTTTTAAGTGTCACACTGGTATAGCCCCTTAAGACGCTAATTTAGAGATCTAGAATCTCGAAATGTAGAAAAAGATTTCGTAACGTAATAAAAATATGAAAAAGAATTTTCCTTGCATTCCAACGATGCAAACTTCAAGACCATAGACCTGAAAATGGACCATTTTTTATTCCTTGCTCAAACGGATTGGGCAGGCTCTCATTTGATGCAAAATCGTTTGCTGGTCACGAATTTTCCAGTCCCATCCATCCCTTACGAAATCCATCCAATACGAAATTACTCTTTTCATATTGCCAAAGCACTTTTTTGGCGTATTTGGGCTACAATAATCAGTCAAACGTTTCTCAGGATCCTTATAAAAAAATCTACAATGTAAATTGCCAAGAAAATATTTTTGATAATGAAAATACAAGAAAAAAGAATTTTCGTTGCATTCCAACGATGCAAACTTCACCACCGTCCATAGTTAGACCAGAAAGATCGTCTTGATGACGATTTTCTTTCGCCCTAAATATTATTCCGCGTGGATTTATCGTTGATGCCAGTGACGCTACGAAAAAAAAGGCGACCCCAAGCCGACTGCACAATGGCGGCCCCGAAGATTAAGCATTTTGTACACCTCAACTATAATCCGTTATCAAAATAGAAATAAACAATTGATTTGGAGACGAATCGTCACATTTTTTTAAAATTAACTATATTATCGCGAAACTACAAGCTGTTGCAATAAGCACATTTATTAGTTTTCATGAACGGTATGAAATGTGGAAGTAGAGGGTGCTCCTATGATGCACGCTCATCTATTTTTCTCCGTGGGGGTTTTTTAGTTCTGGGCGGTTAATTTGTACGGAATCTCCTTGTGATTAGTCGTCGATCCAACAAGCTGGATGCCAGCACATTTGGGTGGTTTCCGAGTCGCTCCTCGTAATTGGTGCATAACTTTCGAGCTATGTTCTTGCACGGAAAAAAAGAAACAGCGAAAATCACCGTATAAACCGCATAAAAAACAGGGTGCCATATTTCATTTTACAGTAAAACAGAGTAATGTAAATCCTGTCCTACAAAAATGACGAATTTTCCTGTACACACTGAGATTTTTACAGTTACACTGACTTATTTACAGTTCGGTATTGTGAATAGATCAGTGTTTTCAGTAAAAATATTCAACTGTAAAATTTACATGAGATCACTGATTTTTATACTGTACGCAAACTGCAACGGTTACAGTGCACACTATATTGAGTACAGAGTGATTAATTAACTTGTACAGTGTGGCACGGTAGTTTTACTCTTCTTTCGACAGTCCGTGACGTAATCTGTGCACTCTGAGATTTTTCCAGTTACACTGATTTATTTACAGTTTGGTATTGTGGATAAATCAGTGATTTCAGTAAATATGTTCAACAGTAAAATTTCAATAAGGTCACTGATTTTTATACTGTACGTAAAGTGCAAGGGTTACAATGTACACTGTATTGAGTACAGAGTGATTCATTAAATTTCACAGTGTGGCACGGTAGTTTTACTCTTCTTTCGACAGTTCGTCATGTTATCTGTACCCTCTGAGATTTTTACAGTTACACTGGTTTATTTGCAGTTTGATTTTGTGAATACATCAGTGATTTCAGTAAAAATGTTCCACTGTAAAATTTAAATGCGATCACTGATTTGTATACTGTACGCAAATGAGGCATGAGGTGAGGCACGAGGCCAAGACACAAAGGATTGCCTGTAGTGCGTGATTGATGGGACGCGGACATCGAAATTTGTGCGACAGAATTCAAGAAATTAAAAAGAAAGAGAGAGTTTTCTTTCAAAAAGGTATGTTCTTGTCTAATTAGGACTTGTCTGGCGCGTGGGGTGAGGCACGTGGCCAGGACACAAAGGATTGCCAGTTAGTAGTGCGTGGTCGATAGGATGCGAACGTTGAAATTTGTGCGACATAATTCAAGAAATTATAAAAAAGAGAGAATTATTTACAAAAAGGTACGATCTTGTGTATGTAACTGATTTTTCAATATTTTCTACACATTTTTTTCAAACTTCTTTTATGGATAAACTTTTTTTTGTGTGTCTACATAAACTCTGTCGATATAACTGGCGCATTCATTGTACGAGGGTGGGGTGAAAAGTTTCCGGCCTGACCAAGAAAAACGATATTTAAAAATTTTTTTTTTGCTTTATTTTTCAACATAATCTCCATCAACACTGATACATTTCTCATAACTCTCGCATCCCAAAAAATAGTAGCCATAATCTTGTTTGCCGATAAAATTGTTTTTGCCTTTTTTGGGGTTGGTTCCCCTTTTCCAACCCACTGTTTTGACTGTTCTTTACTTTCAGGAGTGTAGTGGTGGACTCATGTCTCATCAACAGTTATGAATCGACGCAAAAATTCGTTTGGATTACGTCTATACAGCGCCAAATTGTCGGTAGCGTCGAGCGTTAGCAAACGCTCGATTGGTCGAGCGTTAGCAAACGCGGCACCCACCTTGCACACAGCTTTTCCATGTTCAAATGGTTGTGCAAAATATTTCGCACACGTTCAGCTGACATCCTACAGGTCTCAGCTATCTCATGCACTTTCAACCTGCGGTCTTCCAACACTATTTTATGGATTTTTTCAATCATCTCTGAAGTTGTGACTTCAACGGGCCGTCCTGAGCGAAGCTCGTCAGAGGTGCTCACACGACCAATTTTAAATTCAGAAACCCACTGATTAATAGTTGAATATGATGGGGAGGAGTCTCCTAGTGCTGAATCCATCTCTTCTTTTATTTGTTTTGGTGTAAAACCTTTCAAATGGAAGTATTTGATGACAGCACGTTATTCCAATTTTTCCATTGTTACGAAAACAACGGAAGCGTCTCGCGCAATGTGCTCTCAAACGCAAACTAACGTAGCGATTGGGCTGAAACTGTACATACAAGCTCGGTAGGAATGGCACTCTAGGACGCCGCTGCAAAACTAGACCTAGTGGCACCATCTCTTGATCAGGCCGGAAACTTTTCACCCCACCCTCGTACATAATACAGATTAACCAACTGTCAAATTACAAGTTTTGTTAAATTTATATTACAGTGTTGAACTGTCAAAATTTACTTTTGACTACACTGTATTTTGGACTGTGTGTTCCAGTAAAAGATACAGTAGAGCGGTTCGAGTCCAAAGAGGACAGTATAGGAACTGTGATAATTTACTTTGAGCACACTGTATTTTGAGCACTGTGATTCAGTAAATATCGCTGTGCAACCGCTCGAGTCCAATGCGAACTGCGTAGCCCCTGTATTTTGTACTATTTCTTTTTTTCCGTGTGATCGTGCCAATCCCCAGATCTTTATGCAGTGTGGCATTGGAGACGTAGCATGGGGCATCCGCTAGGATTCTCAGCGTTTTGGATTGGAATCTTTGAAGGATCTCGATGTTGGAGTTACTGGTTGTACCCCAGAGCTGAATGCCGTAGGTCCAGATTGGCATTAGTGTCGTTTTGTATGTGAGGACTTTATTATACGGGGATAGCTTAGATCTCCTTTCTATGAGCCAGTACATTTTTTTAGCCGTAGATCCAGTTGTTTTCTCTTGTTCTTGATGTAACTTGCCCAGGTTAGCCTGCGGTCTAGGAGCATGCCTAGGTACTTCACTTCTTCGACTTTCGGAAGAGGCTGGTTGTTGAGTGTTACCGTTGGGCAGTCCTTTTTCTTCATAGTGAAGGTGATGTGTCGTGAAAAATGAATCTCGCGAACAAAATTGCAATTTTACATTTGTTTTCTGCTTTCGATCAGCCGGCATCTTTTTCGAGAATCTCGAGATATTTTCGCAAAAAGCTACGAGAGGTTTTTCGTAAAAAAATGTCAAGATGGTTGACGAGGTGGCGCGAGATCGCAGACTTGGCTCTAGTGAGAATAATGACTAGGGAATGAGGATCATCTTTCTGCATAATTCAACGTGCGATTAAGGAGCGTTGCTATACTTAAGCTGCGGTAACGCGAGATACGACGATAAGACGTCTCGAAGTTTTGCTTCGCGCTCACACCAGCTCCTTCTCTCTTACTCGCATTTCCTTTTTCTGACGCGCGCGCGCGCAGGCCCATTCCCTCTTTCTCTGTCATTTATACCTCTGAGTATCTCCCTCTCACTACCGCTTTTCCGTCTCTAGCGCCCTCTCTCGGACTTCTCCGGCGTTCTATAGGGTGTCTCAAAATTACCTGACATTTTGTTTTATTAAGGGGTTAGGCCACAGTAACGGGTATAAAATCATGTGCGAATTTAACCATTTTTTGCATATGAAAAAGTGATTTACTCATAAAATTAATTACACATCTATTTAGTATGAATATCAAGCTGCTAGAAAATATAAGTATTTTTTTTCAATGTACGAAATGGCCATTACTAATATTTTCTTTTGTTATCTTTTTTTAGGTGCTCCGCGACGTGACATTTAGCATCCACAATTTTTGTCCTAGAACATAAAACAAAAATTCTCGTCAATCTACATTAGAATACCTAGAGAAGTACGTACGGAATAAAAAAATATTGTTTTATTCAAAAGTTGTAGGTATTTGAATGAATTTTCAGTGGAAAATTTCGTATAAAACTGCTCATAAAATGAAAAGATTTCGATTAATCAGAAATTCCGTACGTACTTCTCTGCGAAATGCAATTAGGAATATAGCTTTTAAATTTGAAGTAAATCGAGTGAAAATTGTTGAATTTATTGGTCACGCCAATTGAAAAAAAAAACGTGCCAGAGGTGGGCTTACGTTATACGCTCAAATTCGGTGAAAAAAAAAAAATGTCTTGCTATAAATCGAATAGTGACTTATTCTTATGATGATAAAGCACCGTTTTAGCGGAAAAAAGATCGATTTTTTGCAAATTCTACTGTGGCCTTACCCCTTAACAAAACGTATAATTTTTTTGGGAAATACGAATATTTTTTTTTAATATAAGGTACAAACATGGAGGTTATGTGTGGAGAACAATATCCGATAAATGGCCGCCTCGTCCCTGTTTGCAAACGTTCACTCTTTTGACGAAATTTTCAATAACATTTTGGCATAATTGCAGACTAATTTGATTAATGGTGCATCCAATTGCTTTCTTGAGCTGCGGAATGGTCTGTGGATCATTGGCATACACTTTTCTTTTCAGAAAGCCCCAAAGAAAGAAGTTCGGTGGCCTCAAATCGCACGATCTTGTTGGCTAATTCACATCGCCGCGGCGCGAGATAACACGACCATGAAACTTCGTCTGCAATCACTATGCAGCAACCAAGCAGCAAATAACAATTTCTATGCGTTGCTCGATCGTGTAATTCTCCATGACTTATGGGGTCTTCTCACTGTAGGCGCTAAAAAAAGGCTATTTTCATTAATGTTTTTCATATGTTTATATTATAGATACTAATATAAAAGTTGTTACACTTAATAAATACACTTTCGAAATACATTTAAACATTTTTTTACATATTCAAGTCACTATTTAGAGACGAAAATGGTAGTTAAAAAAATGTCAAAAAAAATCTAGGTCTGCGCTGTGATGAAATCTCACACAGATAAAACAGGGGCCTCGAAGTTTAGAATTAATACTATGCTTCTAAAAAAGATATCATTAAATATCAAAAAGTATTGAATGAACGATAGAAATTGTAATTATGGTATAGTAATAATGAAGAAATTTAAATTTTAACCTACGATATGGCACCTAAACTGATACAAATCATACATTTTATTCGGCATATTGTGATTTTTTGTAGTATTCAAAAAATATTTTGCCCATGTGATTGGAACAATTAGTTTCCGGTATTCTACAAAAAGTACGGTATAGTCACATTTCACTAATAACTTCGTAATATTTTTCGCTATACGCCGAAGATTTATGCTATGCGTATAGTGAAATCTATACATACACGAAGATTCATGCTATACGTGTAGTAAAATCCATATGAAAATATAGCGTATAGGACTCAGCATATAGGACTCGCGCCTATGCAAAAATAAATTCAAATGTAATATGCACGCATTATTTTTACTATACGGTGTGAAAATCATTTTTACACTTCTATAACAACAAGTCTTAGAATTCCGAGCTGGCAGTAAATTGCTGTACTTTTCTAGCACTGAATATTAGAATTCTGGCAACCAGTGTTAGAATTTGAGGCCATATTTTTCTCCGTGCAGAGATGGGTCATTCGAAACAAAAAAATCAAACGGTTTCAGATTCAGTATGTTAATGGCTATAGCGCATATCATACGATTTTTGACGTATACAAAAATAACAAAATGGCGGACTTTTTTTTTGCGAAAAAAAACAAAAAAAAACGATTTTCCACCTTTTTGGCAAAAAAATAGAAAATATACAATTTTTACAAAATTCTTCATATGCGCTATAGCTATAGTTGTAAAGAATATGTGGTTAAAATTTCATAAGGATCGGTTCAGTACTTTCAAAGATTTGATCAACAAGCCGTCCAAAAACGTTGTTTCGAGAAAAACGCGTTTATAGTTTGTTTGGGTCACATAAATACATACATTTAAAAGAAATGTATTTCGAAAGTGTATTTATCAAGTGTAACAAATTTTATATCTTAAATTAATGAAAATAACCTCTTGTTTAGCGTCTAAAGCGAGAAGACCCCTGAAGGCGGCAGCTTTCGTTAGAAGACCAAAAAAATTGAGGTATCTTTTCATGTATATTTGAAACGTATAAAAAAAATTTGTTCAACATGAAACAACAAATGACTGCAGATTTATCTGCCTATTCCATGTGCGTGCCACTGCAGTCCCCAATCGGCGAGAAAGATACAGCTCGTAATTCTTGACTGAACCAAATAAATCAATTAAATGATCAATTGGCATCGATTTTCATTCTGGGTGAATTAAGAAAAAGCTGAAAAAATCGTCAAATTATAACTTTTCTCAGGTTTGAAAAAAAATGTGTTAAAAAAACACTTTAACGTGCTATAAAAATTATTTTCAAAAACTTATTCAACACCTTTCTAAATTCACTTTGAAAAGATTTTCATACTGAAGGAAATAAACTTTGGTTTGATTCAATGTGTCGTTTAGTTTTTTTTGCTATCACGCCCGCCAATGTGGAAAAAGCGTGACAATGAAAACTGGAGGAAACGCGGTTCAAAGTTTTCAATAGCAGGAAATATCAATATCAAATATCAATCGCTTCTCTGCTTTTGGCCTTGTATCTTCGAAAATATTTCGATTGGCCTCTGTAACTTTGTGAAGATATTCTTGGATAGTTTATCTATCGATTTAAGCAATAAAAAAAAAACTATTTTTCGGACCTTCTAATCCAGGCCCCCGCCTTAACCTCAATACTTCTTGATGCCAGTTGTCAAAGATTAGTACTCTATGTTCGCCACCAAAAAAATTGCGCGCAATTTAAAATGTCAGGCCATTTTGAGACACCCTTTATTTCAACTGTCCACCACCAACGCGCGGCCGGCACCACGCTGACTCTCTCTCTCTCTCTCTCTCTCTCTCTCTCTCGCTCTCTCTCTCTCTTTGTATCTTTCTAACTCTGTCTCCCGCTCTACTTATCTACCTTCGAATAAATTATCGTCCAAGAAGTTGCTGGAATTGCTCGTTAGTTCCGTGCTGTTATCAAAACTACGGACAAACGCATCCTCACCATTACACACACACACACACACACACACACACACACACACACACACACACACACACACACACACACACACACACACACACACACACACACACACACACACACACACACACACACACACACACACACACACACACACACACACACACACACACACACACACACACACACACACACACACACACACACACACACACACACACACACACACACACACACACACACACACACACACACACACACACACACACACACACACACACACACACACACACACACACACACACACACACACACACACACACACACACACACACACACACACACACACACACACACACACACACACACACACACACACACACACACACACACACACACACACACACACACACACACACACACACACACACACACACACACACACACACACACACACACACACACACACACACACACACACACACACACACACACACACACACACACACACACACACACACACACACACACACACACACACACACACACACACACACACACACGCACACGCACACGCACGCACGCGATAAAGAGTTTATGACGATCAACTACTACTAATAACACAACGCGACGCACAAAAGCACAATGCCGATCTCACCAATGCTCAGAACAAAAAGAACCCACCAGCCGCGACTGATGTTCCAGCGGGAGAAAAGTCATTTTTCAATGTTTAAATCTATTTTTCTAGAATAAATCGAGTGCTAAGACGGGACATACATTTAGACAGGAAAAAAACAAGCAATATTGAGGGATTTTTTAAACTAAGAAATAATTATTCTACAATTATCAAAGTTTAGGTATACTTTAAGACGGAATGACACCTCATCGCGGTCGGTATAGTAGAGCAATTGTAGATACCCAAAAATCTCTGAAACGGCTCTTCAGATCCCGTCGAAACTTTGCCAAACGACGTCAAATAGATAGACGAACAGCTGTCTGCCCCTCAAATTTTCTGAATTTGAGAAAAAAAACGTAGATCGGGTTATCATGAGCCAATCTACGGTTTTTTTCTGTAAATTTTTTGAAAAATCGATTTTTTATTTTTTCCAATAAAAAACTATTCGCAAAACTTTAAACGCGTTTTTCTCGAAATACGGTTTTTCAAAATGGCACGCAGCAGCACTCGAACAATTTTAATTTTTTTTACTTGAAATTTTGACCAGATGTGAACATTAACATTATCTTGAGAATGTCGATCGGGATTTTCAATAACTTTATTTATTGATTTTTTATTAACAAAAAACTAGCCGTTTTTTTCGTCAAAAATCAATTTTTTTTTTCAAACGCACGCCAAATCCACAAAAATTGATACTTTTTAAAATCCGATCGACATTCTCTAGCTATAACCCTCTAGATTGATGGTTTTTTTTTGTTCTAGATTCAAAAGTGCACCAGTGGTGCTGCGTGCCGCGGAGCCCTGCAAGCAAAACATGCCCCGGGAAGATAGCTGTGGAACCGCCATTTTGTTTTTTTTTACTGTAAAAAAATTTGATAATAAAGTTTAATGTATGCCCGATAACACCCTTAAAAGTTTTTTTTCAATTACCTTCAATTTTGGAAGCAAAAAATTCGTGAAAAAACCTTTTTTTTGGACCGTTACAGTGGCCTTAGGCCTTAAGAGTACATTTAAGTATACAAAACAATTTTTTAAATTAATTCATCATCAAAATGACGGAGCTGTGGCAGAGTGTTACAGCAAGGTCGTCGCGGGAGTTGCGAATCGGCGTGCAGTCTAGCTTCCCGTAGACTTTGATTTGCAAAAAAATTCAAGCATTTTTTCAGTTAGAACATGTATAGTTTCTATGTGACGGTAATTAAGATGAAGAAAAAGAAAATTTAAGAAAAAGGCCCGCATTTACAAAAGAAAAATCAACATTTCACGCAACATTTCTGTAAAATGTGGATGAAAATAGTGTTTTTTTTTTCAATTTTTCAAAAACAATGCTCGTCAAGTAGAAGGTACCAATGTTATCAATATTTCTACCGAGTTTCAATTCAATCGACTTAATAGTTTTTGAGTAATTCTGCACGCCAATTGCGATAATGCAGTTTTGAGAAAAACGCGTTTGAAGTTCACGCCCGCTCCGAATCCGAACGGTGAGGCACAGCGTTGACGGGCTGTAACGTTTGAAGTTTTTCGAATTTCGCTTTGAAACTTTAGGAAAATATTCTACATATATAGTTCTATCGTTTAAAGAGAAAAAAAAATTGATTTTTTTATCGCTGCAAATGTATACCCCGCCTTAAAGAAAAATAATATAAACATATTTCCGTATGAAAGTAATAAAGAATAATATACAAAAAATGTGTCCATGACAATCGACATTTGAGGGATATTTTTTATATTTCACAAATTATATTTATATTACTATTGTTTATATCATTATGTAATATGTTATTGCCCACGTTATTCCGACAATCGTACGCTCGCGGGGAATTGCAAATACGTGAAAAATATACGGGAAGCCTTCCACCGGGCATTTCCAAGCGCGCATGCGAAAACACATGAAAAAAAGGAAAATACACGTCGCAGCTCTCTTTTCTCGTGCTCGAAGTGAAAAAAAAACAAAGCGAGCGCGCGCGGGACGACGTGTCCTCTCTCTCTCGAGTGGCAGGTATAACAAAAGAACGAGACCGAGAGACGATTGTTCCTACAACGACTCCGGGAAAGAATGTTTGCTGCATGTTAACCAGATGTTGGACTATTCGCGAGAATAGCGACCATTCCCCATTCGTAAATACAACGAAATACGCCTACGAACGTAACAAAAATCGTCAATTAAGTAATGAACAATTAATTTTCCGGAAATCTACTCTACGTATGCACGTTTACTCGGAAGCTGGATTAAAAAAACCTACCATTTACCACAAACCAAAAAAATACCTTTTGCTATCGACTTCCATCCTTTCGGAACGCGTAAACAAAAAAACTTATTTTTACAACTTACAACGATGAAAAATCGATTTCTTTTTTTTCCTTAAGGCGTTAGGCCACGGGGTATACAATTATGTGCGAATTTAACCATTTTTTTCGTATGAAAAAGTGATTCTCTCATCAAATTAATTACACATCTATTTAGTATAAATATCAAGCTGTTAGAAAATATATTTTTCGATGTACAAAATGGCCGACTACTCGAAACTTCTCGAAACAGCTTTCTTCCAATTGGCGTGACAAATAACTTCAACAATTTTCACTCGATTTACTTAAAATTTAAAAATTATGTTCCTAATTGCATTTCGCAGAGAAGAACGTACGGAATTTCTGATTAATCGAAAACTTTTCATTTTATGAGCAGTTATAACGAAATATTTCACTGAAAATTCATTTCTTAAGTTCAAATACCTACAACTTTTCAATAAAACAATATTTTTTAAATTCCGTACGTACTTCTCTAGATATTCTAATGTAGATTGACGAGAATTTTTGTTTTTTGTTCTAGGTCAAAAATTGTGGATGCTAAATGTCACGCCGCGGAGCGCCTAAAAAAAAGATCATAATAGAAAATATTAGTAGTCGGCCATTTTGTACATCGAAAAAAACATATATATATATATATTTTTCTAACAGCTTGATATCCATACTAAATAGATGTGTAATTAATTTTATGAGTGAATCACTTTTTCATACGAAAAAAATGGTTAAATTCGCACATGATTTTATACCCGTTACTAAGACCTTAACCTAAGACCTTAAGCTAATTTAGTAGTAGTAGTAGTAGTAGTATTTATTCCAAGGTATACCCTGTAAGGATGTTTACATCTATACTCCCTCTCTCCTTCTCTTCAGGTTTACATTTACAATTCTTACAATTTGTATCCATGTCTTTCCGTTTTCGCAACATTTTTTATACACAGGTATTTCCGTCTCTTCGCGCTACCTGAAGCTAATTTAGTATTTGTTTCTTCATACAATGACTTTCCAATTTTTCGATTGAATAAAAAATTTCAATTTGCCATGCGAAAAACCATCAGATTTTTAAGTATAATTTGGAACTTTTTTCAAAACTCCGCCATTTTGTTGGAGTTCAATTTTATTTTCACGATCCTGCGTCATTGTACAGGCACCTTCTAGTCTAACAGACTTTTTGAATTTTTTTATTTCAGGCACTCTACAGGCCGCAATCACTGCAGCAGTGGGAGAACTTTTTTTTTGGAGACTCGGCACACGGCGCATAAATCGATGAAAATTGAATATTTTCATACAAAAAATTACTCTATATGCATAATATATACACAAATATATTCTGTAAATTTCAAAACATTCGATACAATACTTTTCTTTCGATAAATTCCCGAAAATCATCTTTTTGGGCAGTCACACTAGTGGTTCCCGTTAAACCGGTGGACAGGATATCTCGAGAACCACTTGATGGATTGTCTCCAAATTTACAGGAGATACGATGAGTAACGTTTAAAGGTCGTTGACGATCTCACTTTTTCAGAATCGATCTTTATTGTTTAACAGATACGGAAAAATGACGACTTTTTGCATAGATTTTGTATGATCGAGTTTCAATTCGTTGCCATCGTCGTTAAAAATAATTATTTTCAAAATCGACGATCGTCAACGACTCGTGTTTATCGTTAACTTGAATAAGCCGTTTGGTTTTAGATTTCGGATGGACCATTTGAGCTAAAGAGTGTCCACCGCGAAACGACGCGAAAAAAAATTCATCATCTGGCGGCGGCTATGTTTTTGTTGTTTTTCTGTATTTTTTGGTGGTTTTTTTTCAAGGCTTTCAATTTATATTGAGAGCCTCAAAAATATGTACCTTTATAAAATATACCTCAATATATACTGAGAGTCTTAAAAGAATATACCTTTGTGTTAAAAAAAAGCGTTTCTTTTTCACCAACCGCTTCCCAGAAAAAAAAAATCGAAATTTGGACATTTTTTCGGGCATGTAGGTAGACGTGGCCCGCTAAAGTTGGGAATCGCAGACCATTTTTCCAATCTCACGCCTGAATATTTCCCTTTCCGATGTGTCCGGGAGATTGCGAAGAGCGCTAAAAAGTGTGCGATGATGAGGGCGAGCGGCATCCAACGGTCAACACTAAACAAACTAGTTGTGCGAGCGTGGACAGTTTCTTTTTGTTGCCTTTTTACAAGCTTTTATTCATCACAATAATTGAATCGACCGACGCCTCGGAATAATAGCAATAACGACAACAACAATAATCATCATTATTATTATTATTGTTATAGTACCAATAACAGTCATAGTACTATTATTGATAACAATGATAACGGCTATTAATATTATCAATAATAAACTGATTTCATTATTGATAATATGTATATTATTTTTTATCAATAATAAAAATAATTTATATTCATTATCAATAATGAAGAATCATGAATCGAAATAGACGCGTCGGAATAATAGTAACAACGATAACAACAATAACCATTATTAGTATCATAGCAATCCATATCGTACCGATAACAGTAATAGTATTATCATTTATAATAATCACAATTACCTATTAATTTAATAAGTACATTATTAAGTGGTTAGGCTACTGTGTGAATTTAAACAAAATCGTTCGTCGCTTGAGGCAACTCAAATTCAAGACGAAGGTTCAACATACAGTGCAGAAATCGCAGATTGAAGGTAAACTTATGATTACAACGACAGAACTGCCAGTAATGCTTTAAACACGTTTTTCTTGAAACTGTCTTCTTCAAAACGGTGTACACGATTTCTCAACATCTAATCAACGGATTGACTTGGAATTTGGTTCACTTATTCAGTGTAAAAGTAGTTTAGTTTTGACGCACGTTTTTCTTCTTGACATTTTTCTTCCATTAGTTATTAACAATAATGATGATATTCGTTATTTTTCCTTAAGAAAATCGTAAAATTATTTTTTAATGATTGAAACACGACAACCAAAAAAGGCTCGGTCAAGTCCTAGCCAATATTATCTATTTGAAGAAAAAACTATTTTTTTTTTTAATTCAGATTAACCAGGTGCCCAAAATCAAGTACACCGTTGAGTCCCATGACGTTTGCATCGTTTTTTTTCAAATTCCTCAAATTGCCTTTAGCAGTTTTAAGCTACAAAAATTACGAAAACATTTTTTTAGGATTTTCATTTAGCGATCTGCGACAAATCGGCAAAAAAAGTTATTTTGGATAGTGATGAAAATAAGAAATCCGAAAGAATTTTCTTTTCACTCCAACGATGCAAAGTTCAACCCCATTGAGCCCCTCACGTTTAAAGATCCTTCACGAGATTGTTTATAACTTTTTATTATTATTATTATTTTTACGAAATATAGTATTCTTTTTTTAAGAACTTTGGTACACAGATTTGCTAATGTACATACAAATAATGTCCAAACGATATTTCAATAATTTTATTCATTTGTTCAAAATTAATTTTTTTTAAATAACCCTGATCTTCCGGTCGTCACAGTAGCCTAACCCCTTAAGTACCTTTAATAAGTACATTTAATGAGTATTCACTTTCATAAGTAATTACACAATTACTTATAACAGTAATGGTTATTATAACAACTTTAATAAGTACATTTAATGAGTACTAATTTTCATAAGTAATTACATAATTACTTATAACAATAATGATTATTATTATTTTTGTTTTTTAAACCAATGATAATAATATTATACAATAATAATATATGCTATTAATATTATTATTATTGCGATGATAGTAATAAGTTATAATAGTTATAGTTATAATGATGATTACTATTATTACGATAATAGTTATAATAATGATCATGTCTATTACGATATTCGTTATTATTATCATTTTTTAATACCAATAATAAAAATCTTATATCGCCTTGTAAAACGCCGAAAAGGCTGTGCAAGTAAAACTAGAAAAAAAAATAATAATTTTATGTATTATGATAACGATAATATTTATAATAAAAATTATCATCATTACGGTAAAGATTTAAATGACTATTACTATTTTATATTATTCACTATTATTTACCATCGCGAAGCCGTACACAAGCTCGACGATAATAATAATAACACTAGCAGTGACAACTACAAGAAAAAGAACCATAATGGCGAAAATAACAATACTAATAGTAAGTAAATTGCAATAGTACTGGAAATAATGATAAATTTGCGTCAAACCTTGGATGGTATTAACTTCCGTTGATGACAACCGGATGTCGATGACTTTTCCGTTATCTACCGAAGAGATTCACCCCTGGATAGAAACGCAACAGCGATACAATATTATTATCGATGCCGGGTGGTAACGATCCCGCCTCCGGAAGGCTCTCCTATAGCCGTCATCCCCGCAAATTTTCTCGCGTTCTCGCCCGCCCCCTATCACCCAAGCTTCGCGCTCTCGCTGCGTCTTCAGTAGCCCAAAAAACGTCCGCAAGGTGTTTCGCTTCTCGGGATTGCTCGCGCGCAGCACTCGCAAACACAAACACACACGTGGAAGGGTGCACAGAGTCGTCAACGCGTATCGTTGATATTCCCAATGACGATATCCTTTCCGATTTGACGAGCGTGCAAGAAAATCGCGTCCCGCGTGCTCGTCCCACTCGAGGCGAAAAGGGCGTCTCGCGCGTCTTACGGAAGAGCCCTATTTACCCGGAAGCGAATATACCGCAAGCTCGACTCTGTGCGCGAAAGCGTCGAGGAAAATACGCGGTTGAGAGGGTTGGCCGAAGAAGCGTTGTTCTCGCCCCCGCCGGCGTTTGTCTCGCAGCGAAGGGTTGCTTCTCGTCTCGCGAACCCGCCGACGAGACGACGCACCGCGATTACACTCGCCGGGGAATTAAAAAACAACCCGCGTATCACTTGCCGCGTTTGCGAAAGATTCGCAAAAAATATTGCACGTACGTCGAGCACGCGACTGAGAGAACAAAAGTCGAGAAAAAAAGAGTCACGGGTGTAGGAACTTTTGGAACTATTGCCCTCTCTTTATGACAGAAATTTTATTTTTATTTTCTTCTGGGTGTTTGGTTTATTTTTTTGTTCGTCGTCCAGCAACTCCCGTAACTGTCGCCGGGCGCGCACGTCCCTCTCGACTGCGGTGGTTGCTCGCTGGCTCGGTCCGGGTGTGCGTGTGTGCGTGTACGTGATGCTGCCCAGTGTTCTTTTCTCGCTGTCGCGCTGCAGCCTGTAGAGTTCTGAGCATGCGAAATGTCTCCTGCCACCCCCGCCCGGCGATCACGTGGTCCTTCGTTGATTCTCCCCTCCATTTTGCCTCAGCCCCTCTCTCTCTTGCTCCTTTGTCTCCTTCTCCCTCTTTCTCCCTGTCCCTCTCTCTCGCTCGCTGTCGCTCAAGCCCTTTCCTCGTTGGTGCTTCATCCCAAGTCGCCCGCATTAATTGAAGCGAGACAAGATAATGATCGAGGCAACTCTCCGGTTAGGGCCTCGCGCGCGGGAGAAGGCGGCGTACGCGCGTGCGTTAGAGAGATCGCCCGAGAGGGTGTGACGAAGAATCTATAGAGAGAGAGAGAGAGATGGATAGATCGATATAGAGGGCCCCGAAGTGACGGAGGCGGGCCCGCGGGTTACGGCACACATTAAACCCCCTTGGAGGAATAATTGTAGGCCGCGCTGTCAACGTTAATTGACTCGAATGATTCGAGAAACTAATAACCTTCCTCCAACGTACGTGCATCAACGGCCTTGTTCGGCTTTGTCACTAATTTAGAAATATTTAAATATACTCGTCGCGAAGACGAACATCCCAGGCAGCATAAATGTCCAATTGACATCGATAAGTTACCGTTGTCAGGTTACCTTTGAGACATGACCGTAAGACAACTATTCGACATCTTTCAAATGACATCTCGTATATTGCTGCCGTAAAGTTATCTTTTTTATGATATCTTTCGGCGATGAAAACGGATGTCTAAAAGGTATCCCAAAATATTATCCAAATGATGACTTTTTTATGTTATCAAAAAGTTGTCCATTTACTGTTATCTATTGTATCTAGTTCAACGTTATCCAAAGGACATCATAAAGACGAATTACACAAGACGTCTTTTTCATGACATCTTTCAGATATCGGTAATATGCTGTCTTTTAAGATATTTGGTGTTGGCGGGAAATAGTAAAAAATAATCCAAATGTTGTCCTAAAGATCACATCCATAGGATCATTTTTATCATAGTGCGAATGTAGCGTGTCATATTTCATTTCACCGGCAAAAAATTGTGTGTAACAAGTAGTTCAAAAAATAAAAGGTGTTGAAAGACATATACGTGAGTGCCTTTTATCCTACTATTCTTTTCGCCTCTGTGAGTCCATATATGTGTTTAATGTACTATCCTTTTATTCTAAAAGCGTATGTCTGCTTTTGAGGTTATCCACGGGATCGCTTGGAGCATGGCAACCACCAAAAGACGTGACTGCAACGGGAGAGACGTCTAATAACGACTGCACCGTTTTTATAATATTAAATTACATAAGTGATATAATGAAGTAATCGATGTTTTATTTATAATGACCTAGCCCACTTCGAATCCGACATAACAATATAGTAAGAATAGTAAGAACTAACAATAATGATAATAGTGATAATAGTAGTGAGTTTGTTTAGGTTAGTTTGAGTTTATTTGGGTTACGTATAATAATGATGTGTAGATGCAATGTTCGAGTATAATAATAATGCAAGATAATAGTAGTATATAGTAGAGACAATAATGATAATAGTAGATAATGCTAATGATAATAGACAATAATAATATTTATACAAATAACATCGATTTAAAAAACAATAGTAAGGTCATGCGAGAAGACAATAATAATATAGCAGTATAGATGGTCTTGAAGTTTGCATCGTTGGAATGCAACGAAATTTCGATTTTTCTTTGTTGCCACTCAAAATATATTACAAATTTACGGTGAAGGAGTTTCTAAAAATCCGGAAAAAAACGTTCGAGTGATACTCGTGACATAAAAAAGACAATAATTTGTGGATTTACAAGTTGATTATCGAAAATACTGAATTTCCGTTGCATTGCAACGATGCAAACTTCAACAACGTCAGTATAGTACTATTTTAATAGTTATGATAATGTTTATCATGGTCTTTATAATAGTTACAATAGCAATAGTAAAAGTAACAGCGTTAATATCGATAACCACAATGATAATAGTGAAGTTGATGATGTTGACCGAACAATAATAGTAAGGTGAGCGATAATAATAGTAAGATGAATAATTCGGATAAACAATAATACAGTAATAATAATTGTGAGGGTTTTATAATTGTTATAATAGCAATAGTAAAAGTAACAGCGCTAAGGGGCTATACCAGTGTGAATTTGGGTGATTTTCGGGAATTTTTTGGAAGAAAGTCAATTAAATGTTTCGGAAAATTAAGAATGTATTTGGCTATATTTGACTTATATTACATAATTTTTTCATCGAAAAATATTGAGATCCAAGCGACTTATGCGTTGCCTCCGGAAGCGCCAAAAAAAAGTTTCAAAAGCAAATTTGAAAAATTTTATTTCGAGAAAAACGCGTTTAAAGATTTAACCATCGACTTTTGCAAGATAAAATGATATTTACCGTAAAAGCTGCTAATCAGCTATACCTGGCCCATACAATAGACTGTCGAAAAAGGCAAAAAAAATCGATTTTTTGAAAGTGTCACACTGATATAGCTCCTTAATAACGATAACCATAATGATAATAGTGAGGTTGATAGCGTTGACCGAACGATAATAGTAAGGTGAGTAATAATAGTAGTAAGATAAATAATTTTGAAAAAACAATATAATAGTAAGGTGAGCGATAATAATAGTTAGATGAATAATTTGGATAAATAATAGTGAGATTTATAATGTTGAACAAACAATGGTAGTAAAGTGAACATTAATAATAGTAAAATAAGTAATTTAGAAAAATAACAATAGTAAGATAAATAGGAATAACAATACTAATAATAACAGCCTTCACTGCGAACGTAAACTATTTTCACCACGTGTTTTCCATACATGTATGTATTTTTCTTCTATTCGCTTCGTCCTGCGTGTTGTTCTACCTTCGGCTCTCTCTCTCTCTCACTCTCTCTCTCTCTCTCTCTCTCTCTCTCTCTCTCTCTCTCTCTCTCTCTCTCTC
This sequence comes from Ophion slaviceki, assembly GCA_944452715.1. Classification (NCBI taxonomy): domain Eukaryota; kingdom Metazoa; phylum Arthropoda; class Insecta; order Hymenoptera; family Ichneumonidae; genus Ophion; species Ophion slaviceki. The sequence goes on from OX101789.1 coordinate 32,626,743, forward strand.
TCTCTCTCTCTCTTTCTCTTTCTCTGAATGGACGAATCTTCAGTATTTCCACGCCACGAGAGTACAAGAATGCAGAGCAAATTTTCCGGGTTCGGTTTAGGCCGCGCTCTCTAATCCGCGTAAGCCCTGCGTTTTCACGCTCGAACAGAAATGCATCCGGCGAATGCGCGAAAGATGTTTGAAGCAACGGCCCGGAATTGCGGACGTATGGATAAGCTCTCGCGTTCGCCGGGGATTAAACGAAAGAAGAAAACAAAGACACGTCGAACTTTTCTCATCGGAAGATACAAAATTACATAGATACATTGAAAAAACTTGGTTAGTTTTTTTTTCCATCGGTCGACGCGTTTTTGCGCGATGTCGAGGCGAAGTTTGGAAAGTGATTAACTCCATCTTACTATGAGAAGACTACGTGACGGACGTTCGAAATGTTATTTGTAAGTTGTGTCAAGACGCGCCCCTCGAACGCATTAATTTTGCGGAGTTCCAGCGGCGCGTATCCCGAGATTGAGAAGTTTCCGCTCATTTCGCCAACCCTCGCAGACTGTCGTGTTCCGAGCGCCAGACCTGCGCGCCTGGTGGCGATGATTTGAACGAGCCAACCGTCTCAATCCATCCAACGCGAGATTTTAGTAAATTTATGGATTAACAGCATCAGTAACATCATCGGTGTTAAAGGGTAAGGCCACAGTAGAATTAAAAAACAATCGATTTATTTTTTTTCGCTAAAACGGTGCTTTATCATCATAAGAATAAGTTACTATTCGATTTATAGCGAGAAAACCTCCCACCCACCTCTCGCACGGCCATAGAGTACCTAAAACTTCAAACGCGTTGTTCTCGAAACAGCTTTTTTCCAATTTGCGTGACAAATAACAATTTTCACTCGATTTGCTTCAAGTTTAAAAGTTATGTTCCTAATTGCATTTCGCAAAGAAGTACGTACGGAATCTCTGATTAATTGAAAACTTTTCATTTTATGAGCAGTTTTATACGAAATTTTTCACTGAAAATTCATTTAAATACCTGCAACTCAATTCAAATACCTACAACTTTTGAATAAAACAATATTTTTTAAATTCCGTACGTACTTCTCTAGGTATTCCAATGTAGATTGACGAGAATCTTTGTTTTTTGTTCTAGGTCAAAATTTGTGGATGCTCAATGTCATGCCACGGAGCGCCTAAAAAAAGATAACAAAATCAAATATTAGTAGTCGGCCATTTTGTACATTGAAAAAAGTATATATTTTTTCTAACAACTTGATATTCATATTGAATAGATGTGTAATTCATTTTATGAGTGAATCACTTTTTCATACGAAAAAAAATTGTTAAATTCGCACATGATTTTATACCCGTTACTGTGGCCTAAGCCCTTAAAGGGCTACCTAAAGCACGAAAAAATTGCCAAATTCCGATTTTTTTCCCTGGGAAACGGTTGGTGAAAAAGAAACGCATTTTAACACAAATAAGGTACATATATCGAGAGGCTTAAAAAAATCACCAAACAATACAGCAAAACAACAAAAAGATGGCAGCTGGCAGATGACGACATTCTTTTCGCAAAGTTTGGCGGTGGACACTGTCCAGCTTAAACGGTCCATCAGAAATCTAAAAACCAAACGGATTATTCAAGTTAGCAATAAATACAAGTCGTTGACGATCGTCGATTTTAAAAATAATTTTTTTAAACAAAGTGGCGACGGATTAAAACTCGAGCATACAAAATCTATGCAAAAAGTCGTCATTTTTACGTATCTATTAAAAAATAAAGATCGATGTTGGAAAAATGAGATCGTCAACGACCTTTCAATGTTTCTCATCGTATCTCCTGTCAATTTGGAAATTATCCATCAAGTGGTTCTCGAGATATCATGTCCACGGACTTTGAAAACGGTATTATCTGCCGGCCGCCATGTGTTTGGTGATTTTCTGTATTTCCGGTGATTCTTTTTAAAGGTTATTAACCTTTTTTTGACAATGTTAAAGTTTGCACTGTTGGAATGCACCGAACCATTTTTTTCTTCAGTTCAAGAATTTTCTACAGCAGATTCAAGTTACAGAATCCTTGCGATCCTTTTTTAGTCTCCTTACTTAGCGAAATCTACAACTCAAGTCTACGAAAAGAAGATTTTCGATTATAATGTAAATAAGGAATTTGAAAAATCTTTGCATTCCAACGATGTAAACTTCAAGCCCATTTTTTTCGTGAATTTTAAACTGCGGGGAGTAGCTCGAAGCGTGCGACTGCCGCGCCGCCAACGACGATCTTCCTTCAACTTCCGGCTTTGCGCGATCCAGTTGTGCGAATCATTTAAATTCGACGATAAAGATGTGCGCGTGCAAATTGGCTCATACGAAAGTCGTCGAGGCTCCATCTCGAAACACTTATCGTAACAGGTGAGAGCTGAGACGGGTAATCCTAAACTGTAAAGTACGGGGAAATGAGGAACCGTCGCAATTTGATACGCGATCGCTCGCGCACGGTGGTCGATTTACGTACGTCAGACACACACACACACACACACATATATAAGCAATTGCGTGCAAAAAGTACCAGGCTTTTGCGACGACCGCGACTACCTCTAGCGTCATCGGCACGAGGCCGGAAACTTTTGCAATCCCAGTACAGGGTGCTCTATTTTAGACTCCAGAAATATAATTCCGTTTATTGCCACGGCACAACTACGGTTTCTTTTTCCACAAAACACGCTGTGCAGACTTACTTTCGTTCGTACGTTCTTTCGGCGTAAGGGCGCGCACTTACCACTTCGTACGTCTACTCGACGTTGCGCACCAATGCGAATAGAAGTTTCGTATCTTGTGAGGGAGTTTTTCATGGCATGGGCGCGCGTGTGTGGTGTATGTGAGAGCAAAGCACACGTATGGAATTGTGTACATAGGCGAGCGCGAGGGAGGGCGAGAGAGAGAGAGAGAGAGAGAGAGAGAGAGAGAGAGAGAGAGAGAGAGAGAGAGAGAGAGAGAGAGAGAGAGAGATGGAGAACGCAGGCGCAGAGGCAGCTGTCACCTTACACCCATGGAGGAGCGAGGAGGCATGCTGGGGCTGGGCAGGCCATTCTCAACTTATCTCTAGGATCTTTGTAAACATGTCGTGAAATCCGAGTACCCCGACAGTGGCGTAGACCATCGGGGGTGGTTCGTTGTTGGAGGCTTCTACCGTGTCCCTTCTCGGTCGCGTGAATCCCGTATTCCTATCTCTCTCTCCCTCCCTCTCCTGCCACACGCAGCCAAAGGACACAAAAACAAAAGTGCTGAGCGAAAAGAAACGCTCGCGGTGGTCCTCCTGTCCTTTCGAGCGTTCACGACGCTACCAGTCTCTCTCTCTCTCTCTCTCTCTCTCTCTCTCTCTCTCTCTCTCTCTCTCTCTCTCTCTCTCTCTCTCTCTCTCTCTCTCTCTCTCTCTCTCGAAAAATCCACCGCGATTTCGCCAATTCGTCGGCTTCTCCAACATCTCGCCATCTATGTGTACATTTCTCGAGAAGCTTCTCCTCAGCCTTGGAATGCGAATACGTTCGCGAAGAACCGGAAGTTGCGATTTTGAGTCGTACCTCATCCCTTTAGCGCCTCTATCGCGTCCGGCCGCCCATATAACCGCGTACTTTGCGATCCAACCCTCTCGTACGATAAGGTTGTTGAAAATTGTACAACTCTGCAGGGGGGAGGTTACCGCGTGCAGAATAATAGTAGGATAAGCGAATCATGGAAATTTAGGAGATCGATAGGACTACCGCAACTTCTTCGGTTTAGGGGTACGTAGAGAGGTCTCACTGCCGGGGCGCCCTTTGTGCTTGGGAAAAGGAGCTGGAGGCACGGAGAGAACATGGTGGGCAGAGACGGACGAGGCGGGGAAGAGTGGAACGTTGATTCGTATTTTTGTGACGACGATACTTTGTGTGTTTTTTTTGTTTCTATGTTGCGCAATACAGCCACATACGCACGCATATTTGAACGAGAATTGGAGAGCGTCGGTGGTGTACTTGAGGGGTCTGAGCTTGGGATTTAAAAAATACGATCTTTTTATTGCGTAGCTATAGCTCGTATTTATAGCTGAGGGTCTTAATCAGGGTTGCAAAATTTGTAATGAAAAAGTAATGCATTATTCATTACTTTTTTAAGGATGTATGGCAGCTACTGCAGAGTCGTTACAGAACTGATTATGCAATTTGCAAAAATCGCATTTAAAGACTAAATAAAATAATTGTAATATTCATTAAAGCTAAAAAGGAGATTTACCACAGCTCAAAGTAAAACATGCGGTACAGAAAGAAGAATTTTCAATTTTTAACTGCAAATTTAGTTGTTGATTTGATGTATGTTTTCCCTGACGTTGTCGTGGTTACGACATACGAGCTAAAGAAATACGAAAACGGTCCCATTTAACTCGCAATATCTCGCAAAATATATGGGCACATGTCGATTTTTTATTTTTACCGTATCATGCATATTACAGCGATACCGCACAAAAGTTTTTTTTACAAAAGAGTACTCCGGAAATACCTTTTTTGCCAATGTAAAGGGAATTTTGGACGTACAGTCCTATGTTCCCCGTGTTAAATGACCCAACTTTGAATTCGTTTATTTCAGCATTCACGTGGGCAAATTTTGTTTTTTTAATCTCAAAAAGTTCTCGATATTTTCCTTTACAATATCAGTGAGTTTCAATTCGAACAGTAGTAAATGACTTAGTTGCCATACATCCTTAAGGGGAGATATACACCTAGGAGCCGGAAAAAAGTCATTTTTGTGAATTTTTTCAAGGAAAACTACTTCAAATTTCGGATTGGGGTTTTAATTATCTAAAAGTATATACATTCAAAAATATGTTTAATTTCCTTTATTTAAAAATATCAAAAACATACAAGGATATTGTATGATCCTTGGAGCGTCGTAAAAAAATCTGCATATACGGTACCCACTGGCGTTTCTTCAAAAATCATCTGAAAAAAAAAAACCAAAAAGATTATTAAATTAGATACTATAATCTAGTACTTGTCATAGCCGATTTTGAAAATATCGATTTATGACAAAATGGCGAACGTTTGAACATAAATAGTGATTTTTGGGCCAAAAATTAGTTATTATTTTGCCTATAAAACAAAAACTAAGTAACGGAAAAAAAACATCCTATGACAAGTACTAGATAATGGTGTATAGAATGACCACAAAAAACCTCAAGGCAATCGGTTCATTGGTTTTCGAGAAATTTTGGGTACCGATTTGAAAAACGTGGTTTTGAGAAAAACGCGTTTGGAAATTTGGGAATGAATAAATCATGAAATTTGTCAACTTACATGGAATCATCGATACCAGGCCCATAGTGTAGGTCTTCTACGGTCGACGGAATGTTCATAACTTCTAAATCGATTTTTTCGACCATCTAGGTGTATATAAGCCCCTTAAGGCCTTAGACCACAGTAACGGGTATACAATCATGTGCGAATTTAACATTTTTTTTCGTATGAAAAAGTGATTCACTCATAAAATTAATTACACATCTATTTAGTATGAATATCAAGCTGTAAACATTTTTTTTTCGATGTACAAAATGGCCGACTACTAATATTTTCTTTTGTTATCTTTTTTTAGGCGCTCCGCGGCGTGACATTTAGCATCCACAATTTTTTTCCTAGAACAGAAAACAAAAATTCTCGTCAATCTTCATTAGAATACCTAGAGAAGTATGTACGGAATTAAAAAAATATTGTTTTATTCAGAAGTTGTAGGTATTTGAACTTAAGAAGTGAATTTTCAGTGAAAAATTTCGTTATAACTGCTCATAAAATGAAAAGTTTTCGATTAATCAGAAATTCCGTACGTACTTCTCTGCGAAATGCAATTAGAAACATATCTTTTAAATTTGAAGTAAATCGAGTGAAAATTGTTGAAGTTATTTATCACGCCAATTGGAAAAAAGCTGTTTCGAGAAGTTTCGAGTAGTCGGCCATTTTGTACATCGAAAAAAAAATATTTTTTCTAACAGCTTGATATTCATACTAAATAGATGTGTAATTAATTTTATGTGAATCACTTTTTCATACGAAAAAAAAATGTTAAATTCGCACATGATTTTATACCTGTTACTGTGGCCTAAGGCCTTAATGGGTAATGGAAAAATATTTCATTACCCATTACATTACATGCAGTAATGTAAAAAATTCCATTACTCTTTACATTATATTTTGTATTGTACAAAATTCCGTAACTCATTATTACATTGGAATTTGTGATGTAAAAAATTTTCATTACTCATTACATTACATTTTGTAATGTGAAACATTTTCGTTACAGAATGCAATGTAATGGGTAATGGAATTTTTTGTCATTACAAAGTGTAATGTAATGAGTAATGGAATTTATTCATATTACCAATGTAACAAATCTCCATTACTCATTACAAGGTAATATGGATTATTATTCGTATCCCATTGGGTCAGACCGACCCAGTGCAAAGACCGCTGCCCCTAATGGGAAACAAATAATAATCCGCATTACATCGTAATGAGAAATTGAGATTTTTTGCATTGCATTGCATTAGTAATGTGAAAAAATTTTATCAATCGTTACCTTATATTTTGTAATGTAAAAAAATTTCATTGCTCATTACATTACATTTTGTAATGTAAAGAAAATCTATTACTCGTTACATTACATTTTGTAATGTGAAATATTTCCGTTAATCATTATATTGGACTTTGTCATGTAAAAAATTCCATTACCCATTACATTGTAATGGGTAATGGAAATTTCAAAATTACTGAATGTAATGTAATGGGTAATGAAAATGGTAATGCATTACAAAAAGTAATGTATTATTTGCAACCCTGATCTTAACCTCAAGGAGCAACGAAGATTTATTTTAATTAGAAAAATTGGTCGAGTTGTAACGATTTTTGGGAAGTCAGATTGCCCGCTTGTGAAATCGCCTCTTTGCGATTTATATTTTTTTCCTATCCCTCGAAACTGTTTTTTACGACGGTGTAAGTCGTATCTCTAAATTCGTTCGTTCGATTCACTTCAAATTCGGTCGAAGCATAGTTTGTAATATTTTCTATCGCATGACCGAATGATTTTTTTTGCTACATTTATCCATTTGTTACCAACGAATCATTAATGTTTTTTTAAAATAAAACATCGAACTGTTTTTTACGGCTCGCTGTTTTCGTAATTTCCAAAATTCCACAAAAGTATCCAATCGTACGGGAATTTTATTATTATACTAAAAGACCATTTTTTATTTTCCATTTCATTATTTCTTTATTTTAAAAAAATCAAACTTGGCATGACTATGTATGACTTGTGTGTAAAATCCCAACCTTGCCTTTCCAATTCATTGATCAGAAAAAAAATGGAAAACTGTCCTTCACATGCCAGCTTCAGCCAACCCTCGCAAGAGTCTAAATAGAAGAAAATAATATACATGGTCACATAAGAATACCAATGTATCCTCAAATAGCCATCTCGTTTTCAATCAGCCCCTCTGTTTCTGGTCCACACACGACCGCCGGATCAAGGCCCCACTCTATGCCTGCACTTCCGTTGCCTCGTAAATATGAAAAAAGAGACCGATGACTCAATATACTCCAAAGAGTACGTCTGTCGATCGTCGGAGCATAATGTCATAAATGCATCCAGTAAAATCAAAGCAAGAAACAAGGGTGAGTAGTAACGAAATTGAAAAAAAAAACCACGACAAAACAGAACGATAAAATATTTTTCACAAGGATAAAAAAATGAATGTATAATCTTTACGAGTATAATAGATACGAGAATTTTTTTAATTGAATCATAAGTCAATCGTAATCCAAGTGGTTGGGGTTAGAATTGTCTGTTTGGACGATCACAGATTTTTGGCCATCTGCATTTGCATTTTTCTTTGGACGTCATATTTTTTAGATCTCAAATATTTACATAATCTCCACATTATTTATATCACCTCCAGATTATTAGATGATCTCCGGATTAGAAAATCTGCAGATTATTTAGATGATCTCCAGATTGTGTCCATTATCTCTAGAGTACTTAGATTATTTTTAGACTACTTAGATAATCTTTCGGTAATTTAGACAACCTCTAGATTACTTAGATATCATCTAGATTGTTCAGATAATTTCCAGATTAATTAGATAAGTTTCAGATTACTTAGATAATATTTCGATTGCTCAGATAATCTTTCGATGACTCAGATAATTTTCAGTTTGCTGAGATAATCTTTAGATTACTTAGACACGCTTTTGATTGCTTACATAATCTTCCGATTACTTAGATAATCTTAAAGTTACTTGAATGATCTTTAGCTGATCCACGTACCTTAAGGTTAGCCTTAAACTTACTCCAAAATAATTTTACAATTATTTAGATTGTCTTTAGATTGTTTAGATAATCTTCAGATTACTGAGATAATCTGTAGATTACTCACATCATCTTCAGATTATAAAGATAATTTTCAGATGACTTAGATAATCTTTAGATGGGTCAGCTAATCTTTAGATTACTTACACACTCCTTCGATTGCTTACATAATCTTCCGATTACTTAGACAATCTCAGAGTTACTCAAATGATCTTTAGCAGATCTAAGTACCTTAAGGTTGACCTTAAACTTGGTCTAAATAATTTAACGATTATTTAGATAATCTTCAGATTGCTTAGATTATCTTAATATTCCTTACATAATCGTTAGATTGCGTAGATTATCAAGATAAGCTTCAGGTTATTCAGATAGATGCAGATAACCATATTCGAAGATCACTTGATACTTTTTTTATCGTAAATTTTCTTTCGAGTCAGTAAATAAAGTTCCCACATCGAAAATACGTCACGTCCGTGTCTTACGTCTACTTCCGTCCGAAAACGCGAAGTGTCCTCGCGATTGAAAAAAATAAATGCGAAAACCTGGCGCGATGTTTTCTCAGTGCTTATTTTGCAGAGGCCACAATAATGACGAAAACTTCGAGAGAACCAAGCAAGACAAAGGAAGCAGAGAAAATATGATTGTTTCTGCTAGGCCATTCGCGAAGTTTGTCCGGGGAAGTTCTCGGAGGGTGAGCGGGGGGAGGAGGGTGAGAGTAGGGACCGGCCAGACAAGAACCGCAGCATCGTTGAAACATAATACGGGAGTTGCAGCGGCAGCGCGCAAGAGGTGAGCAACGCTCGGTTTTATAGAGCGGACCACAGTGCGGGACGAGGAACCGGGTGGAGCGGCGCGGGCGTCGAGGAGGGGGGAGGGACCGAGCGGACGGTAGAACTCGAGGGACCGTCGAGAACTCAGTCATGCGAAAGAACCAGCTACACACGGCGAAGCAGGAGACGAAGAGCCGCCAGCAGCGCGGCGACCGAAGAAGGCGACGCACACGAATCAGATTACATCTCGGGGTTCCGTCCATAGTTATACTTACCGCTTATCTTTGTTCCTCATTTTTTTCTCTTTCCTTCTCAATAAACTTTCAATTCGATCAAGCTTCGTCTCGTCACGAATTTTTTGTCACGCGTAAATTTTGATCGTTTTTTCTCGTTCATCTCTTACGCACGAGCATTCTCTCTCTCTCTCTCTCTCTCTCTCTCTCTCTCTCTCTCTCTCTCTCGTGATTCGTACGGGCTCCAAAAGTTTGGTAATAATTTAAAAAACTTTTTATTTCCTTATATTACCTAATTTTACCGTCTTATATATCATATAATTCTAAGATTGTTGGGTGTTTTTTTTTAGTCGAACCGATCGACCGAAATCGATAGCGTCGATTGTTGGTGAACTGGCGGACCGAGGACTGGAGAGAGATGGCGGAAGGAAGGTGGTCGCGGGGAGGGTGTTATTCGTTATCGGCCGAGCTCGTCTGAAGATAGACCGGAGTTTGACCGCTCTGGCCGACTTGTATTATCTGCTGTTGCGCCTGTATCGGTGCAGCTTGGATTATTATCGGCTGATTACTTCCTCCTTGTACTTGCATTCGAATCATTTGCAATTGCTGCTGCGTCAGTTGAATCTTGAACATGAAACATAATGCTTATAATGATGAGAAATATCAATTTAGACAAATTATCATTTCATTGAGCAATATTCGTTCAATTTTATCAAATAATATTGGGATGTTGAATAAGTTCTCGCTGTGCTTCTCGTGAAAATTAAGGCATCGTCAGTGTAGAATTTTCAAAAAATTGATTTTTTTTCGCATTGTCCGATAGTATAGACGGTTCTAAACACGGACATGGCATCGCCGATTGATCGTAAGTAGACAATTTATATTAAAATTCCGCACTCGAAACTTTAAACGCGTTTTTCTCGAAGTGTGGTTTTTTCAAAATGGTGTACACTCTCAAAGGAAGAGTTTTCAAGGTACGCGTCTCAAATTTTGACACAACATTCGTCACGTCATTATTTATCTTGCTATGGAAGCATTTTTTTTATCTTCATATTTTTTCTTAACGAAAAACTGTCGAAAGGATAGACTAAATTCGAAACACATTTTTCAAAACGCGGCCATTTTGTCAATTTTGATTTTAAAAAACCTCCATAGCAAGATAGCGGTTTTCATACTCATTAATAACCTTTTTACAGATTTTGTTCCAGATAATATTTACGGCCACAACCGTGTACACCGTGGGTGCTCCTTTTTTTCGAGGACATTTTCAACCCTTAAAAAATGTAAAATAAATAAAATAAACGTTTAAAAATCTATTTTCCGTTCTTCATGAGTGCTTTGAATTGACAGAAAAAAATCACACTAAATAGCGTATTTTAACCATCGAAAAAAAAATTGCGAAAATCAGCTATTTTTCGACCCGTTACATTGTGATAGTTGCTTAAGGTAGTCCTATCGCCAGGCTTCATCTATAGGATTTTCATAATTTTTTTTGCGCTTCACCAAATATATTAATAATCGGCTCTATAAAATTTCAGGGTTGGTTATCGACCCAATTACAGAGAAGAAAAAAATTAAAATTGCGTGTTTTTGTGAAGCAATTCCGGGACGACATACAAAAACCTAATTTCCGGTCGCTAAAGAAGTGTATATAACAGTGGGAATCCGTCAGATTCTTAAAAACAATCAGATTTACATACTTAACACTTGTAGTAATCCAATGATCTCGAAAAAAAATACGCTTATTGACCTGATTTTTATATAATATCAAGTTTAATTTGAACTTCCGGTATTGGATTTATTACCACTTGCTACGATAAAGAGACGTGACAGCAAGGCAACAGCTGACTGTAGTCCTAACCTCATCTCACTCATTCGAATTTCCACACATATTTCATTTTTAACCGACATATTTCGCCGACACAAATTTTCCACGCTTTTTACCAGTCGTGGCCCGAATACAATGCTTTCTATTTCCCGCACCTGACATCGTTTTGACAGATCGACGTTGAAAAGCGTGGAGGTTAAACTCGCCTGGTTGAGTAAAAAGGAGATAGAATCAATGTTGCCAAATATCAAACATAGAAACACTGCGCGAATCGTTGGAATAACTATTTTTTCATTTTTCTAATTAAATGTGAACATTCATTAAACAGTTTACACATGGAAAATTTTAGTTATTACAAATGATTTTTTTTGTATATGTTAAAAATATAAATTGTACAAGTCTCAAGTATGAACAGTGGTATGGCTAGTGTGAAGCGATAGGACTTCCTTAATGCTTTATGTGAAAAAACCATTCCTCGTGCTTCAAAATGTTTCGAAACTGTCGTGTGACCAACTCCTAATGATTCTGCCAATTCAGCTAGCGTCTGACACGGGCCTTCATGAAGTAACGCCTTCGATTCAACACATCAAAATCATTATTTTCAAAGTGTCTAAAGCAATTTCTGCATGTTGTTTCCGACAGAGCATGGTCGCCGTAAGTCTCAACAAGAATTCTGCGTGCTTCAGCTGCAGATGTTTTTTGAATAAAGTAGTGCAGTAAAATTCCCCGCAAATACTCTCTTGTTGCCACGAAATTTGACATGTTTGACACTATGGAAAAAAAGTTGTGTACACTTTGGCGAAATGACATGAACTGAATTTCAAGCTTGCTTATAGTACTTCTTCACAAATGTGTTACCATCTTAAACTACACGCACGGAGTTCTGGTAACGCCATCTGTTGGAGAACAGCGAAAACTTATTCGACGTCCTAATAATTTCACAGGATAAATTGAATGTAATAAGAGAAAATTAAACAACAGAAAAACGTTCGGCAGTTTACAATGAAAAGTTGTAATACTATTAATGTATTTCGGGGACTCACAGGTATCTGTTGTATATCACCATTCGGTGTAACGATTTGTTGTACTATCTGTATACCGCCCGCCTGCGAGTTCGCTGTTTGTTGAGGTTGCTGTAACTGTATTACTTGCTGATTCGACGACTGCTGGGGACTGTGCAAAGTTACAGTGCTCAGTTGTGTTTGCGTCGTACCGACGTTATTTTCCTGCAACAACAAAACATGCCGACCGTGACACTTGTATCTCGGGGTAATAATGATGATTATTGTTTTACACCCGCAATTGTGATCATTTATTAATAAATACAGTATCATATTGTATATATTATTCATTTATTATATAATTTATTTTTATACTATATTTATTATTTATACGTACAAAAAATTTTACTACAATGTTACAACAGGGTAATATTGGGACAGTATGAAGGGCATATTCTATCCATGAGATAATATTTTGGGAATGTAGTTTCTTTAGCTCAATGGTCCTCCGCATGCCTTCGCGCAATTTGACGATTCCATTTGTTTCCATTCAGTGTTGGGCAACATTTAATTGCTAGGGTAACTAAAAATTAACAATTAACCCTTTGCGGCGTAGTGTAACACTGGTGTTACACTTAATTCAATTTAGATTTTGACGATTCAAAAGTGTTTTTCAATTAAATATGGCGGTTGTAAATGCGTTTCAAGGTTCGTAAGACTTCAATAACTAATAAAACATACCTATTAAATTTGTATTTTTCACGTAGCGGGTGGCATCAATAACGAGTGCAAAAAAACGTGCACGTAAAGAAAAATGTATGGTTTTAAGGCTTCATTAATGGTTAATCACGACTAAAACAATCAATTATCTGCAATTGTGAAAACTGACGATTAACAAGCAATTCATTGTTCATTGCTGTAGTCGTAAGTCAAAATCAACCAAATGTTAATCGTGACTTTTCACAATTAGAAACTAACAATTGAAACTGATTATTGTATAGGGCGCGGAGTGGCGTCAGAACAAATGTGTAAGTTATTGAAATACGTATATGAGTAACAAATAAATGACTAATATTAATCATCAATAATATATACAATAATCAGGAATGAGGGGGACTAGAAGATAGATCAATAGAGTTGCTGAGAGGGGAGATAGATGTAAATATGTGTACATTTTTTAGGGAAATAGAAAGAGAGTGTAAGAAAAGAAAAACGGTGTTAATGGAGAGAGAGAATGAAGAGTGTGACGAAAATTAAATATAATAAAACAGCAAAGATATAAGTTAGAATGTAAGAAAGCGATGTTAAACGGTGTTACAACATTGTAAAAAGTCAAAAAGGCGATGCAAATAAAACTTCTCACTACAACTACTATATATAATAATCAATAATAATATCAAAATCTTTTTTATCTAATATCTGTAAAGTTAATTAGGTTAATTGTTAGTTTTAATTGTTTCTTAAAACATTTAAAAAAGTTAATTCCAATTGTTTTAATTGCGAGTTGCAATTAACATGGATCAATGCAAATAAATTAGTTGCAACATGCAACTAATAGTGTAATTGCCATCACTGTAAATGCAATTACTTTTTTAGGCAATTAATGAACTGATTGAAAATTTAATTGATTAACGTCTAACACTGTTTCCACTTTGCCCTCCCTAGTCAAGGTGCCACTCCCAGTCCACAATCAAAATAGTTTCTTTTCCGCTCGAAAATTCAACTTTTTTTTACATCTTGTTGTTTCCGCAATTTTCAAAATTTCAAAAAACTATCCGGTGGTACGAGAGTTTTATTATTACACTGAAAGTACTTTTTTTGTTTCCATTTCAGTCCACCCTAGTACCAGACCTATCGTGACCGAATGGCCATGCAGCAACGGCGGTGCTTTGTTTAAACAATAAAATTATTGTTGTCAATATTTTTCAATAAAACAAAATACTTAAGCTTGGCAAGACTATGTATTAGGCGTGTGTAAAATCCCGACCGCGTTATCGTAATACGCTCATCAGAAAAACAATATTGATAATCGACCATTTTTTTCATAACTCTAGACAAGGGGCTTCCAAACTTTCCACGCCTCCTTTCGGCAAAAAAAAAAGAAATGTCCACGCCACTGTCACATCTTTATCGATATTAGAGTTAAAAAACGCGCCCCCTTGTGTATTGTGACGGCCCTTAATTTGAAAATTTAATGCTTTAGACTCGAAATTGATTTCCGCCATGAAGAAGACAAAAAAATCTTTATCAGAAACGCTTGATTAGAGCGATTCTAAAAAAAATAATGAAATAAATTAATAAACGGCAAAATATCAAACAAATGATGAGAGAAATGGAAAATGTACCTGCTCGACTGGGCTGCCGATGTTTATCGTCTGAATTTGTCCCGTCGACGGTTGCACGATCTGTATGGGTTGAGAGGTAGCTCCGTTGTTCTGAACGCTCTGATTTGCGGTCGCCTGCTGCTGCGCCAGTTGAAAGTAATAGTGAACCTGATCGGAATTCATGGAGGTGCGAACGATACTCTCGTTCTGAGCTTTGCTCTGTTTGAGTTCGTCGCGCGGTACAATATCGATGAGGAAGTCGAACTGATCGTACTTTGTGATCGCCATGGCTATGTCGTTTCTCTGTAGCGTACGCCTCTTGTTGTCCTCGGTGTGGACCCAAGCTCTAAGCGTGAGCTCGTGAATAAATATCTCGGCCGCTTTGGAGAAGAGCATAGGCGCTTCTGCGCTTATCATCTTCACGTCACCGTCCAGCTTCATTATCTTCTTTATCCTGGCCAGCGGCAAGGATTGAGTCTTCAGGTCCATCTGTGAAAATGCGATATCGTTTGAGATAGATCGACGAATTACGTGAGGTGATTGAGACGAGGCAGAATACACGCCCTACCATTCGGGAATCCAAATTAAATTTTAATAAATTTATTTCTATATAAATATATAATAGTAAAATTAAAATAAATATATATAATATTGAAGAAAGAATATGAATACAATGCGAATTTTTGATCGGGGAGATAAGATTGCTGGTTTGGGCCAAAAAGGGAGGGCAGGGGTTTCAGCGTGAAAAAAAATACTTTTTTGCGATTTTTTTTATCTATATGGATAGAGTAAATTTATCGAAACCTTTTGTACATTGTTGAGTGTCATTTCAAGAACATTCCGTGAAATTTGTACGCGAAAATATCCACGAACAAGCCGGTGCCGCGTTTTTCTCGAAACCACTTTTCCAAAGTCCGTGTTCACTGCCATTTGAAAACTACATGACCGATTTATTTCAAACTTGGTACACTCTTTCTACATATAAAATACCTCCCCCCAACGGTTAGTTTGATTTTTTTTTACATTGAGGGGGTTTTCCACCCCGAAAATGGCGGAATTTTTCGTGAAAAATGGCACTTTTCACTTTACATGATCACCAAAAATTTAGAAATGATAAAAAAAATATCAAAGACCGTTGGGGGAGGATTTGATGATACTTTGACTAAATTTTAATGGCACTTGATTTCAGATCATTTCTAGCTGAGATACAGTGAACACCGCAAATCGTGTTTTGCCAAAGGCGTTCTTGGAAAAGCTTTGTCACCGGCTTGTTTGCGGATATTTTCGCGTACAAATTTCACGGAATGTTCTTGAAATGACACTTAACAATGTACAAAAGGTTTCAATAAATTTACTCTATCCATATAAATGAACAAAATTCGCAAAAAAGTGTTTTTTTTCACGCTGAAACCCCTACCCTTCCCTTCAGGGCACTTAACGGGCTACATCTACCTAGGTATTCCAAAAATATTTTTATTCGAGAGTACAGTCGAACCTCGATATAACGAAATCCTCGATATAACGAAGATTTGTCCATTCCCTTCCGATAGACACCCGAAACCTTGATACAACGTTATAATCATATACATTATGCTCTAATTTCTAATTGCTTGTAAAAACGCTCTTATTTAAACCGTTCAAACTGAAAAAATGTTTAAACTTTTTTTGCAAATCAAAGAGTACGGGAAGCTAGACTGCACGCCGATGCGCAACTCCCGCGGTGACCGTGCTGTAACACTCTGCCACAGCTCCGTCATTTTGATGATTAATTAATGAAAAAAAATTGTTTTGTATACTTAAATATACTATTAAAGTATACCTAAAGTTTGATAATTGTAGAATAATTATTTCTTAGTTTAAAAAACCCCTCAATATTGCTTATTTTTTCCTGTTTAAATGTATATCCCGCCTTAAACGCGTTTTTCTCAAAACACTGTTT
Organism: Ophion slaviceki; assembly: GCA_944452715.1. NCBI lineage: Eukaryota > Metazoa > Arthropoda > Insecta > Hymenoptera > Ichneumonidae > Ophion > Ophion slaviceki. The sequence goes on from OX101789.1 coordinate 32,643,210, forward strand.
TCAAAGTCGGCGGACATGATGTCTCGAGAACCACTTGATGGATTGTTTCCAACTTTACAGGAGATACGATGAGAAACATTTCAAGGTCGTTGACGAACCCACTCGTTTAAAATCGATCTCCATTTTTCAATAGTTACGTAAAAATAACGACTTTTCTCATAGATTTTGTATGCTCCAGTTTCAGCTCGTTGCCACGTTAAAAAAGATTATTTGAGAAATCGACGGTCGTCAACGACTCGTATTTATTGTTGACTTGAATAACTCGTTTAGTTTTTAGATTTCGGATGGACCTTTCAAGCTGGAGTGTCCACCGCCACACGCCGTGGAAGAAATTTCATCATCTGCCAGCAGCCATGTATTTCTGTATTTTTGGATGATTTTTTCTAGACTCTCAATATATGTACCTTTGCGTAAAAAGAAAATGCGTTTGTCTTTCACCAGCCGTTTCCAAGAAAAGAAAATTGGCAATATGACCATTTATTTCGAGCCTCTAAATAGATGTTGTCCCGTAAGATGCAAAAAAACTGCGGTGCGCTTTTTTTTCCTCTTATTCTCTGCTATTTTTTCACTCACTACATGACTTCGAACCTGATCCTGTCTTCTGCAATATTTCTACGCACAAACTCGCGTGTAAATTTCGGGCGTATAGTGATAAAAATTCCCATTGGAGGAATCCCAAATCACCAAGATTTACCGCCAATTGGCCTCTCAAGTGAATCAGTACACTTTGCCTTCTCATAGGCTAGTGCCATTTGCGAGAATGCGCTGTAACTCAAGAGCGGTGGAGTTTGAACCGAAACATCCACAGGAAAAAGAGTTTGAATAAAAAAATATTATACAAATTGCGTTTTGGACACAGCTTCTTGTTCAAAAAACAACTTTTATATGCTTTTGTAAAATGTTCTGCTAATTTTTGTACTCAGTATATGACTTTGATCCTGATAATGTTTCCTGCAATTTTTCTACTTACAAACCCGCGTGTAAATTACAAGTAAATGGCGATAAAAATTCTTGGAGGAATTCCAAGTGGCCAAGATTTACCGCCAAGTGGTCTCTAGAGTAAATCGGTACAGTTTGCCTTCTCATAGGCTACTGCCGTTTGCAAGAATGCGCTGTAAGTCAATAGCGGTGGAGTTTGAAACGGAATGTCCACAGAAAAAAAGAGTTTGAAACTGTTAGTGTCCATCTTGAGCTAGCAACACTATCTTTCATTCTTTCAGGTATTCCTTTCACGGTGGGCCGTATGTTGCAGGGGCATAAGCAGGGCCCTTCTAAATCATCGGCTAATTACAATGGCGCATAATTTAAAAAATCAGTTACAATCAGTTATTGCACCCAACGATGAACTGGAATAAAAATTTCATGCAAATTTAGCAGATTTTTACATTTTAAATTTTTTCTGAAATGTCCCAGCTACAAAAATTCTTCTGCTAGTGACATTTTTCTACGTTTTATGATTAATATTTTGGTTAAACCTTCGGTGAACCCCTGTTTTTATTGTGGTTACGGAATCTTTAGATTTCTTTACACGCGTGACCAGTTTTTATCGGGCACCTAGAGTTTTTAAGTGTATAAATTATTAGATAGAAATGTGATCAGCGTGTCATCTCCACAAAGCACCGTATAAATGAGATGATTTTTAGGGTCGTAATTTTTCGTTAAAAGTTCGGTAACTTGGCTTGAAATTTTACTGGTATACCGGGATGTATTTTTACTCGATTATAGACGAAAATCAGTTAGTTGGCAAAGATCCGGGTTCGTGAAAAGAATACCTTCAGCTTTCCGTACGTACTTTCTTTCGCTTCCTCCACCTGTGCATTCTCATCCGGCAAACGAAATATACATGGAGGTAAGCACGTTCCCAACATGCGTACCTCTCAGCCGCGATAATCATCTAAAGTTACTGCCAATCACTCCAACAACTGCTTTTTGTTCCGTTGTCATCGTCAAGCTCGCCGCAGCACAAATCGGTCATTTTCTTTCACGTTTGTAGCATTCTCAGCGACTCACGTTCAAGATCAATGAAAAAACAATTCCGCAACAAGGGCACCGTCGAACCAATGAGACCAGGCTGGTTTCTCGTGACGATGTAACTCTCAAACTTTCGTTTTTTCGCATTCTCATTTGGCGTTCGACGAGAGTAAAGGTAGAAAAACATAGACCGATACCAGAAGAAGTTTACCGTCGTGATTTTCTTAATTTCCTCCGTGACCTTTGGCCAGAAAGTGCCCAACGCCTGTTGGGCCTCGGAGCTCCCGGGCGATGCGATCTGCAGATCTCCATTCGAATCCCCCTCGACTTCGCTGTCCTGATTCCTAAGCGAAGAAAAAAAATTAGCATTTCTCTACGAGGTGAGCGTGTCCGAAGTCTGACTCGCGTGATACGCCTCCCCCCGCCGCTGTTACTTTTTACTATCACCCGTCAGTGTATAAATCTCGTCGACCAATCGTTGGTTTACTCGTCGCGAAAGTGCACACGACGGAAAAAAAACACTATTTTCCTTCGCGACATAACCTCGAAATAACAAACCCCGTGGTTTCTTTACTCACGCGTTAACGAAGAACACGGACATCTTGCAACGATGCGAGAGCGTTTCAGACGGTTGATGCAATTGTAATCATTCGCGGAACGCGAACATGCCCTTATCCCGTAGAATTGTTATTCGGTGGTAGGTTTGAAAATAACGCGGCTGATGTATCGACGAACGATTGCTTGGGCCGAATATTTGCGCCGGAAATTTCGCCAATCGCCGCGTCTCTCGATTAATGTGTACGCCAGTCTACACTTCGTTGCATTCTGCTATATCGCACGTATTCCCCCACCAGTCACGCGTGCCTGCATCGCGCGCGCAAACGCACACACGTGTGCATGCGATGAGTCGGGTATTTTCATTCGACCAATGTAGAGGGCAGCATGCTGCGTAATTGTACTTACCATCGGTTGGACTAGCAGAAAACTGCGAGAGAAAGATAAATGCTGCGGTTTTTCAGCTGTACTGCCGGAATGCTGAAATTATGCACAGATCTTCTTTTTGATAATACAAGTCACTGTTTAAATGGATTTTTGGCGCATTGCAATAGTTTTCGACATATCGAAATGTGTACCGTATGCTGGAATTTCAGTTTAGTAAAAGTCTCACGGTTTTGGAGATAAGAATCATCTGCTTTTGGTTTTTCGCATGCCTTTTCTACAAATGATAACTTTTTTAACCCGGTTTTTTACAAACACTTATGGTTATTTGTTTTATCTGGAAAAGTCTTCTTTCTAACCTTAAATGTCAAGGAAACTTTATGAAAAAAGATCTCATGCAGAATTTTCATACAAACAAAGTCGAACGTCTAACTTTGATAGCCTGCGGTTCAAAAAAAATGTACTACGTATATCGTGCCAATTACTTCATAAAGTTGCTTAAGGGGTTCGGCCACAGTAACGGCTATAAAATCATGTGCGATTTTAACTATTTTTGTCGTATGAAAAAGTGATTCACTCATGAAATTAATTACACATCTATTTGGTATGAATATCGAGCTGTTAGAATTTTTTTAAATCGATGTACAAAATGGCCGACTACTCGAAACATCTTTTTTCCAATTGGCGTGACAAATAAATTCAACAATTTTCACTCGATTTACTCCAAATTTGAACGTTATGTTCCTAATTGCTTTTCGCAGACAAGTACATACGTAATTTCCTATTAATCGAAAACTTTTCATTTCATGAGCAGTTTATGAGCAGTTATAACGACATTTTTCAGTGAAAATTCATTTCTTAAGTTCAAATACCTCCAACTTTGAATAAAACAATATTTTTTAAATTCCGTACGTACTTCTCTAGGTATTCTGATGTAGATTGACGAGAATTTTTGTTTTTTGTTTTACTCAACTGAAATTCGAGCATATAGTAGATTATGTTCTGCCCTATTATGGACAGAAGGATCATTCATTCGTAACAGGACACCCTATATATTTGTATTATGAGGTCCTAGCAGGAATATCCTACTTTACCGACGAGATCAGCGCGTTCGTCGCTAGATCGCGTGGTATGTTTGTTCGGGTTTGCTTTCGTTTGCTCGGATTTTGGATTTGTTGGGTTTGGGTTTTTTTGTCTCCTCTTGGGTTTTTTTCTACATTTTTCTCCTAAAAAACGATCTATAAGAAAACTCGTTGAAAAAATTTAGGAGGTTATGTTCTCTCGGTCCATGTCCGAATGTTCGCGAAAGTTTATAAGGTTCTTTACTCGACAATTGCTTATAATCGGATGATTGTGGTGCGATTGTAATTGATGTAGGATTTGTTTTAACAGATTTATTTAATCGATAAAGTTAATAAAATACAAATAACAGAATAACCGTTGCATATACATTCGACAGAGACGCACTTTCATTCATGTGCGACCGAAGCGCCACGATCAGCCGTGCACGGCTTTGTAATTGCTCAACTTCTCGAAAACGTGATTCAAAACTTGTCTGGCAGTTGGCATGTCCGTGCTGTTGAATCTTATTATTTCCGCGAATTCTCTGATGTAATAATCGATTTCCGTCTCGCTGCTGGGTTCCTTCGAGGTTATGTATTTGTTCGTAAGTTGCGAGAGCTTCAGTACGTCGGAGCTGAAGGCCTCGTCGAGGTCGAAGAGTTCGAGCGCCGGAGGCGGAAGTTCTTGAAAGCTCGGCGGAAAGACCTGGCGACAAATCGGACTTTTCACTTTCCTAAACCTAGTCTAATGTTTTTTCTCGTGCATTCGCAAAATTCAACGTTTACGTTATTAACAAATTGCGTGTTTCAGATTTATCGTAGTTTATTCTGTCGATTAGATCGAACTACGGCGCTCGTGCGCGACAGTCGATTACAGCGCTCGCGGCGCAGCCCCGAACTTCTGATTGCTTCGTTAAGCGGGCGCTCTCGCGAAAGTTCCAAGTTCGCCAGTCGTTTAATTCCTAACTTGAGCGAGCCTTTTCGCGCGTTACGGTACTTACCGAAGCTTGGGTGGGTGGTAGCGGAGTCTCGAAGTGCGGTGTTATGAGGGTCAACGGTTCGTGCTTCACACCGAGAACCTCGTAAGCCTTCACGCATTCCGGTATCATCGACAAATTGATCGAATAAAAATGATGCTTGAAGAGCTTCGTGTATTCTCGTGGTACGTCGATGTTGTCGAGATCCTGAGTGCAAACTTTCGGATTGTCCGCTTGTTGCGTTATGTCGGGCACGAAGTTGTACTCGTTATACTGAAAACCGATAAATAATCATCACAGATCAAATACAAAAAACACGATTATTATCTTCATCGATTGAAAAAAAAATATATCGCTGCGCCAGTTGGCAGCGCCGCCACTTGCAATTTTCCCTACTTTCTGTAATTATCGTACTCACATCGGTATCGTCCGTATAGACGTTATTCGCCGTTTGTTCTTCCGCATGAAAATAATCAAAAATCATTTGGCGAAGCTTGTCGTTCTGTTCCTTGTCGATGTAAGTGTCGCTGAATATTCTTGATGAGCCCAAGACGACTAATTTGCCGGCACGGTTCGGTCCCGAGTAATAGCCACATATAGGTCGATTCGTGGGTATCGCGAGGGTACCGGTCGACAAAACAATTCCCGCCGGTTGAACGATGTTCAGGGTTGCCCCATAAGGGTACACAAAATTTAGCTGCCTGTGATACGTAGGAACATTGACAATAACAAAATAGTAATAATAGCTGTGATTGTAATAACACCAGAATAAATTAATTCCAACAATAACAATAAAGTAATACACAATAACAACAACCATTATAATGATAATTATCATTATTACTATTACACAATTATATACCTATTACAATTGTTATTTTATTTCAAATGATTGTAATAACAATGATGAATAATCATAAAAATTAATAACTAATACAGCCGTAATAATAATAATAACAATAAATATAATAAAAATGATTATAATTATAAAAATATTTTTTTAATAATAATAATAACGACAGTTATGATAACAGGTATTATAATTATTATAATAACAATTATAAATAAATAAAATAATAATTATTGTTATAACAATTATATTATTATTATAACAATAATAGCTATAGTAACAGCCGTATCAATAATAATAATAAATAATAATTTTTCACAATATTGCTGATTTCGAACGTACAATTTAAGTTTTTGTTCCTTCCTTTTTTTCAAAATCAATATTATCATTGGTTTTTATGGGATCGATTAAATTAAATCGAACTATACTCACGCGTACTCTTCGCGATTTTTCAACAGCTGCGACTTGTTCGACAATCCTCGCGTTATAAGACACTCTTTCGGATGGTAGGTTTGACTGTAATTCATTCGAACGACGCTGTCTACGAGCGTCACGTTGTTACGATATTTGTTGTAAATTTTTTCAATTTTTTTTGTCATACGGAAACCGGAAGTAAATTTTTGTAAATTCATATGGATGTGGGTATAGATATACATATGGATTACCGTTGTTAACCATTATTCCATACTCTTCGAGAAGAAAATTAATATTCGTGTTGAATTTCGTTTCACCTCCCTCCCCGAGCATGACGAGAACGTTACCGCCATCGCTGAGGAAACTTCTTATAGAATTCATCTCGATCTCGGTAAATTTACTACGCGGTCCAGCGAGTACCAGCACTTTGGCACTCGCGAGCGTTTCCTGCGTCAGGACATCGTTGGTCCTTTTGAGAATTCAATTTTATGATGTATTAATGTTATTAAATTAGATTTTGTTAATTAAGGTAAATTGCTGTTCGGGTGTTCGATATTTAAAAAGTGAAACGAAAGTTTTCGATGACAGCGCCCCGTGCGACTTTGCGGAAATTTTTGCGGTAAAATTCAGCACGGTGTTAAAATGATTGTGGGTTTATGTTATCAAGGTTAGCAAGGACGATAGTGATGTTTGATTGTTTTGACCGGGGCTGGACATTTTTAACGCTGTCGTCGTATTTATGTTGGATAAATTCAGTGATCGCGACTTTTTAATATTAAGTATGAGGTTAGAACGTAAATGAACTGTAAAAGTTTTTTTTATTTCTTGAAGCCTTCAATGAATTTTTTATATTGCGGCGAAGTAGAAACTGTACCACGTGACACATGAGTGCGAGAGAGATGGCTGAAATTCACGAACGGGAATTTCTCGGAAATGAATAATATTTCGGGCAAAAGAAAATCGTTGAGCTTTGCGTCAGTAATTCTACCGAGCCTAAGACTTCGTTTTTCTTGGTAAAGTTAACTATCCATGAGAAAACTCTGTTCGAAAATTTGTGAGGTTGCGTTGACCATGTACATGCCCTCGATTTAGCAGAAAACAAGTTCTTATCACTCACGCACACATTAACGCGACCGCAGGTCACAAGGATTACTTTACAATACAATTATCTCTAAACACCGTGTTTTTTTAGTGGAACGTTTTAACTTCGTCTAAGATCGATGTTTTTTTGCGTGAAGAGTTAAAAAAAACATACTCGACAAACTTCCACTTTGGTTTGAGCTTCCTCTGGAGTACTTTAAACTCCTCGTTAAGCCTCCTCTCGTTCTTCGACGCGTCGAATATTATTAAGTCGGAATTGGCATCGTTGCCGCCAAAAATCGAATTCATCGCGTAATTGTCGAATTACAACCGCGTGTGCTAACACGAGCGATAAACAAACAAAAAAACTTGTGCGCAATCAACATACGTGAGTGGGTGCAAAAGATACATCGAAGCTATGCGTCGGAAAGCATCATTTTTGTTGCCCCTGGAAACGATTGTTTCCCGCTGTCGCCAAACAGGCCCCGTTTGCCTACGTTTCACACTGTGGAACGATCGATAATTGTTTCGAGCTCGTCTGTTATACCTACTGATCACGAATACAAGAACAATGCGCATTTGTCTATTTTTTCCATCATCTCTTTTTTTAAAACAATTACCGTACTCGGCACGAGACAAGACTAACTTTTTGCCCGAGCTGATGCTCGGAATTTAGTTCGTGCGCGCACACCCAGATGGCAGCGCGTTCCGACGCACTTCGCGAGGTTCCCGTCCGATGGCGCTGTGTGACCGGCGCGGCGAGCGCGATACAGTCAGTGGCCGTGGGAGGTCGCGTAGCCTCCCTACGCAAGTGTCCAGTGCGACCAGTATACCGCGGCACTTCGGGCCGCGTTGAAGTGTCCCGTCGAGTCGTTGGAGTCTCTTCCGAGCGAGACAGACACCAAACATCGCGCAAGTGTACTTACGCGGAAGGAAGAAGAAAAAAAACATATACACAAGTTGGAGCAGGCGCACCGAAGAGTCGTTTGATTCGCTCCGTGTCAGTGGTGGCAGTGGTTGGTTACGGAACTACGTGCCTAAGCACCGATCCCGGTATTTCGTGCGAGGTTATATTTTGCTACGTTCAAACGAAACGGCGCACGGTCGCGGTCGAGACTCCCCGTAAACAATATGGCTGGTGTATTTTTGTGCGCGGGTTATGTCGTCTCCGTCATTCATACGAAGTCTCTCGAGACGAGAAATTAGTAGTGTCACAGGAATTCGGGTCAGGTGAGTGAACCGCGCACGATACCCAATGTGTCTCAATACAAACTTTTCTCTCTCCCCACTTCCACCACCTCTTGTTTTTTTTTGTAACTCCTCGCTTCTACGAGCGCTGGAGTTGCGCGTTTCGCGCGGCTAGCGAATAAAATATGCCTCGCGGCCAGCGAATAAAATATGCCTCGCGGCCTCGCTATTAATTTAAAAAAACATATCTGATACTTTCGACCCGCTCATTTCTGCTCCAACGCCAACGAGAAAGCAAATCGACCAACTTGTTCCCCGACCAAGGTCAGTAACAAAATTCTTTGGTAACAAGTCGAAATAGCGAGGCAGCCACACTCTATGATATCTTTTAAATTCTCGCTTAATACACGCATCTCGGCACAATAACAGTGCGAATATTGCGAGGCAACGAAAGTTGCGAGAGCGAACTCTCGCGCCTGTTACGCTCGACCCCCCCTCCCGCCCCCCATTCGAGTCGCCGGCTCAGTCCGAGTGCACGCGCACTCGCGCGTCTCCCCCCACTCTCGGCACGAAGCAACAGGTTTTTTTTCCCTCGCGACTATAGCGACCGAAAGACGTTTCGCCGAGTACCGACGGGACTATCCCCTCCCCCCTCCGTCCCGCTACACTACACGAGGACGTTCTCCCGATTCCCGATCGGTACACAACGTGAACGGAGACGCAATATACGAGTCGCGACGATGAGGACGATATATGCGAGAATGCGCGCTATAATGTCACCGTAAAAACGCGTGCATTTCACGTAGCGACAATGAGTTACGTACCACGACTCGATCGGGCAATAAACGTCGCCCGGGTTACGTACGCTTTTTCCTTATCGCGTTTCACATCGCTAAATAATCCACTCGCTCGACGTACGACTCTAGGGCTGAAGTTTTACATATCGCATAGCATTTTTTATCGATTAATCGATATTATGACTCGTGCTAACTTTTTGTGCACTTCGCCGCGCGGATTGACACTCGTTGGGATTTATCGTCCGATGAATTCACCGGTAGAAAGGGAGAACGCGCCTGTTTGCTCGGGCCGCGCGAACACCCTTTTCGCGGAAAGGCTGTTTCGTGGAACGAGATCGACATCCGTTAAGGCCTCAGGCCACAGTAACGGGTATGAAATCATGTGCGAATTTAACTTTTTTTCGTATGAAAAAGTTATTTACTCGTTAAATTAATTACACATGTATTTAGCATGAATATCAAGCCGTTAGAAAATATATATATATATTTTTCGATGTACAAAATGGTCGACCACTAATATTTTCTTTTGTTATCTTTTTGTTAGGCGATCCGCGGCGTGACATTTAACATCCACAATTTTTTACCTAGAACAAAAAACAAAAATTCTCGTCAATCTACATTAGAATACCTAGAGAAGCACGTATGGAATTTAAAAAAATATTGTTTTATTCAAAAGTTGTAGGCATTTGAACGTAAGAAATGAATTTTCAGTGAAAAATTTCGTTACAACTGCTCATAAACTGCTTATAAAATGAAGTTTTCGATTAATCAGGAATTCCGTACGTACTTCTCTGCGAAATGCAATTAGGAACATAACTTTTAAATTTGAAGTAAATCGGGTGAAAATTGTTGATGTTATTTGTCACGCCAATGGGAAAAAAGCTGTTTCGAGAAGTTTCGAGTAGTCGGCCATTTTGTACATCGAAAAAAAATATATGAATCACTTTTTCATACGAAAAAAATTGTTAAATTCGCACATGATTTTATACCCGTTACGGTGGCCTGAGGGCTTAAGGCGAAGCAGAAGCTTACCACGTGAGACACCGAGAAAAATAGCTGGGGGTACGCTTCTCGCTCAGGGAGGAGTAGTGATGTTGCGGAAAGGAGGAACAGGCTCAGTTTGTGCTCTGTTGAGTACAGACTGGAGGACGAATAAACGACACGCGGATTTTTAACGGCTTTAACCTCCGTTTCGTCTTTAGACGAGAAGCCTGTACCACGTGATGGGATGCTGTTGACGTTTGCACCGTTGGAACGCAACGAAAGTTTTTTTTAAGCTGGTTCGGAAGAAACAATTTAAAATTCGACTAACGTTTTAGGGGCTATACCAGTGTGACATTTTCAAAAAATCGATTTTGTTGTTTGTCTCTTTCGACAGTTTATACTTTCAAGAATATCATTATCATTTATATCATTTATATCAATATCATTTTATCTGGCAAAAATCGATAGTTAAATCTTTAAACGCGTTTTTCTCGAAATGAGATTTTTCAAATTTGCTGACATTGTAACTCAAAGAGCAATTATCCGATTGACTTGAAATTTGAACTGAGTACTCTTGAATATATTTACTCTACAATGACGAAGGATATTTTTGATTGGATGAAAATTTACGATTTGGCATTGAAAAAAACGACCATTTTATAGGCAAGAAAACAAACTTTTTTCATAGCTACGCCATTTTGTTAGATTTGGATATTTTTCGAAAATCCTACGTCATTATGCAGGAAATACCTTCCAGTTTAACGACATTTTTTCCTTTTTCGGTTTCAGCTACTCAATCGGCCGAAATCATGTCAGCAGTGGAGTTTTTTTTTGCGCCTCCGAAGGCAGCGCATAAATCGCTTGAATCTCAATATTTTTCTATGAAAAAATTATGTAATATAGGTCAAATATAGCCAAATATATTCTCAACTTTCCGAAACATTTAATCGAGTACTTTTCTTCCAAACAATTCCCGAAAATCACCCAAATTTTCAGCGTTCACACTGGTATAGCCCCTTAACCTCCTATTTTTTTTGTGATAAAGAGATATTATGTCATTAACCACGTTGAAATGAAAAAATGTAAGCCTCTCCACCGTACCATTTCCGAGATATGAACGCTGAAAGTTGGCCTAAAATACACGCACTCAAACGTGACCTCCGAAAAATTTACCGGAAATGATAACTTTACGTAAAATTTAGTCGTTTCACCCAACCAACAAAACTTCTTATTCGAATCTTCGATTAATACGGAATTCACCTGCAAAAATTGCAGCTGATCCGGCGTGTAATTTTTTCACAATAATTTATTAAACTTTGCTATGCGGCATCTGTCTCTCTCTAAACGGTGATCGGAGCGTCAGCTGTGATTGCTAGGGGAAATTCCTAGACGGCAATTCACGCAGAATGCGATATGAATGTCGCCGAATGGATGCGCTGCAGATCATGCTGAATACAATAAGAATAGAATAAAATCAATAATAAAACGAAGGATAAAGAATTAATAAAAATATGTTGATTGTAGATCTTAATTTTTTTAAATTGATTATTACGTATACAAATATACATATGAAGAATGGCTGTAAATATTTTTATTTAGAAAACTTAAAAATTTCTTTCTGTTTTCGTTCGGTATATTTACCTGAAGATGAAACTTTAAAAACTGCCCAATCAATCTCTTATTATTTATCTGCGTGAACAAAAGCAGATCATTTTTCTGTAAAAAAAGAAACGACCACTCACACGGAATTATGCCATGTTTTGACATTTGTCAGGCCGTTGAGAGGCGATGTTTGAATTGTTCTAAAGTGAGGTTATGTAGCGTTGCCAACTGCTTAGAACACGGACTCACTAGTAAAGTCGATAATGATCAACCGAGTGCTCAATAACCAATGTCGATTGTAAGTATTTGTGAAAATGATCATAAATTTTCAATCTAATGGGTACCAAAATGAAAGTACTTTTTTAGCAGATTAAATTCTATGTATTTTAAACAATCGAAAGAAAAAAATGAAAATCGTTAGAATGGTCAGTTTTTCTTTCGAACTACCTTAAATATTTTATTTGTCATGTATCTGTTATTATTTCAAATCTTTTATAGATTCATATTGTAGATCGGTAAATAAAGAGCTTAGAACATTGTAGAAGGATTTTTAGACGCATAATATGCGAAAAGATTTTACAAGAATTCGGAAATATTAATTTTCGTTGCATGCCGACGATGCAAACTTCAACCTCATGTGATGATGACGTTGAAATTTGCAACGCAACGGAAATTCATTCTTTTCAATGACTCGATTTTTGTTTGGCCTTTTTCGATTCTGAGAATCGATTAAACGTTTTTACGTACTTTTATTAGAAATGTGTACGACCTCAATTTGCAGAAAAAAGGCTTTGGATAATGATAAAAATAATGAAATTGAAAATAAATTTAAAAATATCGTTGCGTTCCAACGATGCAAACTCCAACATCATTAAATTCGTGCGGGACAGCGACGAAACTTACGCAGGCATAACAATGTATCTTGATTTACAATATTTATATTCTATTTTTCATTTGATGTAGAAAATGTTTAATGTTCGAATTTTCCATTGGGGATCAATTTATTAATTGAATTACGATAATATCGATAATGAAGCAATAATGAGAATAGCAATAGTGCTAACTATAAAAAGGATAAAAATAACAAAGGAAAACATATTTTTATCATATTTTAATGGGTTACCTCGTGGCCGAAAATGGGGAATTTTCGTGATTTTTTTTTCAGGGAAAACGTGTGCAGGTTTTCAATTTTTTTTTACATTCATAAATATGGTTTTAAGCATCTTTTACAATTTTAGTATCTTTGATAATTTGTAGAGGCGAATTCGTCCAAATTGTAAAAATGGCCGCAGTCTAAAGTGCAAATATCGATTTTCGGCGAATAACGCCCTCAATGTTGAATCGACTCGAAATTTTCAGAGAATATCTTCGAAGCGTTATATTTTGAGAATCCGTTGAAAACCAAAAATTGATATTCTCAAAAATGTTCAACTAAGCCCTTAAACATATAATTCATTTGTTCTACCGGATTTCCGATGAATCAACAAATTGACCGCGGAAAAAAAATCCTCTAAGCAATTAGTAGAAAAAAGACCTTAATTAAAGGTTCGCAAACGTCGATTTTTTTTGTTGTGTTAAAAAATTAACGAAAAAAAGGACAAATTAGCGTAATTCTTCTTAGCAATTAGTATTTTTTCAAACCTTAGTTAAAAGTTCGCGAGGGTTAATTTTTTTTCTAAAATCTCTGTATCGAGGCACTCGCGAAGGTAAAGGCTGAAAAGTTCTCGGCCGAGATGCTATTCCTCATCCTACTGGCTCGTCCATACCTCGGGCCGAGAACTTTTCAGCCTCGCCCTATAGATCGTTGTTTCACTTTCGAAAGAAGCTTCATCCGTTACACTCGCGATCGCGAACGTGCCCACGTCCACATCGCCAACACGCTCAAATTTCCGAGCAGGAATAAGTATAGATCTCTCTCTTTCTCTCTCTCTCTCTCTCTCTCTCTCTCTCTCTCTCTCTCTCTCTCTCTCTCTCTCTCTCTCTCTCTCTCCGCGCTCCCCTTCCTCTCGCCACTGTAAACACAGAAACGAAAGAACGGCGTTTTGTATATACTCGATGACCGGACAATTTATATTGATTCGACGCCTCGTGTCACGTACTATCTTGCCTCGCCATTTTGTGGCTACTCGAGGTTACAATAACGATAGACTATTGCTTACCGCCCCCTTCCCCCTTTCACTGTCATCACATGACTTTTGCTTCGCCCCCCCCTCCCTCCCCGCACCGCTACACCCACGGATCGGTCTCGCGAGATGGAAAGACAAAAAACTCAGACATTCACGGGCTCGTGCAGTGGGCGAATCGATCGGGAAATTCGGTGAAAAATCATTTTTTTTCTTTTTTAATTCTTTTTTTTTGCTTCAGACAAAAAATCTTGTTCGTTTGCCCCTCCCTCTCTCTTTTTCCTTTCTCTTTTGTTTTCTTTTAGCGCACTTACGTGTGTTCCACAAAATTGACAAATTTTCAATGGGGTTGAAGTTTGCAGCGTTGGAGTGCAATGAAAATTAATTTTCTTGGCGAGCCCGAATTTATTTCGGCAGATTTTAGCCACCAAAATCGTTTAATCATTTTTTAAGATGCTCATTGGGCGTTCTAAGATTGACATTTGCAAAAAGATTTGGTATCATAATAAAAATAGGGAAATGAAAATACAAACATGAATTTTTGTTGCGTTCCAACGATGCAAACTTCAGTACCACAATTTTCAGATGGTGTTGAAGTTTGCATCGTTGGAACGCAACGAAAGTTCTTTGTACATTTTATTTTCCTTATTTTTATTATTATAGATCTTTTTTTTATAGATTTTTCTTGGAGACCGCTAAATAAATAGCTTAAAAAATGGTTGAAGGATTTTTGTAGGCAAATCTGCCAAAAGAAATTGAAGAGATTCAGAAATATTAATTTTCGTTGCATTCCAACGATGCAAACTTCAACATCGTTTTTTTGTATTATTTTTTTTTAATTTGAGGTTGAAGTTTGCATTGTTGGAATGCAAGGAAAATTAATATTTCTGAATTCCTTTAATGAGTGAGATGCAGTCAGAGGCGTGAAAAAAACGAGCATTTTCAATAATTTTTTTTAATAGTAATTAAGTTTGTTTTACAAAAGTGGTTACACCGACTTTTTATGTTATATTTCAACTTGACTTGCACAAATTTTCAAAGAAAAATATTGATTATTTATGAAAAATATCGCCATCTTTGTCGGACCCCCTTCGGGATGTAGTGCTTTGCGGTGACCATCATAAAATTTTACTCGATAATCTGAAATAGAAAAAACCGAAAAAAATCATTAGTTTAATAATAAATCTAGTCGTTAGTCGAAACTTTTTTTTTCAAAACTTAACAAAATGGCGGCTTCCGACAGATAACTTTCGATTTTCGACCAAAAAATCGCTCGATTATGGGTAAAAAAAAAAGAAATTTTCAACAAAAATGAAAATCCTTCGATTAAGGACTAGTTTTTAATGCTATCAATAAGCACGCCAAATTTGATCAAAATCCATCGAGTGGTTTTTCAATTATAGTGGTCACCGACTTGAAAAACATAGTTTCGAGAAAAACGCGTTTAAAGTTTTTCGATGTGGATACAGTATTATACGTTCGTAAAATTTTGAGCTCGATGGATGAAGCTATACTTTTTTTTATGTATTTTGATCCGCTGAATCCGAATATCACAATTTTTTGCCGAAAAGTCTGGCATTCAATCGTTTATAGCCAATTGTTAAAACAATTTTTCAAAAAATTAAAGTTTTTCTGGATGAATTATTTTTAAAAAACATTTTGGGCAATTTTAAAACGAAAGTATTCTTTATACAATTCTGCTAAAGTTCATAGTTTTTCAGTAATAAATTTTTGAAAATTTCTGAAAGAGTTTTTCAATTTTACACTTGTATTTATTTTATTAGTATAGAAATACCAATAAAAAAATTACATCGAATCATCAATTCCTGGCCCGTACAATAGGGCTTCTGGCGATGTGGAAGCTTCCAAAATATCAATTTGTTGTTGTCTTCGAAGCATTCTGCCTTCCCGGGTATTATCGTTTGCGCGTTTGTCAGCCGCTACCTGCCATGGGGACCCGACGCCCCTTCACTAATTGTGGGATATCCCGGAAACTATTCATCGGATTGACTTGAAATTTTCGAGAATATTTTCTAAACATCATACTCCGAGTAAATGTAAAAAAAAAATTGATTTTTTGAAAATTCTGACTGCATCTCACCCCTCAATTTCTGTTGGCAGAATTTGCCCACAAAAATCCTTCAATCATTTTTTAAACTAACGAAAATTCCTTTATTTCCTAGATATTATGGGTAGACATAGATAGATAGATATTTATAAATATATATTGTCTAGATAGAGGAAATACATTTTTTTATTTCCGTGTTACATCCGGAGTATTGTCTTTCATATTTAGGCCGAATATCTCTAATCAGGTTCCTGATAAACGTTTGAGTGATTTGGATGCTCTTGACGTTTGCATCGTTGGAAGGCAACGAAAATTCTTTTTTATTCTTTAATTTCCCCCCTTTCATTATTTCAAAAAATCTTTTTTGCAAATTCAGATTACAGATCTGTAAAGAAGCAAATGAAAAAATTGTTCAAGGAATTTCGTAGCTTAGTTTTGCCAGAAGAAATTGGAACAAACGAAAAATCATAATTTCCGCTGCATTCGAACGATGCAAACTTAAAGATCATGATTCGGGAGGGCTAGAATGTGCCAAGGAATTGGCCTACGAAATTTTCGTTGCGTTCCAACGATGCAAACTTCAATATCATACGAAAAAGGGCGCAGCGACACTTCGTGTGATTGCCTTGCGGGCTCGTACCCTGCGTCGGTGTATGTGGCCGTAAGGAGAGCCCCAGAGGTCGATCGAACGCGATTCGCTTTTGAATAATAGAAATGAGTAGGACGTCGTTAGTACGAGGCTCGATTGCTGCTAACCCCGAAACTTCATCGCAAAGTGTATACTCATCCGGCTATATATATATACAGGGTGTCCAGTTATGAATGGATAATCCTGCAACTGTCGATAGGTCAGATCACGTTCTACTACATGCTGGAATTTCAGTTTAGTAAAAGTCCCACGGTTTTCAAGATTTTGGGCTTTATGTTATTTTTTGGAAAAAATCATCTGTTTTTGGTTTTTTGCATGCCATTTCTACAAATGATATGAATCGACGATCACTAAGCAACTTTTCAAAGCAGCACCTCAAGCCACATAAAAACATTAGGGGGTCAGAGCCGTTCAAGGTCATTCAAGGTCACCTATTAAAATGAAATACAAATCTAAATATCTCGGATCACTACCAAATATTCGGTAGTGATCCGAGATATTTAGCTTTGTATAATCGATACTGACCTTGAATGACCTTGAACGACTTTGACCTCCCAATTTTTTGTATGCAGCTTGAGGTGCTTCACGAGATAGTTGAAAAGAAATGTACCATTCCATTAAAAAAAGTGGAGGTGACCTTCACTGTGCGTCAGTGCCTCCACCGAAATAAAAAAAAATGGTCGCATTTGGTGGCCCCCTTCACACCGTACAATTTTTGACTGGAACATTTTTTTGTGACGTCGATAGTTACCGAGTTATTTCGGGTGGCAGAGATAAGGGGGACACCCTGTATATATGCACACATACACACACACTTTGTGGTAAAGGTTCGGGGTTAGTGGTAGCCGACCCATATGTATGACGCCATCCATACACGTGTTATACACATATGTCGATGCATGTATGTCATATCTGTACATATAACACACTGACCGTATGTGGGGTAGATTTGGGGCTCATTTAAAAAATGTCAGGTGAAAACGAGAGTGCCTCGTCTCGTTGTCAAGATATGGCAATTAAACATTTATGCAAAATTGTGTCGTTCGACCCCGTCGTTTTAGCGAAACAACAATGCAATATTAATTTTCGTGAATATTTGTTTTTTATTTTTCATTTTTTGTTTGGATTCTAATGAAAATATGTCAAGTATCGGGCAATTTCTAGGACGTTGAAGTTTGCATCACTGAAACAGATAGATGATTGCGTTCTAACGATAATTATTTTTGGTCGATTTGGGCTGAGAAGATCAATCAAACGTTTTTGCATATCCTTATTAGAAATGTTCGACCTCAATTTGCAAAAAGAAGACTTTCCATATTGATGAAAATAGATGAATTAAAAATTATAAAAAATATCGTTGCGTTCCAACGATGCAAACTTCAACACCATGTATAAGCGAGGAAGTTTGCACCGTTAGAATGCGAGGAAAATTGTTTTTTTTTATTATAAAAAATCATACGTTGCGAATTTGTTGTAGATCGATAAATAAGAATTCGTAAAATTTGCTTGCGTGATTTTCATACCTCAAATTTGGCAAAGGCAATTTGGGAAATAATAAAAAATCGTTGTCGTTTCATTCCAGTGATGCAAACTTCAACGTCATCGTTATAAAAAACGCAATTAAAAAAAAATCGTAATTTCAAAATGTCAACCTTATGCAGACTTTTTAAATCCTTATTCATTACAATTATTATCGTCATTATTATTATTATTATTATTATTATTATTATTGACTTTTTTCGTGTTTCATATTTTACATTACGATATTGAAATTTACATCGTTGGATTGCAACGAAAATTCATTTTTTTAAATAGCAAAAATTTTTTTTGTTAATTTTGGCTATGAAAGTTGCTTGAATGTTATTGCGTATTTTCATTAGAGATTTTCGACCTCAATTTGAAGAAAAAAAAACGGCATTGAATCATTGAATAAAAATAAAGAAATGAAAAATGAAGAAGAAAAAAGAACTCGTTGTTTTCCAACGACGCTAACTTCAACGTCGTTTCGAATTTGATATTTCACATTTTATATTTTACATTTCAGATTTTACATTTCAGATCTTACATTTTAGATTTTCCATTTTAGATTTTCCATTTTAGATTTTAGATTTCACATTTTAAATTTTACATTTCAATATTTCATATTTAATCTACTTAAGATTTCGAAATCGCCGTAAAATTTCGCGATCATGTTGATACTATCGTCGGAAATTCGTGCGATCTTTCTTATGTTACCTCACGTCTCCTCGTGCTCGATGCCCACTTGCGTCACTGGAGTCGTAATATTTCGCGTTCCCGCGTTGATTCCCGGGAACATTTATAGCACGTGGATTGATCGACGAGGTGCATACGTTCGCGAAGAAAAGGAACATACAAGGGGGAAAAAAAGGAGAGAGAAAAAAGTTTTGACGGTTAAACGAGGGTGAGGCGCATGTTAAAAGTGCAGCTGCGATTTGACGCGCGCGCAAACTCACACACAAACACTCACACCGCGCAAAGACACGCGACGAGGATATTATGCAAGGCCGAATCGGTGCAACAAAAAGAGCGATACACAAAGCCCGATGCGCTTTGTCGTGCGCGCGCCCGAACGGGAGGTTCCTCGTTACCAATGTGTGCCACTGTGTATACACGCACCGAGAAATGAGAGAGAGAGAGAGAGAGAGAGAGAGAGAGAGAGAGAGAGAGAGAGAGAGAGAGAGAGGCGGAAAGAAAGGACGCCTGCCCCATCATTCTTTACACTGCAATCGTACTCTTTGCTATTGTATACCGGGTGTCTCCTTCGACGATATTGAATTTTGCATCGTTGAAATGCATGAATGATTCCCTCATTTTTTCATCATCCAAAAATCTTATCCAGCAAATTTGGCTATTTTTATACCAAATTTCACAAGAATCGGTCGATTAGTTGTCTAGCCATACGTCACGGCAGTTTTTAAAACGCAGTTTAGAAGACCGTGCAATACCTCCACTATTTTTAAAGATTAATAGATTAAAAAATACCACGTGCAGCCAAAAGTAATAATAAAACATACCCTACACTGAGAAAAGAAAATCATTGATCCAATATCATTGGTGTTATTGAATGAAATTTCGTCGATACAATTGTAAAATTGTTGGTGTAAATGATCGGATTTATTAGTCCAAACAAAACGCTATTGACTTTAATAACATGATAAAATTAAAAGATTTTTTTTCATTCAAAAGATATATTGTTAGCCGAGAACAATATATTATTAAATTATCTAAAAAATTAGCGCGAACAAATTATATAGTTTTGAATGCATTTCCTGCAACGAACAAAAAAAGCGTTTCAATTCATAACATGAATTTTGTTGATTCGAGTACACAAGGAAAATTGAATTTCGCTCGGTTGATTCAGATAAAAATTTTATTGAGTAAATATGTTATTTTATTTTTTTCACCATATCCGACATTGATTTCCAAGTACATTATTCGTTAAAATATAAATATTTTATTTTGATTGAAAAATATTAAGCAAATGTCTGAAGTGGTTAAAAAATTATGCGAAAATAAAAATTTTTTCTTGCGCATTTGGTTGAAAAAATGCAACCAAATCATGACCGAGCGCCACCGAAATTATAAGTGTGAGGAAACCTGTAGTTCTCGGATTAACCGCTAGAAGCCGCACGCGCGCTCGTTTCTCGTAAGCGTAGCGCGAACCGAAAATCTACTTAAGGAGGTACACCAGCTTCATACAATGTTGCCATGCTAAACCATGGTCAAATTTCAAAATGGTGATAGATCAATAAAATTTGGTGAGTATATTCTTTAGTATTATATATGTCAATACAATTTTTATCAGATTTTTTCATTGTGCCGTTATCGAATAATTGAACATTGAAGTTCACGTGTATAAGCATAGCGTTTTTATAGATATAGGTATATATTCCGGGTATAAGAATAAACGCTTGTGAATTATTTGTAAGAAAACGGCACAACCAAAAAATCTGAAAAAATTTGTATCTACATGAATAATACTAAAGAATATATTCACCAAATTTTATTGATCTATCACCATTTTGCTGAAGCTGGTGTACCTCCTTAAACACCGGAGAAACTCTAAAGAGTATCGCTTCTTGGCCTGTGGCTAAGATCAAAGTGTAGTATCTGTTTTTATCAGTTGAATATCTGATATTCTCTCCATGGATATTCCAATGGATATCTGATATTCTCTCCACTATTATCGTGGATGAACATTCTAATGCTCACTTTTTATTGAAGATTTAAAACAAATAGAAAATCTTACGTCCCATGGCATATTCGTTTCGATGCAGTAAAGAAATAATTAATGCCATTCTTAAAGAAACCGTTATTTTCATGATGAATTCTTGTTTCTCATGAAAAAAAATAAAGTATCATTCGGCTGATTTTCCACTGATCATTCTAAACCGGGTCAAAAACGTCCCCCGTACGTTGACTTCTTGGACATATGACGGAACGCCACACGCTGTATACTCGCGTCCGCCTTTGTCATGCCGTCGCGACGCCTTCGTCGATACGCGTGTTTCCCCGCCATGTAACGCGACGTTCAACGCATCTTATTTTTCCTTTTAGTTTTACGATCTTTCCGCCATTTTCGCACGAAAGTAATTTTTTTTATCGATTTTTTTTTCATCATTGCGCTATTCTTCGCTGTGGCAAAAAGAACTGTTTCGCGGCATCCAACGGGGGCGGGGGAGGAGGGGGGGGGGGGGTGGTGGTGCATGTGCAATATAGATTTGAACGAACGTGAGAGAGAAAATCCCGTTGAAAAAAAAATGCGGGAACGAACCGCTGTTGTTTTCTTTTTTATATGCATAATAATGGGAATTAAACCTGCTCAGCTTTGACCTCAAGTGTGCACCTGTTACTCGCTTAACAAAATATAGACGTATGCATGCAACTTTATGAGCCCGTACGGCCCTCGTAACGTTCAGCGAGTCCGTACATACATATGCATGTACACATATGTAGTTATCAAGCTCTCACTTCCTATATAGTTGTCTTTCTCTAAGAGAAAGAGAGAGAGAGAGAGAGAGAGAGAGAGAGAGAGAGAGAGAGAGAGAGAGAGAGGGAGGGAGAGAGACTCAGTCAGTCTATGCACTGTCATTTATATTTGGAAAGGTTACCCGTTGTACGATACGAAATGATAAACTTTTGCGGGTAGCGCCCAAGTAGACGTGCACATGCGAAAAAAAAATAGGAAGGACGAACAAACGAGAGAAGAATTAGACGGAAAAGCGAGTGGCGACAGATATAGACGTCGTTGAAATGCATGGTATTGAAGTTTGCATCGTTCGAACGCAACGAAAATTAGTATTCATATTTATATTTCTTAATTTTTATTATGACGGAAAAACTTTTTTGCCAATTTTAATATGACGTCGAAGTTTGCATCGTTGGAATGCAAGGAAAACGATTTTTTTTCACCAATTGCCTTCAGTAGATTTGAGCTACGAAAATAACGAAAACATTTTTTAGGATTTTTATTTAGTTATCTGCAATAAAACGGCTAAAAGTTATATTGGATAGTGATGAAAATAAGAAATTAGAATGAATTTTCTTTGCATTAGAATGATGCAAACTTCAACCACATAATTTTAATTGTAAATCTCCCGATGATCATCTTAAAAATAGTTCAGGGGTTTTGGTAGCTAAACTTGAGGAAATTTGAGGAAGGAGAAAAACTTCACTTTTATTGCACTTCAACGATGCACTCGATTGGAATACAGCGAAAATATATTTTGCTTAATTACCCACTCGTTTTTTGGCAACTTTTCGGTTACGACAATCACTCGCACTTTTTTTAGTCCTCTTATTGGATATCTACAGCATAAATCGCAGGATTTTTTATGAAAATAAAAAATAAAAAAATCACACAAATAAAAAACGGAGTTTCGTTGCATTCCAACGGAAACTTGAGCATCGTATATATACAGATGGATAAAGATTTACCATTCCGGTGGAATAAATATTCAAGGCAATGGAATCTTTTTTTATTTTATTTTTTTTTTACCTGGAGAAGAAGCCAAAAGTTGTATGAAAATATTCGCCGAAAAATAATGAGATTGACGTTCGCATCGTTGGAACGTAATGCATTTTTTTATTTCTCAATTTTTTATTTACAATTATCTGACGATTTTTTAGGTAAATTTTTCACTTTCCAATAATTTGCTTAGAAAATCGTCAAATAATTGTTAATAACAAATGAAGTATAAAGCATAACAAAAAATCCTACGTACTTTCATAGACAATGTATTTTTCAATGACAAAAAGCCTATTTTTTCGGCCTCTAGAGTGACCCAAGGCCTTAATTTATAAAGAGCAACATTGACTTTAGTAGATATAGCTACTATATGTTTCTTCCAGGATAAATTCGAAGACACGATGACCCCCAAGTTACGTATCTCATTTACATACGGAATAATTGAGCCATGAACTGTGGATTATAGATTATGTATATTAATTTCATTTATATATGCACCACTCCCCAATAAGATTACCTTCGATTTAGCAAGATTGAGCTTAAGGCGTTACCCCCACTTGTAGCGCAAAAAAGGCCTTTTTCATGAATGTTTTTAAAGAAAACTACAAAACTTTTTTAATCGATCAATATACCATCTTAAAGAACACATCTTGAAGAACTTTCAGTAATTTTTTTATTGAAAAATATTACATTGTTTAGTGGCAAATGGCCGTCAATGAAATAATGTTTTTATATACACGGTTTGCGGTGACCAACATTGCGGCGAAGTGGATCATCTGAAAAAAAAAATGCGGATGGATTTAGTCAAATATAAGTATAAACTACTCTTTAATCGAAGGATTTTAAAAAATATTCATTTTTCACAAAATGGCGGACAGTCAAAGTTAATGGTTCGATTTTAACGAAAAAAAAAATCGAACGGTTAAAGACTACATTTTTATGTATTAAATAAGCCTGCAAAATTTCAAGAAGATCGGTTCATTAGTGTTCGAGTAATCTTGGTCACCGACTTCAGAAATGCCATTTTGAGAAAAACGCGTTTAAAGTTTCAATTTCAGTTTACACGAAGAAAATATTTTTTTTTTGTAAACTTACATAGTCATCTATTCCGGGCATCAAAAAAAAATGCACTTCAAATTGCACTTAAAAAAAAATCGATTTTTTCAAAATCGCAAGTGGGGGTAACCCCTTAAGTCCATTGTAGACATCATACGTTGCTATCGCATTCACATCACAAGTGACTCTAGCAATGGCCTCATCAACTTCAGATGGGCTGCAACTTAAGTAAATCTGTAAATCATCGGCAAAAGTCGTGTGTTGTGTAAACAATAACAGGGTGTCTACCGACCTGAAAAGTCATGAAAAATCTTAAATGTCATGAAATTATACTCGACCCTGAAAAAGTCATGAAATATCATGAAAAATCACCAGTCTACCTGAATTATTATACCCTACTAAATTATCGTTGAGTCTATATTCAATATGAACTAACTTTGTGGTACTTGTCGATAGAGAAGCAAACATCGAATCGATAGAAAATAAAATGGAAGAAAGTAAAAGAAAATGATGCGTTATCTCAACATATTAGTTTTTCTTTGTTATTCGTGTAAAGGGACTAGATGATATTACTCAAAGTTCCTAAATGTATGTAATATTTTTCTAGATGTTCCCAAAATATATTTCTTTACAGCAATCTTGAAATTCTGTTTGTCTCACATTTTTCACTACATATGGAATTGTACAGTTTGGTGACTTTATCGTTTATTCCGTATACTTTTTATTGGCATACAACACACATCTGTTTGAAAGAGCAAAATAAATATATAAAAATTTAGAAAATCAGTCGCACTGTAGAATCATTAGGTATACTTCTATGCCAGAAAGTTATACTAAGAGTCATGAAAAAATCCCCATTCCTTGCCTTAAAAATCCTCAACTGTCATGCAATTTCAGTTCTGGTCAAAATTTGACACCGTGAATAAGTTAGAACCGATATCATTGATGAATAATGAAAACAATGGATCAAGAACCGAACCTTGTGGTAGCCAGCCATTGAGAGCACAGAGACAAAGAGTGATTCTTGTTGTAGAGGAGAAAGACAGGTAGACGGATCCGCGATACCACGTGAAGTTGGCATCGTCAGAACGCGACGAAGATTCTTTTTGAATTTTTGTTTTTTCATTTTCTCCATCGACCAAAATCTTATCGCGTAAATTTAAGCTTCGGATATCTAATAATTAGATATCTAATAATAGAAGTTTGTATTGTTCACATGCAGCAATTTTTTTTGTTTACTTTTAATTTCTTCATTTTCATCATTATTCAAAGCCTTTTTTTTGCAAATTGAAGTAAAAAATCTGTAACAAGAATACGTACAAACATTCGAGCGATGTTCACAGCCAAAATTGGCCAAAAATATTTGAACAATTTAAGGCCTTATATACGCGATTTCGCCGATTTTCGAAGGTACTTTTCTAAACGCGTTTGAAAAAAAAATGACAAATATTGACATCATTTTTTTACAGATAATTTATGCACATGGTTAAGCATATGTAAAAAAATCAGAAATATTAAATGGCAGAGATATAACATAATAAAGCAATGTATTTTTTTGCGCGCGCGTTGACGGTGAAAGATCTCGGCATCGATGTGGGTGTCTGAAAAAAATGAACATATTTATAATTGCATAATGAATGTATCTTCAGTGTGAACCAACAATATTATTTAAAAAAAATTATAATGAAAATTCGAAACTTAAAATTTGTTTACTCAATTTTCCGTCGGTATTTTATGTTGTATATTTTTTTTGTGTCATTGAAATTTTTGTTTCTGTGGATCACACGATAGGTGATGATACCAAGAATATGTTGTACAAATTTCAAAGCGATCTGAACCTTCGTTCAAGAGTTAGAACTTTCACAAGGTTCAAAAACGTGAATCTTGGAAAAACGGCTTTGAAGTTGGCGGTCGGGCGCGCCGCGCGGTATCTATTATAAATGCAATCTCACCTTATTTTTGGAATTTTTGGATTTTTTCAATTCTGTAAAGCTTACAATATTCCTAACCGTTCAGGCTAATGGAATAAAAAATAATACATTTTTTGTTCAAATTTTGAAATTTTTCCCGTATATAAAGCCTTAAATGCACGAATTTTCGTTGGATTCCAACAATGCACACTTCAACGTCGTTTTTTTTCGTAGTCCAAATTTTCCAAAAAACAAACTTCAGGCTACTGAACTTACGTTGCGTTCCAACGATGCAAACTTCAAGAGGAAGACTTAGATGGACATATTTCTCTTTTGCTTCTTGTTTTTATCATGTTAAGTGTCCCACTTCTCCGTATCGGATCGACGTAACGATACCCTTAAGAGAGAATAAAAATGAGACAGAGAGACAGAAGGGCTCCATTTTATCACTCTTCGGTGATAAAATGGACCTTACTCAGACTTCGGAGAAATTCCCTGGTGAATAAAAGCCATTACGGAGATAACTGACGGACGACTGTCTTCGGTTTCCTATGAATTCGGTTTCATATGGACGAATACGTATCGCTGTGCATGTGTGTGCACCCACACGAGGCGGATAGCAGAGGTGTGTCCACAGCACACCCTTCCGCGGAAACCATTAGTCGCTAACTCGCCCCCCAAGGGACAAGTCACCTCGTTTCCTTTCTCTGTACATAATCGAAGCAATTTATGTGTTTCGTTCTGTCAGGTGTTCTTGCATTTGAAAAAATTCCTTTGCAAACGTACTGTTTCAAGGTGAGCTTGAGAAAAATAATAATGAAATCATTGGGAAACTGTTTTTTTTTTTGTAATCGTGTAATTCTTGGCATGAATATTTCTCAACGTCTCTCTCCTTCGTCTCGAAGATTTGTAGGTCAGAAAAATCGATCGGTATCACGATTTTTTTAGCATCAATCTACAATGGATTTAGACAGATTATTTTTTAGAATATTCAAACGATTATTCAATAATAAACTTTTGTCATAATTTTGTTAAATTAAAGCAGGTTGATTTAC
This sequence comes from Ophion slaviceki, assembly GCA_944452715.1. Taxonomy (NCBI): domain Eukaryota; kingdom Metazoa; phylum Arthropoda; class Insecta; order Hymenoptera; family Ichneumonidae; genus Ophion; species Ophion slaviceki. Next base: position 32,669,923 of record OX101789.1, read on the forward strand.
CATCTTTTTTTTAATGAGAGTATTGGGACGACGAGGCCGGAATTTTACACACAATTAATTAATAGTCTTGCCAAGTTGGAGTTTTTTGTTTTCATTAAAAAATATTGATAAAGAAAGAAGTTATTATTATTTAAACAATGTGCCACTGATGCTGCATTGCCAATGCAGCATCAATGGCAAACAATGTGCCACTGATGCTGCATCAATGCAGCAAAATCGATTTTTTCTTTAACGGGGTCATCTAGTTTCTCGGCTGTTTTTTTACGGCTTTTTCAATAATTTTTTACGGGCAAAGCACCGAAATAATCAATCTCATTGTTTTTGCATAATCTTTATTAACATTTAAATAAGCTTTACAAATTTGTTGAAGTCAAAATATATAATGGAATAAACGTTATAGTGGCCGACAGGAAGACATCAAGTAAAAGAGGTGCTTGACGGTGACCAAGATTGCGGCTGTTCTGCTTATCCGAAATCAAAAAACCAAACGGCATTTTAATCTTCATATTTAAGACTAGCGATTGAACTAGAGTGAATTCTAAATTACAAAAATTGACTTTTTTATACACTTTTGAAAATTACATTCTATTTTTTACTCATTTTTTCTTAAGTTTTTCGCTCGTACAAAAAAAAAATATCGAAGCAATCATGATAATCCTAGTTCAATCACTGGCTTATAACATATTAAAGATGCTGTATAAATTTGAACAAGATCGGTGCAGCAGTTTCTGAAATATCGTGGTCACCGTTTCGAAAAATGGTGTTTCGAGAAAAACGCGTTTGAAAGTTCGCGCATGTGATTTATACTTGTGAACCACTTCGAATATCGAAAAATCCTTTGGCACACATTTTCTACACATGTTGTAGATGTGATTTATGAAAAGAAAAAAATCGATTTTTTCGACCCGAGAAACTAGAGGACCCCGTTAATTTCCCAAATTTCCTTTGGAGGAATTGAGCTACGAAAATCATGCAACATGTTTTAGGATTCTTATTCAGCGATCTACAACAAATTTGCAAAGTATCATTGTGGATACTAATGAAATTGAGAAATTGAAAAATGTTTCGTTTCATTCCAACGATGCAAACTTCAACCCCATAATCGGTGCAGGTGGTTTGGGCGTTGCAATGAAGTTCACATCGTTGGAGCGCAACGATTTTATTTTTACATTTCTTTATTTTTATCATTTAAAAAAACTTCCATTGCAGATCGAGTTAATTTTACGTTAAATTTTCAAATAAGTATACGCAAAAAAGTGTGAGTGGTTTACACAACCAGGATCGGCAGAAAAAAATATTTCAGTAAAAAATCAATTTTCGTTGCGTTCCAACGATGCAAACTTCAACGTCATGTTCCGGCGACTAGACCGATCTGAGATGAAATATAAAAATTGTACTTTCAGCATAATAATGAAGGTTTCGTATGGCTACTTTTCCGAAACTTTGACAATTACGAAAATGTCAAAATGTAGCACAAAAGTCATGGTAGGTATTGAAGTTTGCATCGTTGGAATGCAGCGATTTTTTAAAAATCTTCAACTACTTATCTCAAGTTTTTGGCAGTTTAGGCTACAAGAATGACGCGAACGTTTTTACTCATTTTTTTCCAAGTTCTACATCCAAATTTGTAACAAAATATTTTGAGCGATAGCAATAATAAAAAGAATTTTCGTTGCGTTTCAAAGATGCAAACTTCAAGAGCATAAAAGCCTAAGCTATTAAACTATGCAACAACAAATCCCATTTCCGAAATTTCAAGCGTATGCACACCTGTTAAGGGGCCAATCCACTTTGAAAATTTCAAAAATCGAAAGCAAGCAAGACTTGAAGAAGTCGACGATGATGAGCGATCAGAAGGGGTTTTGTACGGTGCAGGAATTGCCGATTGAGTTTAGGTAAGAGTTTTTCATAGTATAAACTTCAAACGCGTTTTTCTCGAAACAACGTTTTCAAAATCTAGCTCCATCGTATCTCTAAAACTAATAAACCGATTCTCTTGAAATTTGAACCACATATTGTAAACATGATTCGCAACAAGATGACCCTCGATGGTTTTAAAATGTTGATTTTTACTCTTTTTGTTGCGAAAAACTGCGAAAAAGCGCGTTTTTTTTTACTTTTTTCGTTTTTCATCTGCCATTTTTTCATTTTTTGATAAAACTTTATATCCGAGGGTCATTTTGTAGCTGGTGTCATACTGAATCTAATGGACTTTGATTTTTTTGTTTCGGACAAGCCGTTGTCGAGTTGTGATGGAGCTACCTAGCCCACCTATTTTTGAGGCGTTACGTTAAACTATAGTTTTTGTACTTTAAAATGATTAAAAATGAATAAAAATGAATCAAATTTTTTTTACATGCATTTCAAGACTTTATTAATCAATCCCGACAACTTTTATATTCATGTTTTATAAAATCCTCAATAAAAATGGCGAAAACAGCCTTTTTTCGTGGCTCCAATGTGGACTGGCCCCTTAAGAATAAAATGACACCGTCCAAATTTAGATTGTGACGAAACCTTTAAAGTTCCTCTGATTTTTTTGGGTCCAAAATCAATATGCTCCTGATGTAGAAGTTTGCAACGAAAATCCTTTTTTATTTTTTCATTTCTTTATTCACTCTACTATCCAAAATTGTCTTTTGCATTTTTAGGTTATGGACACCTAATCAGGATCTTTAGAAATATTTCAGTGATTTTTGTAGGCTAAAGGTGGCAAAAGAAAAAAAAAGTAATTTCGTTGCATTCAACGATGCAAACTTCAATACTATATATGTGTAAGATCTTCCGTGTGTATAATTTCCGCGAGTATACCGGATGTGCATGAATCACCACATTTTTATTATCAATACTCCACATGATTTATATTCCCATTAATACACGATTTTTCGTTGCCACCGTTGCTCTTCCTTTATTGTCGTTGACCTTCGATACGAGAGCTTCGACGATTCTAGTAAAAAAAATCGTATTTGTGCCTCGTATCGTCTTATCTTATCGGTCGGTCTTTCGCCGCTCCTCGCTCGACTGCAATAAAACTAAAATGCAAAGAGAGCACACGAGACAACCGCCTCAGCGAGGCTATTCTCATCTTGTCTTTTGTACGCACATCTATACGTGGTGCGCGAAATTTCATTGAATTACGTTCTGTCCGTCGTTGCACGGAATACGAGAGGACCGAAATAAAGTTTTATTGACAAAAATCACGAACGCTCTCGTCGGCGATGAGTAGCGTACATTTTTTTTCCCAACTCTTTTGCCAACATTGACGCAGAGCTTCGCTGCCTCGCCGCGTGTTTCTCCGTGGCGCACAGTACCGACCGAGTGTGCTTTGTTCTCGCTGGAAAATTCGTTTCCGTAAAAACTTCGAAAGGTAGGCGAAGTGAGTGAAACGCTAAAGACGACGATGACGATGACGGCAACAGCTACGGAGGTTCGTTTTCGAGGCGTGGCGCTGTGCTCCGCCTCCCTTTGGTCTCCTGCTCCCTCTTCCGCTTTCGAAAGGTCCATCTTCGGAAGTAACATTTCGAATGTGTACATATGAAATTATCGTTTTCGTACATTGTTAAAAATATATGAAATTCACGAAGAGGTACGTTGAAGATGATAAACTCCGTGAAAGTTTTATCGTTCGATCCTTGAGAGCGCTCCAAGCTCTGCTGAAGCAGCGCCGCTAGCGGCGCATTATTGTACCACATGTGACGAGTCGCGATCCCCAGAAGTCTTGGCGCCTCCTGCGGCCTAAGGTCGAAGCTCTACTATAGAACGCGCAAAATGACCTGACATTTGAATTGTTAGATAAAACGTATTATTTATTCGAAAAGTAGGAACACCCGGGAAAAAAAGTTCATATCTGAATACATCTGAATCATATCTGTAGAATCAGATATGATCAGACAAGAAAAATGGCCATATCTGTTCATGTGGTGTCATGACAGATCATGTACGCTTATATCTGAGCATGTATGATCATATCAGAGCCATTTTGATAATTTTGAGAGCAGACCCGCGTCCATATCGCGGCAGGTCTGACCAGATCCAATCCCCAGGCAAGATCTGATATTGTTGGACCAGATCTGATTTTATTGGGCCAGATCCGAACGTGTCAGGTAGATCTGATTTTATTGGGCCAGATCTGATCATGTCAGGCAAATCTAATCGTATTGGACTAGATCTGTCTGTCCGTATAAGAATAAATACCGTGGATCCCAGTAGACCTGGACATCTATGAACAATAGATCTGCCCATATGATAGAATCATAGTTTATCTGAACTTTCAGACCAGGTATGACTCCGACTATATCAGAGCAAATCTTACCCTGTTGAGGCAGATCAAATCTTGTTAGTGCAGTCATGAAGATATTAAAATGTTTACATATATAGAGCGGGGTTATTAAGGATGCATGGCAACTAAGTTATTTACTACTGTTCGAATTGAAACTCACTGAAATTGTAAAGGAAAATATCGAGAACTTTTTGAGATTAAAAAAACAAAATTTGCCCACGTGAATGCTGAGATAAACGAATTCAAAGTTGGGTCATTCAACACGGGGAACATAGGACTGTACGTCCAAAATTCCCTTTACATTGGCAAAAAAGGTATTTCCGGAGTACTCTTTTGTAAAAAAAACTTTTGTGCGGTATCGCTGTAATATGCATGATACGTTAAAAAAAAATCGACATGTGCCCATATATTTTGCGAGATATTGCGAGTTAAATGGGACCGTTTTCGTATTTCTTTAGCTCGTATGTCGTAACCACGACAACGTCAGGGAAAACGTACATCAAATCAGCAACTAAATTTGCAGTTAAAAATTGAAAATTCTTCTTTCTGTACCGCATGTTTTACTTTGAGCTGTGGTAAATCTCCTTTTTAGCTTCAATGAATACTACAATTATTTTATTTAGTCTTTAAATGCGATTTTTGCAAATTGCATAATCAGTTCTGTAACGACTCTGCAGTAGCTGCCATACATCCTTAACACGTCATCACTTGACGTGTTAAGAATTAATAATATTATAGTAACTCACATGATCACGTATAATACAGTCAGGTGAGGTGCCATATCTGATCGGATATCGTCTCATATCCTCATATATCGTTTCATATATTCAGATGTTTTCATGTGTGAACAACTGAACTGCATATACGATGAGGTATGAGTGCATAAGACTTCGTATATTTTCCAGGTTTGGTATCGTATCTGATGGGACAAAATTTCATATGAACGTGCCTGCTCATATATCACATCAGATATGTTCAGATATGGTTTCACGCTGCCAACTCGCCTTGGTACCTGACCAGATAAAAACATATATGAGATCTATACAGCGGAGTCTGGTACCGTATTTGATCGGATATGATCTTATACGAACAGATACGTTCACATATCACATCATGTATGTTCAGATACGAATTTACGGTACCAACTCGCCTTGGTACTTCGCCAGATATAAACAGATATGAGTTCATATATGGTCAGGCCAGATACTGTATTTGATCAGTTATGATCTTCTATATGCATATGTGATGTGGAATATGATCAGACCTAATCACATATGATACTGTAAAATGTCAGATATAAATATATCTGATACATATATGACAATATCTGAACCATATATGAACATATCCACTCAGACGTGAACTTTTTTCCCGGGTATTTTAATTTCAATAGAAGGTACAAACATGGAGGTTATGTGCGGAACACAATATACGATAAACGGCCGCGGTGCGAGATAACACGACCGTGAAACTTCGTGTTATCGTACGCCATCTTGTTGGAAGAATATGTCTTCCGAGTCCATGCCGTTTATGCCATTTATCGGATATTGTATTCCACACATAACCTCCATGTCTGTACCTTATTAAAATAAAAATATTCGTACTTTTAAAATAAATAATACGTTTTGTTGATAAATTGAAATGTCAGGTCATTTTGAGACACCCTTTAGTGTCTCACAATGTCAAACCTTGTCAAAATACATTGACGAAAATGGAGAAAATTTAAGAAACGAAGAATTACTCGATATTCTGCTGTGTTCCAGGATGCACGACGGACAATAAACGCGAATTGTCGTTCTATAAGTCAACTAAAGATAAAGTCTAAAAAAAACGTGGCTGTTGACTCTGAAAATGACTCTCTTTTGGCCATCAAGGCGAGAGTACAAAGTTACGCCACAATATTATTTCTTTCCAACTTTGTATCTTTATAAACAATAAATCGAGCAATATTCAAAGTTATTTCTGTTATATACAATGTATAAATATAATTTCAGACCTCCCTTGCAAAAAATATGCTCTGAAGAATAGAATCGTTCCTTCTCTAAAACTGCAAGTGACACTCATAACCTCAAAAAATCTAAATCCCGAGCTGACAGAGCTAAAAAACGAGCGGAAAATCGATTATTCACTGCAGTAGCATATTTACAATCTACCATGGAGGTAAGTTCAATAGACAGCTCGCAGGACATCAAGAACGAAGTCATTGTTGCCGTTCGGGACCATACTTTGACCGGCCATATTGAAATATCGATGCGCCACCTCCAGGACGTGAATATCGCGAATATTCCGATGGCCTTTGGAACCCTTCGGTGGCGCCCTCTACCTCCATTAATACGGCGAGCTAATGAACAAAGAGTCTTTGATTTCGGGACGTGCACTTATCGACCTGTATATAATTAACACACGCTCTTGTACGACGATATGGTACGGGAGTTTTGTAAATTGTATAATTTTAGACCGATTGCTTGAACCTTGCGTGAGGATACGTGTGGTTAGCGGGGCAAGAGCTCGTGGTCGCCGATTTCCCGGTATTTCTTTGCTGACATCATCTCGAGTTTATCGAGTGTCGCGCAACGGAGTCTTTCTCGCTGTATTTATTCCGCTTTTGTGTGTGTGTGTATACATGCGCGTACACACACTCACACACACACACTCATACTTGTGAGCTCAAATCGTCGAACAATTTTTATACAAATATTTGTGAATCTCTCTCTCTCTCCTCTCTCTCCTCTCTCTCTCTCTCTCTCTCTCTCTCTCTCTCTCTCTCTCTCTCTCTCTCTCTCTCTCTCCTCTCTCTCTCTCTCCTCTCTCCCTCTCTTTCTTGGCCTTGCAAAAACCATTTTACTTTGAAACGTGCCTTAATCCGAAAACTACCAGACGAATTGCATGACCAAACACGTCTGTGAGCAAATTCTAATTTACATTTAATTTATTGTTTTACTTCGATTAATTGTTTTTTACCATTACTAGTATCATTATCATTAGTATAAATATAACACCATATAATTTACGACCAACACAAGTGGATCGGGGTCCGGATTCGGCGGTCCTTCGAGTTAAGGGGCTAGTCCACTTTGGAGCCACGAAAAAAGACTATTTTGGAGATTTTTTTTGAGGATTTTATATAAAAGATATGAATATAAAAGTTGTTGGGCTTGATAAATAAAGTCTTGAAACACATTTAAAAAAATTTAATTCATTTTTATTCATTTTAAAGTACAAAAACTATAGTTTAACGTAACGCCTCAAAAATAGGTGGGCTAGGTAGCTCCATCACAACTCGGCAACGGCTTGTCTGAAACAAAAAAATCAAAATCCATAAGATTCGGTATGACACCAGCTACAAAATGACCGTCGGATATAAAGTTTTATCAAAAAATAAAAAAAATGGCAAATGAAAAACGAAAAAAGTTTTAAAAAACGCGTTTTTTCGCAGTTTTTCGTAAAAAAAAAGAGTAAAAATCAAAATTTTAAAACCATCGACGGTCATCTTGTTGCCAATCATGTTTACAATATGTGGTTCAAATCTCAAGAGAATCGGTTCATTCGTTTTAGAGATACGATGAAGCTAGATTTCGAAAACGTTGTTTCGAGAAAAACGCGTTTAAAGTTTATATTATGAAAAACTCTTACCTAAACTTAATCGGCAATTCCTGCATCGTACAAAATCGCATCTGATTGCTCATCATCGTCGATTTCTTCAGGTCTTGCTTGCTTTCGATTTTTCGAAATTTTCAAAGTCGACTGGCCCCTTAAGCAGCGTTGTGCATGGCCGATACTTGGAGCGGTGACCGCTTAGCCGTACACCGGCTGGCGCATCACCCAGTAAACGGAAGGCCAATACTTTCACCTTGGTGTAGATACTTGAGTAATCAGAAGAGTATCCCGTGCAGAAATGTGACCGAGCATTCGTTACTTTGTGTCGGGCCCTGACCAGACTCGTCTTGTCTGATTTACCTGACCGAAAGTCGCAAAATCGGTTTTTACGATTTACCCTTTATGTTTGGCAATTACAATCTTCTGGCCCGGATACATTGTGAGCAAGTGCATCTTCACGTAATGTCTACTCGGTCAGAACATTGACAGGTCGTGAAAACTAGAGCCGGTCCTTAAGTACTGTGTAAGGCTATTTTGCTTTTCACCTCATCAGAGGTATTCACAATTTATTAGGATGAAACTAATACATCTGTTGTAATTCTATTCACCATTAAAAGCATTCATTCCATCAATGATAATCGATGACTACAAGAATGCTTATCATAAATACCGGGATTACAATAATGATTTTAGCGTAACGAATCAACGTTCTTGTTATCGAATCTTGTTGTCGACGAAAAACGAGAAACACCCCTATTTTCGAGGGTGCGTTTCACCCCTTAAAATCGTTTTTTCCGCCGATAAAAAAAATACGTGTCTCTTAGTTTTTGACACTCTTCCACATAAAAAAGTTTCAACAAAATCGGAGGAGGACACCAAAGTGATGTTCCTTGTTAGGGTAGATTAGTGAAGGGCCGGTAGCGAAGAATAGGAAAAGATTCAATGGGCAAGGGTCATACGTAAAAACCCGCAAGGGTATACGTTGAAACTGAAGGAGTTGAAAGAATAATAATATATTATATAGATCATAAAGAGGCGGTTTATACACTGGGCTAGCTAGGCAGCTTCCAGTGGCTATGCACTTACAAGGAACATCCCTCAGGTGACACCCTTCGATTTTGTTGAAATTTGGATATGTTATAAAGCACCGAAGACTAAACGAGACGTATTTTTTTATCGGTGGAAACACGGTTTTAGGGGCTGAAACGCACCCCCCAAAATGGAGATATTTTTCGTTTTTCGTCGATAACGCTTTAAGGGGGGATTGTCTTTTTTTTTCGCAAAATTTACCGCTTTTTGGGAATTTTTTTGTGAAGAAAGTATACAACGGAAAACTTGTGAAACTTGGCATATAGTTTTATTGATCTGTTTACTACATACAAAAAATTTTTTAAACAATTTCATAAAAAAATCCGCCTCCCACCCCCCTCGACGCGCGATGGTCCTTTTTTGATAGTGTGCACGATTACAGCCTTCACGTTCATCCTGCAACAAAAACCCAAAAAGCAGTTTACTTTAGACACATATAGCTATCGTTTGATGAAGCAAAAAAGCAATACGTTTAATAGTTTTTTATTTATAACAAAAAATCGATCAATTTTTTTCGAAAAATCGATACTTCAAGTTCAAAACGTCACCAAATCGTCAATTTTTTTTCCCCCTTCATCGAACGATAGCTATATGTGTCTAAAGTAAAATGCTTTTTGGGTTTTTGTTGCAGGATGAACGTGAGGGCTGTAATCGTGCACACCATCAAAAAAGGACCATCGCGCGTCGAGGGGGGTGGGAGGCGGATTTTTTGATGAAATTGTTTAAAAATTTTTTTGTATGTAGTAAACAGATCAATAAAACTATATGCCAAGTTTCACAAGTTTTCCGTTGTATACTTTCTTCACAAAAAAATTCCCAAAAAGCGGTAAATTTTGCGAAAAAAAAGACAATCCCCCCTTAACGGTACGAGATATTTAAAAAATTCAAATTGCAACAATGTTTATTTTTTTGTGCACTATATATTGGAGATGAGAACGATAACGTTATCGACGAAAAACGAAAAACACCCCTATTTTGAGGGTTCGTTTCACCCCTTAAAACCGTTTTTCCACCGATAAAAAAATACGTATCGCCTACTTTTCGGTGCTTTATAACATATCCAAATTTCAACAAAATCGAAGGGTGTCACCTGAGGGGTGTTCCTTGTTAGTATCCTGATGTGCACGCTACTCGTGCCCAGCAGTTGCTCCAGAGTACGAAATAAATGACATTCTCTCTGTCTTTCTCTTGCCTTAAAGTTCTCCAGGGCATAATAAACCAATTAATTGAGCCATCCCTGAATTTTGTCGCCAAAACAAGCCGACTAAACAATGCAAAATGAGTGGAAAAAGTGAAAGTACCTTATTTTGCCCTAGACAAACATTGGAACGTAATGTTTCATGGCCCAGTAGTTGCGCAATGATTGGTATTTGATAATGCGACAAGGTGGATCACATTCGAACGAGCGCAATCATTGTAAAGGATAGGAAGATGGAAAGGGGTGATAAAAAAGGGGGACACCGGGATAAGGAACCAGGCCGCACCCTAGTGCTCGTCCTTTTACCCCGTGTCTATATCACTTTCCACACGGCCCTACCCTCGTGACGATATCCCTTAGACCTTCCCCCCATCTACTTCTCGTCGACAAAGACGACGATCCTGCGAGATTACACTCACAAATACATACCAGTCCATCATTGTTATCGTCAGCGTTATTAGGCTTGCTTCGATTTCCTAATTTCTCGGCACAAAAAATCTTCAATCATTTCTCAATCTTGCGATTCCCGCGGCCATTACTTTGCAGTAGTTCGTTGATGGATCGTTCACATCGAACGTTGTTGCCTTTTCGTCCTCACACTATTTAATATTAAGGGGCTATACCAGTGTGACAAGCCTCAGCATCTCAGCAGGCATTATTCGAGGGAGAGGAGGGTCCATTGTATGGGCCAGGTATAGCTGATTAGCAGTTTTTATGGTAAATATCATTTTATCGGGCAAACATCGATAGTTAAATCTTTAAACGCGTTTTTCTCGAATAGAGATTTTTCAAATTTGCTGACTTTGTAACTCAAAGAGCAATTATCCGATTGACTTGAAATTTGAACTGAGTACTCTTGAATATATTTACTCTACAATGACGTAGGATATCTTTGATTGAATGAAAATTGACGATTCGGCATTGAAAAAAACGACCATTTCATAGGCAAGAAAACAGACTTTTTTTTCATAACTACGCCATTTTGCTAGATTTCGATATTTTTTGAAAATCCTACGTCATTGTACAGGAAATACCTTCCAGTTTAACGACATTTTTTCCTTTTTCAGTTTCAGCTACTCAATCGGCCGGAATCATGTCAGCAGTGGAGGAACTTTTTTTGTCGCCTCCTAAGGCAGCGCATAAGTCGCTTGGATCTCAATATTTTTCTATGAAAAAATTATGTTATATAGGTCAAATATAGCCGAATATATTCTTAATTTTTCGAAACATTTAATTGAGTACTTTGCTTCCAAAAAATTCCCGAAAATCACCCAAATTTTCAGCGTTCACACTGGTATAGCCCCTTAATGAAGTTGTACTTAACGCAATGAGGAGTTTTTTGTTTTTGCTTCAGATCGATATTTGTCGATGCCAGGTGAAGGTTCTCGAGGAGTCCGCCAGGTGGCATCGTTCAGAGATCACACGAAACAAAAAGTTACGGGCTAAATAGGTTTAACCTAAGGGTTAATATTTTTGTTAAAAAACAAAGTTATACGTGTAAGGTCAACGTAATGTCACAAATTTTCGAACACTTTTCTTATAGACGGTCAAGTTTGTTTTTTTGGAAAACGAAGTATCAGCCCTTGTAGAATTAACGTCAGATTGAAAGTTGCATCGTTGGAATCCAATGAAAAATATTATTTTTCATTTGCATGAATTTGTTTTCGAACACCTTCGTTACAAAAATCCCTATATCATTTTATAAGTCGCTTATTTAGAGATTTAGAATTTTAAACGGCAAAAAAGGTTTTTACAAATAATACTATGAGAAAATAACAATATGAAAAAGAATTTTCGTTGCATTCCAACGATGAAACCTTGAGGACGATACAATTCACTGACGCAGGGCTTGGGGATTTTGTTTCGCCTTGTTCGAACTCCTCCACTCTGTGGTCTTTTCTTTTCTCACTCAAAATATTATGCAGCAAATTTGGGTTACAGAAAAATTAGTGAAAATCCCACAAAATATTTCACTTAGTCATTTTCGTAGCCTAAAGCAGCCAACAAAATCGGATGAAGACGAGTTAGCGAGCTAAAAAATAAATTTTCGTTGCCTTTCAAGGATGGAATTTTTATTTGGTTCATGGTGTTGAAGTTTTTATGGTTGGAACGCACCCAAAGTTCTTTTTTACATGTCATTTTCCATTTTTATATTCTTGCAGAAGATTGTTTTTGATAGATTAATATTTTATATTGCTAGATAAATATCTTTAAAAATGGTTGAAGGATTTTCGTAGGTGAAATCTGCCAAAAAATAGAAATGAATTCAGAAATATTAATTTGCACCGCATTCCAACGATGCAAACTTCAACCTCACTTTTGTGAGGTGGATGTGCGAATTCTTAGCCAGGCCACGGCACATTCACGCGCGGGGGAGCGATGGAGAAGAAAGAGGAAGAGAGAGAGAGAGAGAGAGAGAGAGAGAGAGAGAGAGAGAGAGAGAGAGAGAGAGAGATCGTCAAAATAGAGCGCCGTCGAGAGTCATGGAAGGAACGTCATTAAGTCCTCCGGTACATAGTGATACATATCTAGGTCTATCGCCCCGGTTTTATTGGCCGTTTAATAGTGTCGGGTCGCCAGCATTATTGTAAAAACGTCACGTAAACATGCCTATGTTTTGTTGTGATTTTCTCTTCTTTCTTTTCCTTCCTCTCGCTTTCTCTTTCGTCTTTTTATTCTCGTTTTTTTTTTTCGATTTCTTCTCGTCTGACAAACGTCAAACGGTCAACACTTCGCATCGGACGACCCGTCCGATCGATCGTCGATGTCCGCGCTTTTGTATACGCGCGGCCACAATTCGTTGCGGTTAAACTCCGCACCTCGGTGTCAATTACTAATAGAGGGCAAGATTGACAGCGATACGAAACACTCGCGGGCGTCACGATCTCGGCTCTTTTTCTGCCTTCTCATTCGTCATAGATATGATGACGGATCGCGTAAATTTGGTGGTGCATGGGAATAGTGGATGGATGTGTTTGAATTAGAGCAGGGATAATGAGGTTGAAGTTGGCATCGTTGGAATGGGACGAAAATTAATACTTCTGAATTCCTTTAATTTCTTTTGGCGGATTGTGCCCCCAAAAATCATTCAACCATTTTTGAAACCATTTATTTACCGATTACAATTATAAATCTGTGAAAAAAGGATTTCCAATAACAATAAATGCATGAAGAGTAGTGTATAAAAAAAAGTTTCGTTGCGTTCCAATGATGCAAACTTCAATATCATGCAGGGATACCGGTTTTCGAAAACATCGAAACATCTAAAACATCGAAAAAAATATTGGACTCGAATAACACTGATATTTCGATATCAGAGTTTAAAAAGTTAAAATATCGATATAAGTGTTACTACATCATTAATTAAATTAATCCGCAATTATGCCAAAAAGTTATGGAAAATTTCGTAAAAAGAGTGAACGTTTGCAAACAGGGACGAGGCGGCCATTTATCGGATTTTGTGTTCCACACATAACCTCCATGTTTGTACCTTATATTAAATTTAAAATATTTGGACTTTTCAAATAAATAATACGTTTTATTAATAAATTTAAATGCCAGGTCATTTTGAGACACCTTTTATTAGGACGTTGAATAAGTTCTCGCTGTTTTCCTACAGATGGCCTTACCAGAACTGCGTGCGTGTAATTTGAGATGGTAACGCATCTATAAAGAAATACTATAAGCAAGCTTGAAATTCAGTGTATGCCGTTTCGCCATGGTGTAACAACTTTTTCTTTCATAGTGCTAAACATGTTTAATTTCGTGCCAAAAAACGAATATTTCCGGGGAATTTTACTGCACTGCTTTGTTAAAAAAATATCTCCATCTGAAGAACAGGGAATTTTTGTTGAGACTTACGGCGACCATGCTCTGTAGGAAACAACATGCAGAGATTGGTTTAGATGCTTCAAAAATACGATGTTGTAGTTTGCATCATTGGAACGCAACGAAACATTTTATTAAATAAACATTTATTATTTAACCTTATTATTTAACATTATTATTTAAACATTTTACGAAATAATCAATCTCATTGTTTTTGCATCATCTTTATTAACATTTAAATAAGCTTTACAAATTGTTTGAAGTCAAAATATATAATAGAATAAACGTTATAGTGGTCGACAGGAAGACATCAAATAAAAGAGGTGCTTGACGGTGACCAAGATTGCGGCTGTTCTGCTTATCTGAAATAAAAAAAACCAAACGGCATTTTAATCTTCATATTTAAGACTAGCGATTGAACTAGAGTGAATTCTAAATTACAAAAATTGACTTTTTTATACACTTTTGAAAATTACATTCTATTTTTTACTCATTTTTTCTTAAGTTTTTCGCTCGTACAAAAAAGACTAACGAAGCAATCATGATAATCCTAGTTCAATCGCTGGCTTAAAAAATATTAAAGATGCTGTATAAATTTGAACAAGATCGGTGCAGTAGTTTCTGAAATATCGTGGTCACCGTTTCGAAAAATGGTGTTTCGAGAAAAACGCGTTTGAAAGTATACCTGCTCCGTATACCTGCTCCGTTCCAGGGCCGTAACTTGTGAACCACTTCGAATATCGAAAAATCCTTTGGCACACTTTCTACACATGTTGTACATGTGATTTATGAAAAAAAAATCAATTTTTTCGACCCGAGAAACTAGAGGACCGCCTTAAGAGCATAGCAGAGTGTGTTTAGAAATGTATAATAAATGAAGATCAATAAACGACGGTGACTTTCAATGAATAGTGTGGTTCCACTTACAAGGAACATCACTCAAGTGTCCGCCGATGATTTTGTTGAAACTCACATATGTGGTTAAGCATTGAAAACTATTAGACACGTATTTTTTTTTATCTTCAGAAAAACGGTTTTAAGAGGGGAACCACCCCTCAAAGAAGGGCGTGTCGAGGGGTGGTTTTGCATTTTCACCCACAAGCAGTCCACCGATCTGAATAAAACAAAAACCAAAATCCTTCTGATGTATAGCGATAAAAAATCCACTAAAAATAATTGAAAACAACATCAAATTAAGGGGTAACACGCCTTTCTTTGAGAGCCCCCCCCCTTAACAACGTTTTCCACAGATTAAAAAATACGTGTCTAATAGTTTTCAATGCTTTATCACATATGCGAGTTTCAACAGAATCGAAGGCGGATACTTAAGTGATGTTACTTGTCGGATTCAGATTCGGAGGAAGTTCCTGAAGACACAAAGAGTGAGCAGGACGAAGCAGAGACATGGCACTCATCATAATTATATAAATTATATTAAATTTAGTTTTAGAGAAAAATAAAAAATTCGATTAAAAATATAGTTTTATTTTTTTTTCTATAATTGAAAAAAAATTGAATTAGCGGGTTACACGCCTTTCTTTGACGGGTCCCCCCCTTAAAATCCTTTTTCCGCAGATAAAAAAATACGTGTCCAATAGTTTTCAATGCTTTATCACATATATGAGTTTCAACAAAATCGAAGGCGGACACTTAAGGGGTTACCCCCACTTGCGATTTTGAAAAAATCGATTTTTTTTATTGCATTTTTTTGAAGTGCAATTTGAAGTGCAGTTTTTTTTTTGATGTCCGGAATAGATGACTCTACGTAAGTTTACGAAAAAAAATATTTTCTTCGTGTAAACTGAAATTGAAATTTTAAACGCGTTTTTCTCAAAATGGCATTTCTGAAGTCGGTGACCAAGATTACTCGAACACTAATGAACCGATCTTCTTAAAATTTTGCAGGCTTATTTAATACATAAAAATGTAGTCTTTAATCGTTCGATTTTTTTTTTTTTTTCGAAAAAAAAATGGCCGTTTTATAGCAAAAAAACGGCCGTTTTTTTTTCGTTAAAATCGAACCATTAACTTTGACTGTCCGCCATTTTGTGAAAAATGAATATTTTTTAAAATCCTTCGATTAAAGACTAGTTTATACTTATATTTGACTAAATCCATCCGCATTTTTTTTCAGATGATCCACTTCGCCGCAATGTTGGTCACCGCAAACCGTGTATATAAAAACATTATTTCATTGACGGCCATTTGCCACTAAACAATGTAATATTTTTCAATAAAAAAATTACTGAAAGTTCTTCAAGATGTGTTCTTTAAGATGGTATATCGATCGATTAAAAAAGTTTTGTAGTTTTCTTTTAAAAAAATCATGAAAAAGGCCTTTTGTTTTGCGCTACAAGTGGGGGTAACGCCTTAAGTGATGTTCCTTGTTAGCAATACACTATTATGTCTACAACTTCCATCTTCACTTTCGAGCTTCTATCATTTTTAATCGAGGTTTTCCATGAATATCGGAAAATATCGAAATACCGGTATTCCGATATCACAACTTGTTGATATGGAAATAATACCGGTAATAGCAAAAGCTCCGATAGTCCAAGCTCTAGTTTGAATGCCCGAGAAGAAGTTTTTTTTTTTCGTGGTGAAAAAATTGCGATATAAAAATAATGAAGCACACTCAAGTTTTCTTCGACGAGATAAAATATGGCGCTCCGCACTTCACTCCCTGTTAATAATTATTTCAACGACCCTCGGTGTGTCGAAGAATCGCTATGGCATTTCCAGAAATGTCGTGCCGTGACATTATCACGTTGGGGACGCACAAAGCGGACGAAACCTCGTAGCGCGTGTTCTCGTTATCGCGATAGGAAGTGACCCAATTCTCAGCCTTTGTTTTTCGGGGTTTTCTCAAGGCGAATTGAACGCCGATGAATGTTGAAGGATCGTGAATTTTTTTATTATGAAAATTAGGATTTAAGCCGCAGTTGGTATCGCCAGGGATCATTTTAAGGGGGAGCCTCCTCCAGACAACAGGTTTTTCAATAATTTCTTACCAAAAATTGAGAGCATTTATTGCAATTAATCAAATTACATAATAATATTGACGTTCAATTGAATACAACAATTTTTTTTCACGAGTGACAAAAACAAAATGTCGCCGCTAGAGGTGCTCGAACTTGGCTCCTAGAGTTTGCGCCGTAGAACGCCCAGGTCCTTGTAGGTAAGGTAGTTCTGTAATTTTGGTCGAATCTTAGAAATTGGCTGAAATCTAAGTATGGTGTAGATATGACCTTCATGGACTGATGCCCAAAAATTCGATTCGATTCATCGTTTAGTTCGTGAAATAATTGCAATCGAATATTGGTATTTTTGTACGCGATCCCTATACCTAACACGTAAACCAATAGGAGTTTGCTCGCATTTCTCGATATAGGTTCTAAACGGATCTTAGGATTTCAAAATAAAAAAAAACACACGTGTACGCAGTACTATTGTGGGATTGATTTTGAAAAAGAAAATGACAAACTTTGACCGTTTAGTTTCGGAGATATCGACTTATGAAAAGTGGTAATTTTATTCCACACCGAACTCGGGCCCAACCACTCGTGCGGAAAACTGATAGGGCATCCCTAATAAAAATAAGGGCCTTTCAGGGCTTTCCTAGTGCTTTCCCTAGTAGGGATTTCCACAATGGGCCCAGACTTGGCCATTATCGGGATAAACTTGTAGGGATGTCCACAATAGGCCCCGACTTGGCTATTATGGGGATAAACCTGTAGGGATTTCCACAAAAGGACCCGACTTGGCCATTATAGGGATAAACCTGTAGGGATTTCCACAATAGGCCCAGACTTGGCCAGTATAGGGATAAACAAGTAGAGATCTCCACAATAGGCACAGATCTGACTATTATAGCGATCAACCAGTATAAATAGCTTAGGCTACATGGTTGATGGTATTTCAATTATTCAAATTGATCATATACATCGATCGAATAATATTATCGAACGCAAATTGGGAAAAAGCGTAAGGGCATTAGCAAATAAAAAATCAACGATGAACACGAATATGCAGACAAACATCAGACAGTATTTATTTATCAAATTAAAGAAACCTTTTACATAGATACAAACAATTACTCATGGTTTCACTCATACATGGAGTAATGCTAGCGCATAAGTGTGCACAGTCCCAACCGGTTTTCTCGACATTTTTATAGCAACTAATTTCCGCTCAATACTCATCATAGGGAAAATTATTTCTTCTGAAGACTTCGCTGCTATTTTCAATTCATAAACTTTATCTGACTGTGTAGGATAAGTAAATTAATTGGTCTTTGTTTTCCAGATCTTTCCCTCAATGGAAATAGATTCTAGTGATTCAGTAGACCTATATTTTTTTTATTTCTACTACACATCCATACCTTAGAATGAATTATTTTTTGTATTAATTTTTGCCATGGCAGTTTGTCATAAAGGATCACATGCAAATACGCAATCACATTTCTACGCGCGCACACATACATACACATGTACTCACGCCCACACCTATGCACATGAACAATTACATAAAAACAAATACAGATATACCCTGACGCATTTAACATACACGTATATCCACTGATACGGATATTTTATGGCGCTGAAATGGTTATGATGAGGCGCTGTTGAGGCATTTTCAGGGCGCTAAAATGGTTTTGATGAGGCGCCATTGAGGCAACTTATAAGGCCCCGGTCGTTGCGCCTTTAAGGGCCCTTGTTGACAAAGTGTGACCGGCCGCTAACGGCCCTCATGTGGCTTCCAGATTAGGGCTCGAATAAAGTTAGGGGAATATTATTGGGGCCCGATCACAGCCCTAACTCAATTTCCGCACGGGCATCTGTGACGGAATGGCAACAGTGTACGCTGCAGCCAGCTGATCGGCGCATGGTCTGGGAACTCGAAGCGTGTTTTTTTCCCCGAGTTCTAGTAAATCTGAGACGGATGTGAAATAAAATCATTCTGCAAACAAATTTAATTTGTTCAATTCATGCATGTATTTATGCGTGTATTTGTCTTTGATAGAGCGAATACAATTTAAACTGTCGGCAAGATGTTGTAAATCCACCATCCGACGTCCTTCGACAGCGAATTTATGTTGCTGATCGTTGAGGTTATGGTTATTCTCATCGCGTTTAGCCGCATTTGCTTGACACATGGCTGCCACAGCTTTCAGTCTTTTAGCAAGCGCCTTTTTTCTTGTAAACTTTCCTTTGTATCGCATTTGGGTTGACATTTTCACGCTTTTTTTTTATTTATATGGAATATTTCGCGAAAGACTAATCGTAGGAAGCTCAACCCTATGACTGCAGGAAAATCGCGCCGCTGCCACGATTACAGCGCTGCTCTCTATACGCGTATGAGACCTATCTATGCACGAGGTGCGAATGTGTGGGAGATGTAGAGGGAACAAGCTCTGTCAAAAATTTACAACCAACAGCATCGTATAGGCATTGGACGTTACTATACGCTTCGACCGAAACTTTTGGCTCATACGTGGACCTACAGAACTACCTTAACTAAAATCGACGAAACAATTTTCTTTCGTTAAGGCGTTACCCCCACTTGTAGCGCAAAAAAGGCCTTTTTCATGAATTTTTTAAAAGAAAACTACAAAACTTTTTTAATCGATCAATATACCATCTTATAGAACACATCTTGAAGAACTTTCAGTAATTTTTTTATTAAAAAATATTACATTGTTTAGTGGCAAATGGCCGTCAATGAAATAATGTTTTTATATACACGGTTTGCGGCGACCAACATTGCGGCGAAGTGGATCATCTGAAAAAAAAATGCGGATAGATTTAGTCAAATATAAGTATAAACTAGTCTTTAATCGAAGGATTTTAAAAAATATTCATTTTTCACAAAATGGCGGACAGTCAAAGTTAATGGTTCGATTTTAACGAAAAAAAAACGGCCGTCTTTTGGCTATAAAACGGCCATTTTTTTCGAAAAAAAAAATCGAACGATTAAAGACTACATTTTTATGTTTTAAGACGGAATGACACCTCATCGCGGTCGGTATGGTAGAACAATTATAGATTCCCAAAAATCTCTGAAACGGCTCTTCAGATCCCGTCGAAACTTTGCCGAACGACGTCAAATAGATAGACGAATAGCCTCCAGCTCCTCAAATTTTCTAAATTTGAGAAAAAAAATCTAGATTGGCTTATGATAAGCAAATCTACATTTTTTTTCTCAAATTCAGAAAATTTGAGGGGCTGGAAGCTATTCGTCTATCTATTTGACGTCGTTTGGCAAAGTTTCGACGGGATCTGAAGAGCCGTTTCAGAGATTTTTGGGAATCTATAATTGTTCTACCATACCGACCGCGATGAGGTGTCATTCCGTCTTAAATAAGCCTGCAAAATTTCAAGAAGATCGGTTCATTAGTGTTCGAGTAATCTTGGTCAACGACTTCAGAAATGCCATTTTAAGAAAAATGCGTTTAAAGTTTCAATTTCAGTTTACACGAAGAAAATATTTTTTTTTGTAAACTTACATAGAGTCATCTATTCCGGGCCCATACAGAAGTATGGGCCCGGATACTTATACTTCAAAAAAACCCAATAAAAAAAAATCGATTTTTTCAAAATCGTAAGTGGGGGTAACCCCTTAAAGTAAGTCATTCTAGTGAGGCACAGCGTTGACCGGCTGTAACGTTTGATGTTTTTCGAATCTCGCTTTGAAACTGTAGGAAAATATTTTACGTATATAGGTCTATCATCTAGAGGGAAAAAAAAGGAATCGATTCTTTTATCGTTGTAAATGTATATCCCTCCTTGATCAAAATAAATCGTTCTGCTTGACAGCGTTCGTCTACACTACACGTTTATTTACTGGCGGTAGAGCGTCCATTTACTGGCCATTTCGTTAATTCACTGGCGCTTTAGTCATTTCGCTACACGGAGAAAAATACGGAATTTTAATATTCAGTGCTAGAAAAGTGTAGCAGTTTACTGCCAGTTCGAAATTCTAAGACTAGTTATAGAAGTGTAAAAATGATTCTC
Organism: Ophion slaviceki; assembly: GCA_944452715.1. Classification (NCBI taxonomy): domain Eukaryota; kingdom Metazoa; phylum Arthropoda; class Insecta; order Hymenoptera; family Ichneumonidae; genus Ophion; species Ophion slaviceki. The sequence goes on from OX101789.1 coordinate 32,690,927, forward strand.
ACACCGTATAGTAAAAATAATGCGTGCATATTACTATATCTTCATATAGATTTTACTATACGTATAGCATGAATCTTCGGCGTATAGCGAAAAATATTACGAAGTTATTAGTAAAATGTGACTCTTTATACCGTACTTTTTGTAGAATACTGGAAACTAATTGTTCCAATCACGGGTGGAAAATATTTTTTGAATACTACAAAAAATCACAAGATGCCGAATGCAATGAATGTATTATTTGTAACAGTTTACATGCCATATCGTAGGTTAAAATTTAAATTTCTTTATTACTATACCATAATTACAATTTTTATTTTCCATTCAATACTTTCTGATATTTAATGATATTTTTTTTTAGAATCATAGTATTAATTCTAAACTTCGAGGTCTCTGTTCTCTCCGTGTACTTAACTACCAATTCCTTCAATATTATTTGTAGCAATTCGATTTTTTTTCTACTATCAGAAGAATATCCTTTGGTAGCTATAGCCATTGCAAAATTCGTTTTGATAATATATCCATTTTACAGTCCTTCCGAGTTCTGCAGTGTCGTTATTCATCCATACACTGGTGGCTTACCCTGCCCGGAGATTCTCGAAAGGGCAAAAAGTCACGTGCCTTACATTCTCCGTGCCCCCATGGAGGGGGTATCGCGGGGCAAAGTTTTATCTTTACAAAATTAGCTTTGCCGTTGACAAAATACATATTTTTTCGCAATGATTGAGTGATAACGGTCTATCGAAGTTTGCATAGTTGAAACGCAACGAACGTTTACCAGACCGAACTTTGTTCGCAAATTTAGGCTACGAAAAACACTCAAACGTTTTTTAGAATCCTGTTTGGAAATCTACACCCCAAATTTACTGGTTGAGGCGTTAGGCCACAGTAACGGGTATAAAGTAATGTGCGAATTTAACAATTTTTTTCGTATGAAAAAGCGATTCACTCAAAATTAATTACCCGTCTATTTAGTATGAATATCAAGCTGTTAGAAAATATCTATTTTTTTTTCGATGTACAAAATGGCCTACTACTAATATTTTCTATTGTTATCTTTTTTTAGGCGCTCCGCGGCGTGACATTTAGCATCCACAATTTTTTACCTAGAACAAAAAACAAAAATTCTCGTAAATCTAAATTAGAATACCTAGAGAAGTACGTACGGAATTTGAAAAATATTGTTTTAGTCAAAAGTTGTAGGTATTTGAATTGAAGAAATGAATTTTCAGTGAAAAATTTCGTTATAACTGCTCATAAACTGCCCATAAAATGAAAAGTTTTCGATTAATCAGAAATTCCGTACGTACTTCTCTGCGAAATGCAATTAGGAACATAAGTTTTAAATTTGAAGTAAATCGAGTGAAAATTGTTGAAGTTATTTGTCACGCCAATTGGAAAAAAGCTGTTTCGAGAAGTTTCGAGTAGTCGGCCATTTTGTACATCGGAAGAAAATAATATTTTCTAACAGCTTGATATTCATACTAAATAGATGCGTAATTAATTTTATGAGTAAATCACTTTTTCGTACGAAAAAAAATGTTAAATTCGCACATGATTTTATACCCGTTACTGTGGTCTAACCCCTTAAGATATTCCACGATGAAGAAAATGGAGAAGTAAAAATGAAAAAAAGAATTTCCGTTGCGTTCCAATTATACAAGCTTTTACATAGTAGAAGATCTCTCAATTCTTCTTTCAAAATCGACAGCTCCGAGTTTTCGTACGTCCGAGAATACACCGGATCCAAACTTCCCTTCTAACCTCAAAATAAGAACACACGTGTCTCGCACGTTCCCCTCGCGATATCGAAAACATTGCCGGCCCGAGAAACACGAGCGATGATACGCGTTCGAATGACCGAAACGAACGAACCCTTCGACGTAATTATTCTTCGATTGAGGAAAACCCAGCGTTATAATTTAAATGTAAATGTTTGATTAGAGCGACGATGACGATTGTCATACGTCGACTAATGGCGTACGAATTAGCATCGATTGCCCCTCGATGTTTCGCGGTGAAATTTGTTTAGCCAAGAATGCGTAAGTTTCGTTCTTGACGCGCGGGTCCACCCCGCGTGAAGATTCCTGTTGGCTCCGAGTGGTGGGGGGAGCGAGCGCGCCGCGCCTGCGCGATCCACGGACCAGTCGTACCAGAGCGGCAGTGTCGCCGCGTCAGTCACTCAGACGTGACGCGGGTCCACGAGCGCATCGTCTCGGTTACTTGTCGCTCGATTATTTTCAAAGCTTTATCGCATCTCGGGATAAACAAATTTTCTTATCTCACACGCACCGCAGGTACTCCAATTACACAGTATGTTTCGTCTATTCGACGATAGCGATAAGCGTTATCGCTGATTGGGCCATTATACGTGGAAAAGCGGGCCACGAAAAGTGTACGAGCGCGCGGCAATACGACCAATGACACGCGATATATCTCTTGCATACATCTCCGAGGGAAATAATTGGGACTCGATATCGGGACTTTGGCTTGGTTCGCCGGTGCAACGGAAATGTGACGTTGATCGATGCACGGCGGATGAAATCGCACGCGAGAATCAATCGCTACCTGATTTCAGTGAAATAAACCAAACTAAAAAATAATTAAGACGCCGGTACGATTTTAAAAGCTACTTTTTTCACGAAATTCACCAGTGTAAACGTTCGAAACAGACTTACTGGTATTTTTCTTTCCGAATGGTGATTCCGTGACAATTGCCTCGGACGATACACTCGCGTGAGAAAAAAAAATGATCGACATGTTGAATAGCTGCTGTTCGACGAATTGGCAAGCCTTATTTCCGCTCCGAATCCTTCGAATTGACAATGAAAGAAATACGCTCTGATCAACGACAATGCTATCGCGATGTGTTACGAAATTACGAGAATCCACGCGAGTGTGGATCAATCATCCTGTGATACGAACCATAAAGAGACTAAAATATAGACCGATAGGAGAGGAGGAGAACAACGGAAGATTGTAGCTTTTTCACTCGTACCGAAGACTCGACAATTTTTGGAATATGACAACAAACGATTATTATGCGAAAGCATGCGGATTTTCTCACGTTCACGAGGTACTGGACACTTTGTTTTTACAGAAGAAAAAAATACAACACGGAAGTATCACAATGAAACATGACGTTGAAGTTTGCAGCGTTTAGTTCATTTTGCATTCCTTTATTTTTAGACTCATTCAAATTGTACTGCAGTTTACATCGGAATGCAACGAATATTCGTATTTTAATTTCTCTATTTTCATCATGATGCCAAAGATTTTTGGAAAATTTGAATTGCAGACCTCCCAACGAGCATCTTGAAAAATGGCTGCGGGACTTTGGTGGCTGAAACGCAGGGAAAGAAATTTGAGAATGTAAAGAAACATTATTTTCATTGCACTTCAATCCCATTTATGCAAAGCCCTTTTTTGGCACATTTAGGACGTAAAACTGTAATAAGAATATTTAAAAAGTCTTGACTGATTTTCACGGCCAAAAAAAATTTGAACGACGAAAAAGTAATTTTCGTTGTATTCCAACTATGTAAACTCCATCATAATGAAACTGATATTTTGTTATTAAGGGCATATATACGCGATTTCGCCGATTTTCGAAGGTACTTTTCTAGACGCGGTTAAAAAAAATGACGCATATATTGACATTTTTTTACAGATCATTTATGCACATGGTCAAGTATATGTAAAAAAAATCAGAAATATCAACAAATGGCGGAGATATAACATAAAAAATCAATGTATTCTTTTTTGCGCGCACGTTGATGGTGAACGTTCTCGGCATCGATGTGGGTGTCTGAAAAAAAATGAACATATTTATAATTGCATAATGAATGCATCTTCAGTGTGAACCAACAATATTATTTTAAAAAATTATTATAATAAATATTCGAAACTTAAAATTTGTTTATTCAATTTTCTGTCGGTATTTTATTTTTTATATCTTTTTGTGTCATTGAAATTTTTGTTTCTGTGGTTCACACGATAGGTGATGATACTAAGAATATGTTGTAAAAATTTCAAAGCGATCTGAACCTTCGTTCAAGAGTTAGAACTTTCACAATGTTCAAAAAAGTGAATCGTGGAAATATGTTATATCTCCGCAATTTGTTAATATTTCTGATTTTTTTTACATATACTTAACTATGTGCATAAATGATCTGTAAAAAAAATGTTGTCAGTATATGCGTAATTTTTTTTACCGCGTCTAGAAAAGTACCTTCGAAAATCGGCGAAATCGCGTATATAAGGCCTCAACGAATTTCACTCCTTCGTAACTCAACAACGTGAAAATGAAAAATAGTGACTATGGTAGATTTTAATAAATAAATAAAAAGTACGTATTACTTGGTTTTTGCAAAATTGAATCAGGGGGCTAGTTACAAAGCAATAAAGTTTAGTGTGGCAGACATGTTATATTGTGTCGCAACATTCCTTAATGTTGAATGTAATGCTTTGAAGCAGTTGTTGCACAAAGCCACCGTCATATTGAAGTTTGCATCGTTGGAACGCAACGTAAATATTTTTTCCCTTATTGTCCAATTTTTTTATGGCCCATTTGGCCATAAAAACAAATATAACTAAGGTTTTTTATATATTCTTAGTAGGGATCCATAAACTAAACCTGCAAAAAGGAGTTTAAAACGTAATAAAAATAAAGAGATGAAAAAAAAAGAAGAATTTTCGTTGCATTACAACGATGCAAACTTCAACAGCATAAGCCACTCCACATTTTTCACACACCGTTTGTCGTTTGATATTTTTATCGATTTTTCCAAACTTTAGGTACACTCGAATCTTGCAATCTGGCGATAAGTGAACTTGGAACAAATTTGGATCCAACTAGCGCCATCTAGTTTGCACGAATTGCACTGAAAACACCGTAGAACGGTTTTGAGCCATCGTGTGACATTGATTTAAGGGAGGAGCAACCTTTAGGCAAGAAAAAAAATTGCTGATTTTTATGATTCTTTTTTTGAAGGAAAGATCTCTTTACCTTTTTTGAGACTTAGGGTATGTTTTATTACTACTTTTGGGTATTACATGGTATTTTTTAATTAATCTTTAAAGATGGCGGAGGTATGGCACTAGTCGGCGGGATTAATCTGAAAAAAAAAACCAACCAAGATTTTTCTGTCATTAACACCACACGCAGAATATGAACCGAGAAAAAATGAGAAATGTTGAAAATCGATTAAATGGTGGTACGCTTTGCAACAAAAGGATTGAGTTTTCCGAAAAAAATGACATTGAAAAACAATCTTTTTCCCACTTTGAGAAACATTTAGGGTTAGTTTTAACCAATAAGGTGAGAAAAATTTATACCAAATTTCATCAGATAGGTCGATTAGGTTTTTAGCTATACGGCACGCCGGCTTTGAAAATGCAGTTTAGAAGACCGCGCCATACCGCCGCCATTTAAAAAGATTAACAATAAAAAATACACCATGTAAGAGCCAAAAGTAGTAATAAAACATACCCTAAGTCTCGAAACGATGAAAAAATCTTTCCTTAAAAAAACGCTGCGGCTACCCAGGTAGGCAATCAAAAGGCTGACGATGGAAACAAGCTTGTGCGAGCCTTGTTTCACCGAGCCTGAGTGAGACAGACCTGGCCCAGGTTTCATTGCATCGTTTGGAGCAGCCTGGAACCAAGACTGGCTGCTTAGCCTAAACTCAGGGTTATTTCAAGCTTTATTCAGCCGGTGAATTTTGAGGCTGAAAAATCAAGGCTGGATGCAGGCTTGTTTCAGGTTGTGATAAAATAAAATAAGTTTAAAATAATATTTTTTCTGTACTTTTATGAAAAAAAAAATTTAGCAATAAATTTGTCGGGTGCGAAGGCACGAAAAACGAAAGCGAAGGAGGCAGCTCAGAACATTTAAACATATGCTCTTATCGATATTTATGAGGTACACAAAAAAGTACATACGAAAATAAAAGTACGCAATAAAATAAAGTATTGTTTTTAAAAATATTTTTTATATATATTTTGTAACAAATAATATAACAAATAATAAATACATATAATAAATCAAATGAATTCTTTACAAATTTATTAAATTTACCCCAAGGTAGAATATAGAAAACTAAAAACAGGCCTCATATAGCCTCGGGAAGAGTTTGGGAAAAGCCTGGTCATAAATGCTCGTGAAGGCTTCATTAAGGCTCGTTTTGAGCCTTGTTGTTTCGTCGTTTCAGGCTTAGTACAGGCTTTTCTACCAGCCTTTGGTCAAGCCTGTGTGCAAGAGCCTGAAACCGCGTTATCATTCAGTGGTTCAGCTAGGCCTGAAATCAGGCTGGTGCTCAGCCTGAATTGAAAAATGTGAGCCTTGTTTCAGAGCTTGGCGAGCCCTTTTTTCATCGTCAATTCCTACCTGGGTAGTCGTCCGCTTGACGGACGAATAAGCGTATGTTATTCGTCCGGATAGCGGCTCAGTTCACGCAGTTCACGCCGTACAACGCCCCAAACAATCAAGCCCAAACAAATAAATGAATCCAAACAAACAAACCCAAACAAACGAAGTTAAGGCGTTACCCCCACTTGTAGCGTAAAAAAAGGCCTTTTTCATGAATTTTTTAAACGAAAACTACAAAACTTTTTTAATCGATCAATATACCATCTTAAAGAACACATCTTGAAGAAATTTCAGTAATTTTTTTATTGAAAAATATTACATTGTTTAGTGGCAAATGGCCGTCAATGAAATAATGTTTTTATATACACGGTTTGCGGTGACCAACATTGCGGCGAAGTGGATCATCTGAAAAAAAAATGCGGATGGATTTAGTCAAATATAAGTATAAACTAGTCTTTAATCGAAGGATTTTAAAAAATATTCATTTTTCACAAAATGGCGGACAGTCAAAGTTAATGGTTCGATTTTAACGAAAAAAAAACGGCCGTTTTTTGGCTATAAAATGGCCATTTTTTTCGAAAAAAAAATCGAACGATTAAAGACTACATTTTTATGTATTAAATAAGCCTGCAAAATTTCAAGAAGATCGGTTCATTAGTGTTCGAGTAATCTTGGTCACCGACTTCAGAAATGCCATTTTGAGAAAAACGCGTTTAAAGTTTCAATTTCAGTTTACACGAAGAAAATATTTTTTTTTGTAAACTTGCATAGAGTTATCTATTCCGGGCCCATACAGAAGTATGGGCCCGGATACTTATACTTCAAAAAAATGCAATTAAAAAAAATCGATTTTTTCAAAATCGTAAGTGGGCGTAACCCCTTAAAAAAAACCAATCGTACAACCCAAACTAAACAAAGCCAAACAGAATTATAAAGATCTTATTCAGATGAATACGTGTAAATTATTCGTCCGGATATTTTGTTTAACAATTTAACACATTCTATTCGTACAGATTATATACAGGGTGAGGCACATGAAGTCTTACAAAGCAATAGCACTCAAACTATTGATTATATCCAAAAATGTTTCAGACAAAAGTTTCAATGTTCGAGAAGGCCGTCATACTGGACCACTCAATTTTTTTATCGGTGGAGGCGCTGAAGCTACGTCAAGGTCAACTCCACTTTTTTGAATGGAACCATGTATTTTTTTTCGATGACATTATTACCGATTTTAAGACGAATTCAGCGACCTTCAACACAAGGTCATTCTAGTCACGCAAAGTATGATAATAGTCGCAAAATCGAAAAAATATCGGAATAATCACTTTCAAAGGATCCACTAACCTTGGTTTGGGTCTACCTACAGATTAGTCAGCGATCTGTATTAAGAATCTTACATCACCACAAGTTCCATCCGTATCGTATGGCATTACATCAGGATTTGTACGGCAATAATTTCCTAAATCGCGTCAATTTCTGTAACTGGATTCGTAGAAAAATGCGCACAGATGTCTCTTTTTTGAGTCATTTGCTTTTTTCGGACGAATCTAACTTCACAAATACGGGAAATGTGAATAGGCGTAACATGCATTATTGGGCAAATGAGAATCCTCGATAGATGAGAACTACCATTTCGACATCCGTGGTCCGTTAATTGTTGGTGCGGCATTGTCGGCGATCACGTCATTGGACCATATTTTTTTGACGGTCGCTTGTCTGAGCGAGTTTACGCAAACTTTCTGCAAAACGTACTGCCTCAATTACTGGAAGCATTACTGGAAGAATTACTGTTCAAGACAAGTGACGAATGAGATTTTTGGTGAAAAGTGGATAGAACGTGGCGGCCCTGTAGCTTGGCCACCTCATTCGCCAGATTTAACATCACCAGATTACTTTTTACGGGCTTTTGTCAAATAATGCGTAATGGCGGTAGCGCCTACCACGCCTGACGACATGAAAGAAAGAATACGCCGAGCATGTACCGAAATTACACCGCAAATGTTGGCTGAAGTTAGACGGTCTTTTCATCAGCGAAGTAACAAGTGCTTACAAGCCGAGGGTCATCACTTCGAGCATCTTCCGTAGGTAGACCGAAACCAAGGTTAGTGGGTCCGTTGAAAGTGATTATTCCGATATTTTTCGATTTTTCGACTATTTTCATACTTTGCGTGACTAGAAAGACGTTGAGTTGTAGGTCGCTGAATTCGTCTCAAGGCGGTCCTCTAGTTTCTCGGGTCGAAAAAATCGATTTTTTTTCTTTCATAAATCACATCTACAACATGTGTAGAAAATGTGTGCCAAAGGATTTTTCGATATTCGAAGTGGTTCACAAGTTACGGCCCTGGAACGGAGCAGGTATACGGAGCAGGTATACTTTCAAACGCTTTTTTCTCGAAACACCATTTTTCGAAACGGTGACCACGATATTGCAGAAACTACTGCACCGATCTTGTTCAAATTTATACAGCATCTTGAATATGTTATAAGCCAGCGATTGAACTAGGATTATCATGATTGCTTCGATAGTTTTTTTTGTACGAGCGAAAAACTTAAGAAAAAATGAGTAAAAAATAGAATGTAATTTGCAAAAGTGTATAAAAAAGTCAATTTTTGTAATTTAGAATTCACTCTAGTTTAATCGCTAGTCTTAAATATGAAGATTAAAATGCCGTTTGGTTTTTTGATTTCAGATAAGCAGAACAGCCGCAATCTTAATCACCGTCAAGCACCTCTTTTACTTGATGTCTTCCTGTCGGCCACTATAACGTTTATTCTATTATATATTTTGACTTCAAAAAATTTGTAAAGCTTATTTAAATGTTAATAAATATTATGCAAAAACAATGAGATTGATTATTTCGATGCTTTGCCCGTAAAAAATTATTGAAAAAGCCGTAAAAAAAACAGCCGAGGAACTAGAGGACCGCGTTAAAATCGGTAATAATGTCATCGAAAAAAAAATACATGGTTCCATTTTAAAAAGTGGAGTTAACCTTGACGTAGCTTCAGCGCCTCCACAGATAAAAAAAAAGGGTGGTCCAGTATGACGGCCTTCTCGAACACTGAAACTTTTGTCTGAAACATTTTTGATTATGATGAATAGTTTGAGTGCTATTGCTCTCTAACACTTTATGTGCCTCACCCTGTATATGTAACTCGTTTGGATACTAGCTGACACGAATCACAATAATATGTACGTCTACTGGAAGTACGGCGTGAACTGAGCCGCTATCCAGACGAGTAACATGCGCTTATTCGTCCGATAGCCAGACGGGGAGACACTCCGTAAAAAAAATCATGAAAATCAGCAAGTATTTTCGTCGCCTAAAGGTATCTCCCCCCTCAATGCAATACATTTTATGCAATTTTGTAATGGTATTGAAGATTGCATCGTTGGGATGCAACGAATTATTTTTATATTCGCGTATTGTTCAATTTTTCGACACATTTTGGCTACAAATATCACGTAAATGTTTTCGAAGATTCTTATCAGGAATCCATTATCTAAAATTGCAAAGAAGAGTCCGGACAGTAATTAAAAAAAATTAAAACGTAAAGAAGTATTTTCGCTGCGCTTCAACGATGCAAACTTCATCATATTTTGTAGGCCCTCGAGGACGATCCGATGCCTTTGACTTCTGCCCAGCAATTCACAATTGAACTGCTTCTAGCTCGTGATATTGAAGTTTGCATCGTTGGAACGCAACGAAAGTTCAGTAGCCCGGACGTTTTTTGTCCACCTTGGGCTACGAAAATATCCTCGAAATTCTTTTTAGCATCCTCACAAAAAATGTACAGCACTTATTTGGCGGATAAGATTTTGTATGATGAAGAAAGTGGGGAAATGTAGTTTTTATTTTCAAACTTTCGTTGCATTTCAATTATGCAAACTTCAACATCGTTCCAGCTCAGTAGTTGGCGCGCTGATCGCCCTACGACTGAGCGGTCACCCATCCAAGTATTTCAGTCCTGCTGCCCAACGTGAGGAGCCCCACCGCCCATAATTGATCATTATTCCTAAAATTACGATAAAATGCCGTAATTAATTGTTTCGTAATTACGAATAATTACGAAAAAAAAAACAAACCCAAACAAACTTCAACAGTTTGCATCGTTGGAGTGCAACGAGAATACTTTATTTTATCATTTCTTTATTTTTATCGCTATTTAAACTCTTCTTTCGCGGTTTAAGGTTATTGATCCCTAATGAAGACCCTAAAAAAAATCATTCCGTTTTGCATTCCAATATTTTTTCTTTGGGACACTTGATTCGTGGCACTTGAAACGAAGGTTTTTTTTCTTGTCTCGTTCGGACTAGCATGATAAAAACTGTATGCGTTGCAACTGCTTTCACGTGACATTGCGTCTGTGGGAAGTTTCGCGTTTTCGTAAATCGCGTGACATAATATGCGGGCCACGTTCCTCGTGCGTCCTTTAATTCCGTTCGTTCTTTTTTTTTTGTAGCTCGCTCTTACTTTTCGTCGTAGACTCGGCGAGGCCTCGCTCGCAATAAAGCTCGGCTTAATTAGGATAAAAGCATCGACCCAAATTTACCACATTATTCATACGTGACGTAAAAATCGTGGCTTTTCTTGTCTACTTTATCAACGACGCCCAAATATTCATTTTTCTTCCCTTCTCGCCCTTTCGCCCGAAAATGGTCCCTATTTTTTAACCACATTTTTCAGGTTGGTAAAAAAATATTCACTGTTTAAAGAAATGTTTTTCCCCTTACGCAATTTTCCACGTCGTCGAAAAATGATTCTCATATTCTCCTTTTGATTTTCCGTTTTTACAAGGTTGGTAAATATTCGGAAGTGGGGCTCCTGCTAGAATCAGGTTCTATCTAGTATCTGATTCTATCAGGTATCAAACAAACCCAAACAAAAATTAGCCTGATTCTAGCAGGACCCCCACTTTCGAATATTTACCACAAGCTTTTATTTAAGGTAGCACATGCACGAACCTCCTCATTAGAAAAAAATTGATTTTTTTGTATGCTGTAGTAGAGACATAAAAAATGACGTCCGCGAAAACTCTGAAAGGCTTACCGGCTAAATACAATAGTAACTAATTCACGAAATCAATGCATTTAAGGCCTCAGGCCACAGTAACGGGTATAAAATCATGTGTGAATTTAACCATTTTTTTCGTATGAAAAAGTGATTCACTTAAAAAATTAATTACACATCTATTTAGTATGAATATCAAGCTGTTAGAAAATATAATTTTTTTTTTCGATGTACAAAATGGCCGACTACCAATATTTTCTTTTGTTATCTTTTTTTAGGCGCTCCGCGGCGTGACATTTAGCATCCACAATTTTTTACCTAGAACAAAAAACAAAAATTCTCGTCAATCTACATTAGAACACCTAGAGAAGTACGTACGGAATCAAAAAAATATTGTTTTATTCAAAAGTTGTAGGTATTTGAACTCAAGAAATTAATTTCCAGTGAAAAATTTCGTTATAACTGCTCATAAACTGCGCATAAAATGAAAAGTTTTCGATTGACCAGAAATTCCGTACGTACTTCTATGCGAAATGCAATTAGGAACATAACTTTTAAATTTGAAGTGAATCGAGTGAAAATTGTGGAAGTTATTTGTCACGCCAATTGGAAAAAAGCTGTTTCGAGAAGTTTCGAGTAGTCGGCCATTTTGTACATCGAAAAAAAAAATTATTTTCTAACAGCTTGACATTCATACTAAATAGATGTGTAATTAATTTTATGAGTGAATCACTTTTTCATACGAAAAAAAAAATGGTTAAATTCGCACATGATTTTATACCCGTTACTGTGTCCTAAGGCCTTAAGTACTTGCACCTAAGATGAGTGACCAAGAAAGGGACTTTTTTGTAGTTATACTGTTTTGATTTTCAATTTTAATGAACATAATTTCTTACTTTTTAGTATAGTACAGTAGAACCTCGATCATTCGAACCCTCAATTATCTGAACGCTGGCGCGAAAGATACACTGTAAAAAATTTCTGTATGAAAATTAATATAAAAGTGTAGGAAGTTTTTATGCGGATACCGCTTATTAAATTTCAGATACGATTTTGAAAATCAAAAACAGGTTATTTTAAAAATGAAAGTGTAGTTCCGTAATATTAATATACTTGTGCGTTTGAAAAATAATACACGTGTAATGAAATAATCACATCCAAGTATATTGAAATCAAGAACCATTTGCTAATATCAATATACGGGTGTGTATTAAAATTACTGATCATAAGTATTAAGTTTATTTCAGAAATTGATAATTGCAATACGTTTTTATGTAAAAATTATCAAATTAAGACCACTCAATTCATATACTGTATGATGCTTTCGCGATACTTGTGTATATGATTTTTTCACAGCTTTATCCCATAATTAATATTGAATAATGAAATTTAAATGCAGTGAAATCACTGCACGTATGTATTTTGTTTTCTTTATATATGTATTCCTCAGAGGCACGGGCCTTCTCCTTTTACCATCCTCTCCTTTATTCCTTCCACCATTCACAATCCTTCCAGAGTTCCCTACATTCCTTCCAGAGCCCCCACCCAGAGTATTGACCGCATCCACTCTTTCCTAATGCACTACTGTATCGCATTTGCACGAGGGCCCAGGGAAACTGCGGAAAACCTGGGCCGAAACAGGCGGTCATATTTGGCTGAGTTTCAGTTGTATTACCATGAGAAACTCAGACAAACTGTTTCCCACTCAGAGGTTGACGCGCAAACCAGTGCACGGGCAAACGGTCACCGCTCCAAGTATTGGCCGCGCCCAATACTGCTTAACTTCAGTGACCGCCGAGCCCGCACACCGACCGCGCGCCCATCTCTGTCCACTGCACGCTTGTATTTGAAATTCATGTGATTTTGAGATATCGTCCGGGTCAACAATTATGAAAATCATAAAATGTTTCTTCAATATTAATATACGAACACATTAAATTCAACTTATCTGTGATTTGTTTTTGACAAACAATTGTTAATCTCAGTGGCTTTTATCTTGGAAATTTCTGAATCGAATCACAGTATTCATGTACTGGATGGTATTATTCCGAGAAGTACATAATCGATATTCCTAAAGATTTGTCTTATATTTAACGCAGCGTCGACGAGAAATAATATCAGATAGGGGTACAATCACGATACTTTCCAATTCCAATTCAGTTCCAGATGTATTATATTTTTCAGGCAGCCGTAAATAAATTTCAAACTTGTTTTGTATTTTCAATACTCTATTTTTTATAGTTGATTTATTATACATCTGTAGTAATTTTCAATTGAAGACACGGGTTAATACAATACATTTCCCACAAATTTACAAACTTGTCTTTGAAATTCCATGTTGCATCTATTAAATTCTATATCCACGTTCGAATTTCATGTTCCTGTTTTAAATTTACGGTACAAGTGTTTTACATTTAATTTCATCTACCGAGTTCGTAAAATTCAATTCCTTTGTATCTTAAATGTATTGTAAATTTCATATCATTTTTTACAGTGTACATTGTCAACTTCTCCTTCTCAAACGGCTGCTAGACTTAGCCGCTCAAAAACGCGTTACGGCCGTTCGTCAATTAAAAATGGACGATTTTATTAAAAAAATATTTAAAAAGGCATTCGACTTTTTTCAGGTATTCAAAATACATACATATATATGTATATATATATATATATATATATATATATATATATATATATATATATATATATATATATTTAACACCTGATATATGTATGTACATATATGTATGTACTGTTTTTATGTAAAAAGGTGTTGTTTATGATCCCGTCCCAAAAAACCCACGTTTCGATTATCCGAACTAGTCTCGGTCCCAATTGGTTCGGATAATCGAGGTTCTACTGTACCTTATAAATAAAAGCTTGTTTTAAAAAAAGTTTCTTTTACGTTTATTTTTTCATTCTTCATTCGCATTCTTTTTCCTTGCCGTCCGTCAAACTTAGCGCGACGGTTTCGCAAATTTTGTCTGTTTGTTTCGTCTTTCGCGTTTTATTGTTCGCTCGTTTCAACTACGGAAATGAATCGTCGATGCTCGAAACGAGAAACACAAACACGCGGTTTTCCACTCCCTCTTCGGTATTTTTGTCGGGATAAGATAAGGCTATCTGTTGGAATACTGCAATGCAAACGAGACAAGATCGGTGACTAGCGAGGCGACGATATTGTCCCGGGGGCACCGTTACATCAAATTCCTATGTCGGATCGTCTCGCTTCCGCGTTTTTGCCTCCATTTTTTGTTGTTTTTAAGCTTCGTCCATTTTTAAATCTGCCTCTAGCTCTCTGTCGCACGCGCAGTGATTCACCAGCTCATTATTCACTTTTGTATTTTTCTCGCATGCGGGCGTCTGCTCTCGCAACGGGAAAAAAAAAATTCATACGTAGACGCGTTTGCGCATACGTTACGTGGCACGTAGATAGGTACACGCAATGTAATGGGGCAAATCCACGGAGACAATGCGTGATTAAGACAATTCACCTTTTCCGTCTACGATACCTTGTACGCTGCGCCGTCAAATATTTGCATTTGCCAACGTTATTCAGCATTATTTTTATCATTATCATTCTTTAAAAGATTATTTTTATTACTTTCCGCCATGTTTCGGGATCCCCTCTTAAGGAATTTTCAATGCAAGCGAGGAATGTACCGTCGGCTGGTTTTTTTATGCAAATTATTTTCGTTATTATTATAGTACTGCTACAGAGTTTCGAAATATTCCGAGGTTTTGCCGCGAACGAACTTTCTTATTTGAAATGCCATTGTTATCATTAATTGCCGAGATTATTGGAAGCCTCGCGTAAATTAATTGTTATCGTGTATAGGCGAATACTGTGGGCGGGTGGATCATTGAATTATATTTCATCGGTGCTGATAGTAATGTTTTGATCAACGACTATAATCAGGAATAATAGTGTTAATATTCAGTTCTGGAATGGTTCGTGGCTGTTCCTTTAATAGGCCCTCGTAACGTTTGAGAGAGAAGGTACACCCTGTGCAGAAATTTGAGTCGGGAGAAAGTACTGCCCCTGATCTGCCTTAACTAGATAATATCAGGCTCTGGTCGGGCCTTCCACCCTGGAATAGGTTCGCAATGTAACGGGTCTGAGGCTAGGTCCCGATCCGCGGTTCCCTTTCTGGGGAACTGATCGGGAACGGGCCGGAGAACAAGCGGTAAATGACCAGGAAAGTTGTAGGGAATAGATCGGGAAATAACCAGGAACAAACGAGGACATTAAAAATGACGTTACAGCGTTTTTGTGATCCTTGAGAAGGTAAAATCGGGAGTGTATTCAATTTAGTATTTCGACAACATATTGTTTGTTGTTTATCTACTTGCTGAAGTAGTACACAGGCAAAGAGACGGAAAAACATATACAGATCACCTTTTGAGTTAAAAAGGCCTACAGTGCTGAGGGTTATTTCGCATGTATGGCAAAATCATAAGCGTAAGTGCATGCTGTTAAAGGGCTATACCAGTGTGACACTTAAAAAATCGATTTTTTGCCGTTTTCGACAGTTTGTACTTTCAAGAATATCCTGTAAAAGTGTCAAGGCCGTATTTTATTCATTTTATCTTGCAAAAATCGATAGTTAAATCTTTAAACGCGTTTTTCTCGAAATGAGAGTTTAAAAATGTGCTGACATTGTAACTCAAAGAGCGATTATTCGATTGACTTGAAATTTGAACTGAGTACTCTTGAATATATTTACTCTACAAGGACGTAGGATATTTTCGATTGGATGAAAATTGACGATTTGGCATCGAAAAAACGACCATTTTATAGGCAAGAAAACAGACTTTTTTTTCATAACTACGCCATTTTGTTAGATTTTGATATTTTTCGAAAATCCTACGTCATTGTACAGGAAATACCTTCCAGTTTAACGACATTTTTTCCTTTTTCGGTTTCAGCTACTCAATCGGCCGGAATCGTGTCAGCAGTGGAGGAACTTTTTTTTGGCGCCTCCGAAGGCAGCGCATAAGTCGCTTGGATCTCAATATTTTTCTGTGAAAAAATGATGTAATATAGGTCAAATATAGCCAAATATATTCTTAGTTTTCCGAATCATTTAATTGAGTACTTTTCTTCCAAAAAATTCCCGAAAATCACCAAAAATTTTCAGCGTTCACACTGGTATAGCCCCTTAAACATAGCACTTCTGTACGTGGTACAACTTACAGAACGAATTTTTATCATCGTACGATGGTACCTTGCTCACGCGAAGCGTTTCGCTTGTAGCCACCTGGCGGATCATTGGCAAAATACATTCAGGTAATGTCTTCCCGGCCAGAACACTGATATTTCCCAACATAGCGGGTAAGCCGTGAAAAAACGATTTTGCAATCTTCCCGGTTTGTTCCATGGGAGGGCCCGGTCAGGTAAATCAGACAAGGCAAGTCTGGTCAGGGCCGGACACAAAGTAGGGAATGCCCAGTAACATTTCTGCACGGATAAGTACTCGGGAAGTGGGTGAAATATCGATTTTCCATTTTGCATCTCACAGAAAGTCAAGTTAAATAAAAACTTGTGAAAAGTATAAATCGCTTTGAACAGTATATCGTAAAAATCGATTTGAATCTCATCACTGAAAATCCACTGTAATTTACGTTTATTTATTTTACTGTACTTTGATGTAACATCACCACACACGTACGCGCTCACGAAGCGTGCAGGTTATATTTCAACACGCCGAGGTTTTTCTCGTGACTTTTTACATATTTTCGATTCGAACGTCGTTAGAAGTCTCGAATGGCGTTTATCGGGAAACAGTGCGGAATCTAATTGGATCCCAATGAGAACTCCCCATGTGTGGTGGCGCCAATAAATCCATGATGTTGAAGTTTGCATCTTTGAAATGCAACGAAAGTTCATTTTTCTTCGATTGAATCAATTCGAACGATGCAAACCTCAACGCCATTCCGGGTATGCAGAACCGCACGCGGCGAAAGCGACAAATGATAGCGTTTCGTATCATAGAACAAATTGATGAGGTTGAAGTTTGCCTCGTTGGAATGCAACGAGTGTTTTCAATGTATTATTTTCATTACAATAAAAAAATATTGCCGATTTGTTCCAGTTCGCTAAATGAGAATTCTAAAAAATGGGTTCGTAATTTTCGTAGCTTAAGGGGAGGTACCTGAGTAAACGGCGAGAAAAACAGGTAAACTTCGGGAATTTTCATCTCCAAAACTAATGTTTCGATTGGATCCGGGTTTTTTTACTGGAAAATATGTACATTGATGTATGCTTAGGAATTTTTTAAAATAAATTCGTTGACTGGAAGCTATTCAAGCGCGATTATCTCGAAACGTAGTTTTCAAAGTCGGTGCCAGATGTATCTCGAAAACGGCTTGTCCGATTTTGTCCAAAGGCCATAGCCGGGTAAGTAGGGAAAAATTGCCTCCGCATTTTTTCCAGCGAAATTTGGAGTATATTCTAAGGTATAAAAAAAAAACAAATTTTCTGAAAATTTCATCCTCGTCAACACAATGGTTTTAGAAAAATGAATTTTTTTTAAATATAAAAAAAAATAAAATTCCGGAAACGGTACAGTGGATCGATTTGATTTTTTTTTGGTACTTGTTCCGGTCAAACGTGTTACGAAATAAAATTATAGAACATCTTGAGAAAGATTAAGGTTTGAAAAAAAAATAATGTTCCTTGCTTTATTATTTTTTACTATAATCCACTTGGGGTACAATAGCGAAAATTTTTTCATATAATCTTTGGGCACCTCATTAGATTATATAATTTTTTCAAAATGATCTGTTTGGTACGCCACAGTAAAAAAAGAGAAACACACTTTATTGATATATTTTAGTTATATAGATATGTAACTAAAATATATCAATAAAGTCCGTTCCTTTTTTTTCCACTGTGGCGTACCAAACTGATCATTTTGAAAAAATTATATAATCTAATAAGGTGCCCAAAGATTATATGAAAAAAATTTCGTTATTGTACCCCAAGTGGATTATAGTAAAAAAAATAAAACAAGGAACATTATTTTTTTTAACCTTAATCTTCCGCAAGATGTTCTATAATTTTATTTCGTAACAGGTTTGATCGTAACAAGTGCCAAAAAAAATCGAATCGATCCACTGAAGCGTCTCCGGGGAAAAAAAATTTGATTTAAAAAAAAATCATTTTTCTAACACCATTGCGTTGACGGGGATGAAATTTTCAGAAAATTTGTTTTTTTTTATATACCTCAGAATATACTCCAAATTTCGCTGGAGAAAATGCAGGGGCAATTTTTCCCTACTTACCCGGCTATGGCCTTTGGATACAATATTCTTCGATAGTTTTTCTCGTTCGCCACGTAGGATTTTTTTGAAAGTTTCATTTTTCACGGAATTGCGACCGTTTTAATTTAACATTCGTTTTTCGTTCGCAATTTCCGACGATTTTGGATTGCATACGCATTGCATAAAAAAGCAATGGTTCAATCAAATGAAAAACCCCTACGTGGCGAACGAGAAAAACTATCGTAGTATATTGCATCCAAATTTGGACAAAATTGGACAAGCCGTTTTCGAGATACATCTGGCACCGACTTTGAAAACTATGTTTCGAGACAATCGCGTTTGAATCGCTTCCAGTCAACGAATTTATTTCAAAAAATTCCTAAACATACCTCAATGTACATATTTTCCAGTAAAAAAACCCGGATCCCATCGAAACATTAGTTTTTGAGATAAAAATTCCCGAAGATTACCTGTTTTTCTCGCCGTTTACTTAGGTACTCCTCCTTAAGGGGTTACCCCCACTTGCGATTTTGAAAAAATCGATTTTTTTTTATTGCATTTTTTTGAAGTCTAAGTATCCGGGCCCATACTTCTGTATGGGCCCGGAATAGATGACTATGTAAGTTTACAAAAAAAAATATTTTCTTCGTGTAAACTGAAATTGAAACTTTAAACGCGTTTTTCTCAAAATGGCATTTCTGAAGTCGGTGACCAAGATTACTCGAACACTAATGAACCGATCTTCTTGAAATTTTGCAGGCTTATGTAATACATAAAAATGTAGTCTTTAATCGTTCGATTTTTTTTTTCGAAAAAAATGGCCATTTTATAGCGGTTTTATAGTCGCCATTTTATAGCGGTTAAAAAAAGTCGCGGTTTTATAGTCGGCCATTTTATAGCGGTTAAAAAATCGCGGTTTTATAGCCAAAAAACGGCCGTTTTTTTCGTTAAAATCGAACCATTAACTTTAACTGTCCGCCATTTTGTGAAAAATGAATATTTTTTAAAATCCTTCGATTAAAGACTAGTTTATACTTATATTTGACTAAATCCATCCCCATTTTTTTTTTCAGATGATCCACTTCGCCGCAATGTTGGTCACCGCAAACCGTGTATATAAAAACATTATTTCATTGACGGCCATTTGCCACTAAACAATGTAATATTTTTCAATAAAAAAAAATACTGAAAGTTCTTCAAGATGTGTTCTTTAAGATGGTATATTGATCGATTAAAAAAGTTTTGTAGTTTTCCTTGAAAAAATTCATGAAAAAGGCCTTTTTTTGCGCTACAAGTGGGGGTAACGCCTTAAAACTGCTGAAGGCAATTGGTGAGAAGAAAGAATCATTTTCGTTGCGTTCCAACGATGCAAACTTCGACGTCATTCAAATAGCCGAACTCCAGGGTGAAGCTCAGAGTAAGCAGGGGACCGGTAGAAAAATTCATGTGTATCGGCGAGAAAAAGTTTCGCGTAAACTCGGTCCTTAGCTTGAAACGACGGGTGCTCTATAATTGAGAATTGGTTATTCGATACGGCCACATTTGCCCTGGCTAGGTACACGTCAGGCATTTGTGCGAACTTTTGTACAGTTTGGCAGAGGGACGGAGGGGGGGGCATTGGTGGTGGGAGGCCTACGGCCGGAGAGAGTGAGAGAGGGAAGGTACTGCTCGAACTATTGAAATGATAATGAACCGTAGTGCCAAGGTTATGAGCCATGCGATTGACCATCGTACGTAATACACGTAATAACTCGTAATATCTCTTTCATTTTTCTTGCGCTCTTTGCCCCCTGTTTTTTCTCTGCCTTTTTTTCCATTTCGTCTTGATATATATATTTTTTTATCATACCTCGATCGACCTTTTGAAGACCGGTGCAAAGCATTGGAATGTCCCGCGATTTTCCGGGCTGCGCCCTCCCTCCTGCCACGCTTCAACTCCCCGCTCTGGAGGGAGTACGAGTATTGTAGTCTTGAACTTATCCGGCAACCGTGTCCTTCGTATTCTCGATCACGGCTGACCGACGTACAACGTGCCGTTTTCTTTTCTTGTCCTTTTATTCGATTCGCCTTGCATCTTATTTTATTGTATTTTATTCAGTTTTTTTCTTCAATCGAATTGAATCACATGCGCTACACTTCGAGGGGGGAATAACATTTAAGTTTACGCGTTTGGGGTTTTTTCTGGGGGCGAGCTCAAGGGGGTTAACCACGTTCCACACATTTTTAACTATTTTTGATGAAAGTTGAGCGTTTTGGAGAAATTAATGGCGATTTCGCATTCAGGGGGTGAAAATACATCGATATGGAATTAAAATAAATCATCAGAAATACTAAATTTTTTCCCATCTCGGCCAAAAATAAGTAGCTTCACTGAATCGCTGATAATTTATTTTTTGTTTGGATTTCGAACTTCGCATTGTGCGCATTCTCGGCGTAATCGGTTTCTCGTAAAAATCCGGTTTGATTCGTGGGGTTTCGATGATTTTTCGATTTTTGGCAGAATTTGAAATTTTGGACATCAGTCCATGAAGGTCATATCTACACCATACTTAACATATTTCAGCCAATTTCTAAGATTTAACCAAAACTACAGAACTAAACCTCAATACATCCTGATGCCAGTTGTCAAAGATCAGTACTCTAAGCTCGCCACAAAAAAAATTGCTCGCAATTTTAAATGTCAGGTCATTTTGAGACACCCTTTCCGTTTAAAGAAGAAAAAAACCAATCGATTTTTTGATCGTTGTAAATATACATCTCGCTTAACCCTTTGAAGCATACATTTTTCTTTACGTGCAATTGGCTAGAAATTTTGTACTCGGGGCTTTTCGGGGTGGCTGATTACCAATCTGCACTCAAAATTCGGGAATTCAAGATGGCGGATCCAATATGGCGGACCATAAATTCACAACGTCGTTTGATGATAGCGAATGTTGGTACTCGGGGGTTTTCGGGGTCGCTGATTACAAATCTGCACTCAAAATTCGGGAATTCAAGATGGCGGACCATAAATTCAAAACGTCGTTTGATGATAGCGAAAGTTGGTACTCGGGGGTTTTCGGGGTCGCTGATTACAAATCTGCACTCAAAATTCGGTAATTCAAGATGGCGGATCCAATATGGCGGACCATAAATTCACAACGTCGTTTGATGATAGCGAAAGTTGGTACTCGGGGGTTTTCGGAGCCGCTGATTACAAATCTGCACTCAAAATTCGGGAATTCAAGATGGCGGATCCAATATGGCGGACCATAAATTCAAAACGTCGTATGATGATAGCGAAAGTTGGTACTCGGGGGTTTTCGGGGTCGCTGTTACATGAAATAAGCTCCCTTAAAAAACTACATCACCTAATTTAGAAAAAATCCTATAGTTTTCGCCATTTACCGCCGCCATATTGGATCCGCCATTTTCAATTTGACGGTTTAGACTTCGGGTTCGTATTCAGTGGATAAAAAACCAAGTTTTTGCCTATTTTTTGGTTATGGTTTACCGGCTAGATTACTCGTAATCAGATTTACGATGTAAAATGGTCGTTTTTTTGCACTTTCGTTATTGACGACACCCGCTACGTGAAAAATAAACATTTAATAGGTACGTTTTAGTAGACATTGAAGTCCTAGGAACCGTAAAACGCATTTACAACCGCCACATTTAATTTAAAAAACACTTTTGAATCGTCAAAATCTGAATTGAATTAGGTGTAAGACCAGTGTTGCGATATGCCGCAAAGGGTTAACGTTTAACGTTTGTCTGTCCGAAAACAGGGAAAAGGAGCGTGAAGATCGACCGCGTGATCGTGGGCGTGCGGGCATCGTTTCTCCATCGCGATCGTCCTGGCAATATCGTGGAGGAGCGAGAGCGGTATTGCGGGAAGCGTCGAGAGGAAGGAGGAGGGTGAACGCGCGAAGGAGGCAGAGAAAAAAGTGGTTGTCATCGAGGAGCCGAAGAAGCAGGAGGCGGGAGGAGTCGACGAGGTGGTGCCGTGCGACGGTAGCGAGCAATATAAGCGCTTGGGAATCGTACAAGTGGTCGCCGGGGTGGCAGGCTCGCGGAAAATCGGGTCGACGCGTGCCGGGAGACGCGACACGAGGCGGGAGACGGTGACGAGTGGAGACCCCACATGGACGCCGAGTCCCGCGCATCACCCCTCGCCGGCGCATCCCCCAGACCGGATATCATCGTCTCGTCGCTGCATCAGCGGCTCAACGAGTCATTCTCGACTTGCCAAATATCCAACCTGACGACGAAGACGACGACCACCGAGACGAGGCGAGCCAACGAGGTGGCGACGACGAACACCACGGTGACAAATACATCGCGCCAAAGAACGCCAACGGTGAGGACGACAACGAGGAGAAGGAAGAAAAACAACCGCGCCCCGTGCGGACAACTGATAGGACATCCCTAATGAAAATAAGGGCCTTTCAGGGCTTTCCTAGTGCTTGGCCTAGTAGGGATTTCCACAATGGGCCCAGACTTGGCCATTATCGGGATAAACTTGTAGGGATTTCCACAATAGGCCCCGACTTGGCCATTATGGGGATAAACCTGTAGGGATTTCCACAAAGAACCCGACTTGGCCATTATAGGGATAAACCTGTAGGGATTTCCACAATAGGCCCAGACTTGGCCAGTATAGGGATAAACAAGTAGGGATCTCCACAATAGGCCCAGATCTGACTATTATAGCGATAAACCAGTATAAATAGCTTAGGCTACATGGTTGATGGTATTTCAATTATTCAAATCGATTATATACATCGATCGAATAATATTATCGAACGCAAATTGGGAAAAAGCGTAAGGGCATTAGCAAATAAAAAATCAACGATGAACACAAATATGCAGACAAACATCAGACAGTATTTATTTATCAAATTAAAGAAACCTTTTACATAGATACAAACAATTACTCATGGTTTCACTCATACATGGAGTAATGCTAGCGCATAAGTGTGAACAGTCCGAACCGGTTTTCTCGACATTTTTATAGCAACTAATTTCCGCTCAATACTCATCATAGGGAAAATTATTTCTTCTGAAGACTTCGCTGATATTTCCCATTCATAAACTTTATCTGACTGTGTAGGATAAGTAAATAAATTGGTCTTTGTTTTCCAGATCTTTCCCTCAATGGAAATAGATTGTAGTGATTCAGTAGACCCATATATTTTTTTATTTCTACTACACATCCATTCCTTGGAATGGATTATTTTTTGTATTAATTTTGTCATGGCAGTTTGTCATAGAGGCTCACATGCAAATACGCAATCACATTTCTACGCGCGCACACATACATACACATGTACTCACGCCCACACCTAGGCACATGAACAATTACATAAAAACAAATACAGATATACCCTGACGCATTTAACATACACGTATAGCCACTGATACGGATATTTTACGGCGCTGAAATGGTTATGATGAGGCGCCGTTGAGGCATTTTCAGGGCGCTAAAATGGTTTTGACGAGGCGCCATTGAGGCAACTTATAAGGCCCCGGTTGTTGCGCCTTTAATGGCCCTTGTTGACAACAGAGTTGTGAAAATAGTAATTTTAAAATAATGCATTACTCATTACTTTAAATAATGTGTATTGGATAAGTTCTCCATTACAAATTACAAAAGTAATGTGTAATGGTTGCATGATCCATTACAAATTTCAAAAAGTAATGTGCAATGGTTGCATGATCCATTACAAATTTCAAAAAGTAATGAGTAATGGATGCACGTTCCATCACAAATTTTAAAAAGTAATTTGTAATGGATGCATGTTCGATTACAAATTACAATTGATAAAAAGTAATCTGTAGTGGAGAATATTCCATTACACATAACAAGATTGCCGTGCTTGCATTAGAAATTTGCACATTTGCTAAAAGTTGCTGTCTTATTATTTAATTTCGCTCACTAAAAGTTCTTTCAAGACTAATTCATTTTTTTTTTGCTTGAAACTCAGTAATGCAGACGAAAAACGTTCAAATTAGAAGTTCGCACATTACTTTCACCTTGCTGTTTTACACAGACAAAGCTATCTACATGAAAAAGTCGATACTTTTAAAGACATGGATGAAGTTGCAAGCAAAAGCTGGTTACAAATAATGAAAAAAACTGCATATTGAAATTGATCTGATATGATATATTGTCTCGCATGATTTTTCGAAGTTTTGAGATATATAAGAATTTTTCGAGCATTAACATTGAAAACTGGAAAACAAATTCTTTTTATCACAAAGCTTCCTCTTTAAAAAAGCAAAAATTATGTGTAATGAATGCGTGCCTCATTGAGCATTGAAAAAGTAATATACCATGAATGAATGCAAAGAGCAATTACTATTATTATTATCAATTGATAATGGATATCGATTATAAAAGCAACGTGTAACAGATTACGCGTTGCAAACTTATAAAACTCCATTTCAAATTCAAATAGATTGAAATTGTTTGGTCTACTGAACAATCCATTCAAGGAGTTATAAATTTCAAACGATCTATATAGTTATCTGAAATAATAAAATAGGTATATCATGCAGAAACTATATAAAGCGACATGTTTTGTTTCAGTAACTTGTATTCATTTTTGTTATATTACTTATATTATTATTTACATCTTTTATTATTAGCTAGGTTACGTATATTTTATTAGAATGCTTATAATTGTGTTAAGTATAATTTCTTCCGCCTATTCTGCGGATTCGTGAGATACATGAAACATCATCTTAGCCACTTTTTTCTCTTTCTCTCTCGATCTTTTTCTCGCTTCTGTCGTTATAATTGTAACACGAGGTTTTTTTAACTGCCATATTTATTTTTCTAATGCACAAAACTCAATTTTGACCCCGGATTCTGAAAGAGTGCACATAAAAGTATGCGAGATCATGACTTTGTATTGAGAAGTAATTTTTTTTGATGATACAAATCTGGCTTGTATAAACCTTTTTTTTGTGTTGTCGAGTTTTATGCAGAAGAAACACGAATTTACTTAAAACAAATTGCAATTAGCGAAATAAAATAATGAGATAGCAATGTGCAAATTTCTAATGTGAGCACGGCAATTTTTCTATTTGTGATGAAATATTCTCCGCTACGAATTACCTTATTGTAATTGTATTTTGTAATGAAGCACTCATTAATCATACATTACTTTTTCAATTTGTAATGGAACATGCGTCCATTACACATTACCTTTTGAAATTTGTAATGGATCATGCAACCATTACACATTACTTTTTGTAATTTGTAACGGAACATGCATTTATTGCACATTACTTTTCTTATTTGTAATGGAACACACATCCATTACACATTACTTTTGTCATTTGTAATGGAACACACATCCATTACACATTACTTTTGTCATTTGTAATGGAACATATGTCCATTACACATTACTTTTGTAATTTATAATGGAACGTATATCCATTACACATTACTTTTGTAATTTGTAATGGAACATATATCCATGACACATTAATTTTGTAATTTGTAATGTATACAGTAATGCACTATCAAAATAATGCATTATTCACAACTCTGGTTGACAAAGTGTGACCGGCCGCTAACGGCCCTCATGTGGCTTCCAGATTAGGGCCCGAATAAATTTAGGGGAATATTATTGGGGTCCGATCACAGCCCCAATTCAATTTCCACACGGGGCACTGAGAATAAACATCAATTTAATCAATAATATATATATATATATATTGGTTCATCCAAATAAATGTGCTGCTGCGGAGTGCCACCGATATATGAGATTGTTTCAATACTATAGAATATTAAAAAATGCGATTGATTTAAATAACATGTTATTTTATTTGAAAAAGCTCTTCTGCTCTCTGAATATCTACATTATCCTTCAAGTAAAATTATATTCTATTGAAATCATTCTATATACGATTCGTAGGATGTATCGGATGAAATAATTGAGAGGTTGCTACAAACATTTTTTATTTCGTACAAAAATATAATCAATAGAATCAATTATTTCTTTACTACATCGAAACGAATATGCCATGGGACGTAAGTTTTTCAATTTGTTTTGAATCTTAAATAAAAAGTGAGCATTAGAATGATCATCCACGATAATAGTGGAGAGAATCCCCAGCGTTTAAGGTAGTACCTCCACAGGAGAGTTGAATTGAGAAATGGTTGAAATTTGACATATATGTTATTTAATACATTATCCAAACATCGGTGCAATTTGAATAAGTTTGACCACCCCAAACCTGAGATATTTACACTTAAAGTTGGCTTGGTTTACACGTAACAAATGCGTTATGATGGGCAAACAGAGCATCATTAATTCTACCGTCAAAACTAAAATTAAGAAATTGATAAAAACGAGGATAAGCCAGAGTAAGATATCACGAAAAATGTGAAAATAAAATGAGAATGATTCACCATCTAATTTCCAAGATATAACCATGAGAAGCCCTCACAATTTTGGTGCAAAGCCTGGACAGTCCCGGCAAAAAGTTCACTGGCAATGGTAGATCAAAAACACAATATAAAATATATTTTACGGCAATAAATGATATCCATCGTATTATCTACTAGTACCGAGTCAATATTGCGTAGTTTTTAATTTTATTTATTACTAATTAAATCAATTATCAATCTTTTAAACATGAACATGGTATGTAAACTTTTGGTTGAGATTTTTGCAGAGGAACTGCCTTAAGGGGAGATATACACCTAGGAGCCGGAAAAAAGGTCATTTTTGAGAATTTTTTCAAGGAAAGCTATTTGAAATTTCGGATTGGGGTTTTAATTATCTAAAAGTATATACATTCAAAAATATGTTTAATTTTCTTTATTTAAAAATATCAAAAATATACCAGGATATTGTATGATCCTTGGAGCCTCGTAAAAAAATCTGCGTCTACGGTACCCACTGGAGTTTCTTCAAAAATCATCTGAAAAAAAAAACCAAAAAGATTATTAAATTAGATACTATAATCTCGTACTTGTCATAGCCGATTTTGAAAATATCGATTTATGACAAAATGGCGGACGTTTGAACATAAATAGTGATTTTTGGGCCAAAAATTACTTATTATTTTGCCTATAAAACAAAAATTAAGTAACGGAAAAAAGAAAATCCTATGACAAGTACTAGATAATGATGTATAGAATAACCACAAAAAACCTCAAGGCAATCGGTTCATTGGTTTTCGAGAAATTTTGGGTACCGATTTGAAAAACGTGGTTTTGAGAAAAACGCGTTTGAAAATTTGGGAATGAATAAATCATGAAATTTGTCAACTTACATGGAATCATCGATACCAGGGCCCATAGTGTAGGTCTTCTACGGTCGACGGAATGTTCATAGCTTCTAAATCCTCGACCTCGACCATCCAGGTGTATATCTCTCCTTGAGTAGATTTTCGGTTCGCGCTACGCTTACGAGAAACGAGCGCGCGTGCGGCCTCTAGCGGTTACTCCGAGAACTACGGGTTTCCTCACACCTATCATTTCCGTGGCGCTCGGCCATGATTTGATTGAATTTTTTCAAGCAAATTTGCAAGAAACAAATATTACTTTCGCATAATTTTTCAACCAATTCAGACATTTGCTTAATATTTTTCAATGAAAATAAAATATTAATATTTTAACGAATAATGTACTTAAAATCAATCTCGGATATGGTGAAAACAATAAAATAACATATTTACTCAATAGAAATTTTATTTGAATGAAACGAGCGAAATTCAATTTTTCTTGTGTACTCGAATCAACAATATTCGTGTTATGAATTGAAACGCTTTTTTTCGTTCGTTGCAGAAGTTGTATTCAAAACTATATAATTTGTTCGCGACAATTTTTTAGATAGTTTCAATAATATATCGTTCTCGGCTAAAAATATATCTTTTGAATGACAAAAAATACTTTCAATTTGATCATGTTATCGGAGTCAATAGCGTTTTGTTTGGACCAATAAATCCGATTATTCACACCAACAATTTTACAATTGAATCAACGAAATTTCATTCAACAACACCAATGACATTGGATCGATGATTTTTTTTCTCAGTGCGGGACGACGGCCGTCGGGAGCGGAAACAAGACGACGAAGAAGCGAAAGAAGACGAACGGAATCCAGTCCGGTCGTCCGAATCGCGAAGCCTCATCATCGTTGGCCTGCCAAGCTAGACGGTTTGTCGCTCAAACTCACCCACGAGGATACTCGCCCTCGTTGGAGGTTACGGGCCCGAGAAGACCCGGCCAATCATCAACCACGTGCCTTCCGGTAACACCGGCCCCCAAAGACTGCATCAATCGGACCCTTTTTTCTATCGAAACACATCTAGATAAACGTCGGTATCGTATCGCGGGGCCGTTTGAACGGCCTATCAGGAAAACACGACGGAAATTGTCCACCACATCGAACCACTCGGTCTGTCCAACAATCTCAGCCTGTCCATCTTTGTTACACGGCACCGCTGGCGGTTGCTGATACCCCACGGGACATTCGAGACCTCTAGGCATCCCTTGGAAACGTCATCAACGACGCTTTTAACGTACAATTGTTATCGTTCAACGCCGGGCGCGCGTTACGCACTGGACGACGATACACCGAGCTACCTCATCGTCACTACGGTCACTAAGCGTCGACCCGAAACCTACGATATTCGCGATCGTCGTCGCCACGGGCCCGCTCGACGCTCGACAATCCGTCCAATCACGGACTGCAGCGATACCACAACGAGGAGGAAACGAGAACGCGAACGATGTCACGCAGCGCTGCCACTCGTCCCGTTCAAGGTGAGTTGGTTTTTTTTTTGTTTCGGTTATTGCTGTCGCGGAGGCGCGCACAATAGGAGAAAAGCCCAAAAACCTGGCCAAAACCTCAAATGACCTTTGACGGGAATGAAAATTGGCTTACAGGGGTTTTCAAGGTCGCTGATTACGAATCTGAAAGCCAAATTATCGTAAAAAAAATGGCCGATCCAATATGGCCGACATGAACGTTAAAAAGTTACCAGATGTTGACAAAAATTGGTATATACGGGTTTTCAAGGTCGCTGATTACCAATCCGATATCTATTGTTTATAACTTGCAACAAAGAGCTTACAGCAAATTGTTATAAACAAAATGGCCGAGTATCCTGCTAAATAGATAAATTAATATATTTAAAAAAATCATCATAATAAAATAAACGTGAACAGTGTATTCTACGCAATTATTATTTTTATTTCCAAAATACATACGGAACGTTTCAAAAATAGAAAATTTTATTCTTAATCAAAATCGTAATCGGAGTCGGAGTCGGAGTCAGAATCATTATCCGAGTTTTTATCTATTACAACTCCCGGCACGGCTTCAATCTCGGCGCAAAATTCGTCTCTATATATATATATATATATATATATATATTCAAATATTTTATTTGAATGTTATAACATTTCATTCATATTTAAGAAATTTCTATGTGGTTGATTTTAATATGTATATATATATATGCATACGTATATATCATAATTAAATCACAGAAAATTTATATATATATATATACACATACATATATATTAAAATAATTTATTTCAAGCGTATAACAGCCGTCTTGTCCGTTATGATGCTACTTCACCCATTCTCAGGTAGAGGCGCAGAGGCTGCTCAATAGTGCCGCGTGCACGCTCGGCTACCGCACGATGCGAAAAAAATCATAACGGACAAGACGCACGTTTTCCGCAGGTAACTCTTGTAAATTTCGAAAGCTTATACATTAAACTAAAGGCCGAGACTAGGAGCTTTGCAAAATGTGACAAAATATATAACTTTTCGGACCGTTGAAAATATAAGTTTTCAAAATTATTCAATTTTATTTATGCCGAAGGCTATACTACATTTCAATCATTTATACATAAACTTTAGATTCAACCGATGTAAAAACATGTTCTACATACCTCCAGAAGTCGTATCCATGTTGCAGAATTGAAATTAAACCCGTCACTTTAAAGTTACGGGTTTTTGAAGTCAGCGTTATTTTCGTCTGTTCAGCGCGTGACACGTACACTCTTCACGAACACTAACTGCCAACTGACGCTGCGGCGCAGATATACACTTAAATGGCTTTCCCTTCCACAATAGAATGCAGTTACTAGTCCTCTACCTGAATGACTACTCAACTGACCCTATTTCGAAAATTTATTTTTTGGGGTTTTGGCCAGGTTTTTGGGCTTTTCTCCTACTGTGGCGCGTGACGATTTTATGCAATCGAACCGCCTGATCCCACGGTCGAAATGACGTTGATGTTTGAATCGTTGGAATGCAACGATACTTTTTTTTCTTGGCTTTTTATTCGTTGTTTTTTATCTTTATCCTAAGCCTTCTTTTTGCACACTTAAGTCGTAGATTTGCAATAAGGGGGATAGCACGATATCCGGGGCGCCAAGCTTTGATCGTTCATTCTTGATATTTGAACCAAAATGATGAGGGTCTGAAGAATAAAAAAATTCCCTTCGGCTTCGGGGTCTTCTCACTAGAGGCTGAAAAAATGGGTTTTTTATGATTTTTTTTTATAGGTTTATATTATAGATATTGATATAGAAATTGTTACGCTTAAGGGGTTAGGCTACAGCACCGGGTATAAAATCATGTGCGAATTTAACAATTTTTTTTTCGTATGAAAAAGTGATTCACTCATAAAATTAATTACACATCTATTTAGTATGAATATTAAGCTGTTGGAATTTTTTTGTTCGATGTACAAAATGGCCAACTACTGATATTTTCTTTTGTTATCTTTTTTTAGGCGCTCCGCGGCGTAACATTCAGCATCCGCAATTTTTTACATAGAACAAAAAACAAAAATTGTCGTCAATATACATTAGAATACCTAGAGAAGTACGTACGGAATTTAAAAAATATTGCTTTATTCAAAAGTTGTAGGTATTTGAACTTAAGAAATGAATTTTCAGTGAAAAATTTCGTTATAACTGCTCGTAAACTGCTCATAAAATGATAAGTTTTCGATTAATCAGAAATTCCGTACGTACTTCTCTGCGAAATGCAATTAGGAACATAACTTTTAAATTTGAAGCAAATCGAGTGAAAATTGTTGAAGTTATTTGTCACGCCAATTGGAAAAAAGCTATTTCGAGAAGTTTCGAGTAGTCGGCCATTTTGTACATCAATATATATATATATATATATATTCTAACAGCTTGATATTTATACTAAATAGATGAGCAATTAATTTTATGAGTGAAGCACTTTTTCACGGGAAAAAAAATTGTTAAATTCGCACATGATTTTATACCCGTTACTGTGGCCGAAGGCCTCGAAGTTTGCTCGGGCCGTTAGTCGTTGCTCACCCGGTCAGTTACAAAACGCTATAATTTCGTCGTTACTGCGAATTTCCATGTAAAATTTTCAGGGTAGACACTCAAAGGATAGTACTTTCGAATGAGCACCTTTTTGAAAAATCGATCTTTTTTACCTACCCTACCTACATACAGGTGTATGTAAGCCCTTTAAAAAAAATCCGTTTTTTTTTAACCAACCGTTTCTCAGAAAAAAAAACGGAATACGGCCATTTTTTTCGGGCCTCTAGGTAGATGTAGCCCCTTAAGTTCACGGACCTATTATGAGGATGGGAAAAAATGGTTGAGTGATTTAAGCACCCTCAATGGGCGAAAAAACGAGAGCAATAGATGATAAGTTAACTTTCGTTCCGTTCCAACGATGCAAACTGCAACACCATTGCAAACCATTGCAACACCAGCACTGCAACATTCCAACGATAAAGCCAAACAAACCCAAACGGTAATAGCATTCAGTATACCGGCAGTCGAATGATGTTGAAGTTTGCATCGTTGAATGCAACGAAAGTTCGTTTTCATATTTTTATTTCCTCATTCTCATTATCATACAAAAACTTCTTTCGAAGATGTAGATTGGTGGTCTCTAAATGGGCATCATAAAAAATAGTCGCGGGTTTTTTTCGAGGCAAAATCTTCCGAGATAAATATAAGGAATTCAGAAAAATCAATTTCCATTGCATTCCAACGATTCGAACCTCAATGTTATACGATAATTAAGTTCTTTGAAATCGTTAATTCGTTATCCAAATATTTATGAGTTTTCAACCCAAACAGTAATAGTACACCGACAGTAAAACGACGCTACCATCCAAATTTTTCGCCAGTTTTCGTCTACGAAAATGATCCAAACGTTTGGGAGGATTTTTTTTTTAATTCAATTTAATTGCAAATTTTTGTTTAATTCTTTTGATAACGAAAATGAATAAAACTATAGAATTTTTAATTTTCAATTAATTTAATGCCAAATTTTAATTTAATTTTTTCGACAACGAAAATTAATAAAATTTTAAAATTTTCGTTGCGTCTCGACGACGTGAACTTCAAGGCCATGCAGTAGAGTGGTAGTGCGGGAAGAGTAAAGTAACGATGCGGTAAGAGTACTAACAAGGAAAGGTTGCGAGGTTCATCTCTCTGATTTTGATGAAATTTGGCATGCTCGTAGAATGGGTAAAAATAGGCGACACGTATTTTTTTTATATCTGCGGAACCTGATTTTTAAGGGGTGACATGCACCCTCGAAAATAGGGGTGTTTTTTGTTTTTCGTCGATAACGTTATCGTTCTCATCTCTAATGTATAGTACACAAAAAGAACAAACATTGTTGCAATTCAAAATGTTTTCATATCTCGTACCGTTGAGGGGAGGTACCTAAGTAAACGGCCAGAAAAACCGGTAAACTTCGGGAATTTTTATCTCAAAAACTAATGTTTCGATTGGAACCGGGTTTTTTTTTATTGGGAAATATGTACATTCAGGTATGTTTAGGAATTTTTAAAAATAAATTCGTTGACTGGAAGCGATTCAAACGTGATTGTTTCGAAACATAGTTTTCAAAGTCGGTGCCAGATGTATCTCGAAAAAGGCTTGTCCAAATTTGGATACAATATTCTTCGATATTTTTTCTCGTTCGCCACGTAGGATTTTTTTGAAATTTTCATTTTTGGCGGAATTGCGACCGTTTTAATTTAACATTCGTTTTTCGTTCGCAATTTCCGACGATCTTGGATTGCATACACATTGCATAAAAAAGCGATGGTTCAATCAAATGAAAAACCCCTCCGTGGCGAACGAGAAAAACTATCGAAGAATGTTTTATCCAAATTTGGACAAAATCGGACAAGCCGTTTTCGAGATACGTCTGGCACCGACTTTGAAAACTATGTTGCGAGATAATCGCGTTTGAATCGCTTCCAGTCAACGAATTTGTTTTTAAACATTCCTAAACATACCTCAATGTACATATTTTTCAATTTAAAAAAACCGTATCCGATCGAAATTTTAGTTTTTGAGATAAAAATTCCCGAAATTTACGTGTTTTTCTCGCCGTTTACTCAGGTCCCACCTCTTAAAACGTTAAGGACGAAAAACGAAAAACAACCCAATTTTTGAGGGTGCGTTTCTACCCTTAAAAATCGGGTTCCGCAGATATAAAAAAAAAACACGTGTAGCCTATTTTTACCCATTCAACAAGCATGCCAAATTTCATCGAAATAGGAGAGATCGACCTTGCAACCTTTCTCTGTAAGTACAATACAGTTGCGTATGTTGACAGTACAGAAACGATGCAGAAAAAATTCCGGTACAGTAACAATACGACGTTGAAGTTTGTATAGTTAGAATGCAACGATTTATTTTGCTAATTTTCCATTTCTTTATTATTGAGCTTATACAAATCTCTCTTTTTGTGCAAACTGAGGTCGTAAATCTCTGATAAGAATACGTAGAAACGTTTGAGTAATAGCTAAACAAAATTTGGGGTCTTTCCCTAAATGTTTACAAAAGTTTAGTTTGTGGTAATGCGTTGTTAGAAATAATTTATCATGGTGCTACATAGCAAACAAAAATTACATCACCCGTGAACGTCTTGCTCGTCCAACCACACGTAAAAGTACATACATTAAACTATTTTTTATCTCCGGTGTTTCGTGGCGACAGAATTTCAAAAAATTCCCCAAGCCTCAGTATAGTCTACACAATAACCCGTTTTTTTTTTTCAAAATTTAATCTTGGATTGCGGCTAACGCTCCAACCTCCTTAAAATCACGATCTTGAAGTATGCATCGTTGGAATGCAACGAAAATTATGATTTTTTTTATTCGCTCCAATTTCCTTGTTCAAAAATCTACAATCGAAATTGGCAAAAATGATTTGTTCAAATAATGAAAAGGAGAAAAGAATTTTCGTTGCATCCCAACGATGAAAACTTCAAGAGCTTTCAAAGTCGCTGGCCTAAATTTGCCCTACCCATCGGGATTCGGGGCTGTTGCGCTTGAAAATTCGCGGGCGAAGCCGCGCGCGCAGCTTCGCGCCCTGCGAGCGAGCGCGCACGTCTCTGGCACTGCGGCGAGATCGAGAGAGAAGCGAGGGTGGCGCCGCACAACGTCGCGGCTGCCGTGTTTTGGCAAGTGATCGCGCGACGCCCTCGAACGTTCTCGCGTTTGCCGCAACTCTGCCACTGCGGGTTATTCTTGCCGAGTTACCATCAACCGACAAGCAGATTCGTCGCTGCGTTAGTGTTGCTCGTAATTCATCCTCGACGATGATAAAGTCGTTGTCGCGCGATCCGACGAGCTTCTCAGCTCGTGTCCTCGCGACTGTTCGCCGCGGCGCTCTCGTTACTTATTCGTCATTCCGTACAACACAACGGCTCAGCGTGTGCTGAACAAAAAAATATACCAAAGAGCGTGCGAAACGAAGAAAATAAATCAGTCACGCAGAGAGAGAAATAGAGAGAAACGTACGAGAAACAAAGGCGGAAAGCCCACCGTGCTTGTGCGTGTGCAAAGATAGTTTGTGACGTGCGGCGGAAGAATGTACTGCGCGAGGATGTGTCGTGTCGAGCAATACAGAGGGAAATGGAGACTTCGGCAGTGCGACGAGTGCGAGCAGTCTTGCCAAAATTGGCCGAACAACGTGGAGATCGCATGAAGTGTTTAACATTCGTCATCGAACGTTACGATTTTTCTTTACTTTTCTATCGTCTCTGCGACAGTGTCGACGTATAATAAAGCAACGCAGGTACGTCAACGTTTGTCGCGGCTCGTGTTATAAACGTCGGGGGGGGGGGGGGGGGTGTAAAGTCAGAAAAAGAGAGCGTAGAAAGCGATTTTTTTCTCTCGATGATATCGAGAGAAAAAAATGGGATTCGCGTATCTCTAGCGCGTAAGGGTGCGGGTCGTCTTGGAGGCTAGTGGGAGAATGCGCACGCCCGCGTTCGACGCTCTTTCCTCGCGAACGTACGTGCGAGGCTTCGTGCGTTAGGCAATTGTTTCAAACGGGTGCGCGAGAAAAACGTAGAACTAGGGAGACGGAGAGAGAAACGATGATGCACGGAATTAAAGACGATCTAGAGAGCAAGAGGGATCGGAATGTTGAGAGAGAGAGTGTTCCCAAATCCGTTATCCCGCGAACTGTTTTCTTTTAGCTGCTACGCACGGTATATTCGTCCAAAAAGACTAGTCGATAGAAATAAATCGATCGCGTGGAAAAACAGGTCTAGGAGCTACGTCGGAGTGAATAAAATAAACTGGCAAGGAAATTGGTAGCCCTAGACACTGCCAAGGGTCCTCTCTCTTTCCGCCCCTCCCCCCTCTCGCTATCTCTCGCTCTCTTTCCGTTAGCCTGCGATCGTTACTCGAGCATACCAATATAAAAGCGCGTTTTCTCGCTCGATCACGTGCGGACCTCGATCACGCATACAGATTAACACCGCCGTAAAAACCCTCATTCGTCTTCGCCCCCGCACAACGCTTCCTTCATCCCTCCCGTATTATTCTTCTCCCTCTTCGCCTGACTCCCCCGCATCCCTCGTCTCCGCCACACGGCTGCTCGTCCCCCTCTCCGACGAACTTTTACACGTACATGTGTCCGATTCACACGCATTTGCCTTTGTACACACATGCATGTGCATACGAACACTTGGCGATTTACGAGCATCCACCTCGGCCTTAAATATCGTATTGTTTCGAGTATAACGAAAACTTTTGTCGGATGTCGAGAGTCGGGAACGAATTACGATCTCGTTGCTACTTGGCAACGTGGGAATAATGGCGATGATTGGAATTTGAACAATGATAATCGTAATGGTAGTGAGGGTAAATTTGATGACAGCAATGTCAGATGTAGCGGTAATGATGATGATGGTAGTAAGGTAGTCGTTATGGTAATTATATATAGTAGTAACAGTAAAGATTGTGATGTTAAGGCGTTACATCTAGTGGCTCAATGAAATAGTAACAGTAATGGTAATATTGTAAGATTGAGGCGTACATTTATGTGGCTCACAGAAAAGTAAGACTAATTGGGATTTTTCGTTGAGAATACTGAGAAAGCAATGAAAATAAGGATGGAGGGTTTATTATGTAGGGTGTCTCAAAATGACCTGACATTTCCATTTATTCATAAAACGTATTATTTATTTGAAAAGGAGGAATATTTTTATTTTAATATAAGGTACAAACATAGAGGTTATGTGTGGAACACAATATCCGATAAATGGCCGCCTCGTCGCTGTTTGCAAACGTTCACTCTTTTGACGAAATTTTACATAACATTTTGGCATAATTGCGGACTAATTTCATTAAGGGGTTAGGCCACAGTAACGGGCATAAAATCATGTGCGAATTTAACACTTTTTTCGTATGAAAAAGTGATACATTCATAAAATTAATTACACATCTATTTAGTATGAATATCAAGCTGTTAGAAAATATGTATATTTTTTTTCGATGTACAAAATGGCCGACTACTAATATTTTCTTTTATCTTTTTTTAGGCGCTTCGCGGCGAGACATTTAGCATCCACAATTTTTTACCTACAACAAAAAACAAAAATTCTCGTCAATCTACATTAGAATACCTAGAGAAGTACGTACGGAATTTAAAAAATATTGTTTTATTCAAAAGTTGTAGGTATTTATATTTAAGAAATGAATTTTCAGTGAAAAATTTCGTTATAACTGCTCATAAACTGCTCGTAAAATGAAAAGTTTTCGATTAATCAGAAATTCCGTACGTACTTCTCTGCGAAATGCAATTAGGAACATAACTTTTAAATTGGAAGTAAATCGAGTGAAAATTGTTGAAGTTATTTGTCACGCCAATTGGAAAAAAGCTGTTTCGAGAAGTTTCGAATAGTCGGCCATTTTGTACATCGAAAAAAAAAAGTATATTTTTTCCAACAGCTTGATATTTATACTAAGTATAATGTGTAATTAATATTATGAGTGAATCACTTTTTCATACAAAAAAAAAATTGTTAAAGTCGCACATGATCTTATACCCGTTACTGTGGCCTTAATGGTGCATCCAATTGCTTCCTTGAGCTCGGGAATGGTCTGTGGATTATTGGCATACACTTTTCCTTTCAGAAAAGCCCAAAGAAAGAAGTCCAATGGCGTCACGATAACACGACCATGAAACTTCGTCAATAACTATGCAGCAACAATGCAGCAAATAACAATTTCTGTGTGTTGCTCGATCGTGTAATTCTCCATGACTAAACCTCAATACTTCCTGATGCCGGTTGACAAAGATTAGTACTCTATATTCGCCACAGAAATAAAATGACGCGCAAATTAAAATGTCAGGTCATTTTGGGACACCCTTTACATGTGGTTGACGTACAGAATATAAAATGAATGAAAAAATAATAAAAAATGTCGGTTCAGAGCTAGTAAAGAGCGTTTTTTAGGCGCTCTGGAGGAGGACGCAGAATTTTTATGGATTACCACCTAGAACGAAAAAAAAAACAATTCGTCATTTACATTAGTTCTGGTAGAGAAGTAGATGGGATTATTAAAAAATAACGGCATTGAAGTTTGCATCGTTGAAAGTCAAAGAAAGTTTTTTTTTTTATATTTGATTTTCCATGTTTTTGTTATTATTAAAGATTTTTTGTTGTGTAGATTTATATCGTAGATCGCAAAATAAATATCTTGAAGAATAGTCTAAGGGTTTTGGTAGGCAAAATCGGCCGGGAGATTAACTCAGAAATATGAATTCTCGTTGTATTCAAACGATGCAAACTTTAACCTCATTAAGAGATGAGCTCTTTTTCGCAAAATGGCATTATTTGAATGAATTTTTGTTTTGTCGCCAAAAAATCGGCGGTCATTTGTTTATAAAAACAAGAATTGTTGATGAATCATACAAATCGCGTGGACTTCCTTGTAGAATCAATCTAAAAAGCTCCAGTTAAAATTTCAATTCAATCGGACGAATATTGCCGAATTATGCGTCCTCCAGTTTTCGAAAACCCAGTTGCGAGAAAAGGGCGTTTAAAGTTCGAAAACTGATTTAGGAGCTATCGTCCACACGACGGAATTGAAGCTCTCATTTGAATTCTGCGTGTACCCACGGAGACATTTTAAAAGTAGGTCTTTAGTTGTTAGGTCGTTGTATATTTTTTGTACAACGACTGAACTAATCGACTCAAAATTGATGGGGCTGAAGTTTGCGTCGTTGGAAGGCAACGAAAATTCTTTTTCATTTATCACTACTTCCTTTCCTATAGAGAACCATATTTTGCAGATTTAAGTTGTAGATCGGAAAATGAGATTCAAAAAAAATCTTTGCGTGTTTTTCGTAGTTTAAATCTGCCAAACGAAATTGGGGAATGCAGAAAAAAATCATTCTCGTTGCATTCCAACGATGCAAATTACAACGTAATCGAAATTGCTACTTTCACCTTCAAGATAACGTTGAAGTTTGCATAGTTGGAATGAAACGAAAATGATTTTTTTTTTTATTTTCCAAATTTCTTTTGGCAGATTTGAGCTACGAAAATCACGCAAACATTCTTTAGGCTTCTTAGTCAGCGATCTAAAACAAATTCGCTAAGTATGATTTTGAATAGGAAAAATGAAAAGATGCAAACTTCAACACCACCCTTCTGGGCTGTTTCTTGTGTTTCGAAAAATGAGCTCGAACCATTTTTTACAACTTTTTCGCCCTTAATTCCTTTCGTACATAATTTTTTACAACTTTTTCGTCCTTAATTCCTTTCGTACATAATTCTTCTGATGTTTACCCATCATTCAAGCCAATGGAAAAAGGTCAAACCATGTTTTGCTACTAAGATGTAAGGCCTTAAGGCCTCAGGCCACAGTAACGGGTGTAAAATCATGTGCGAATTTAACAATTTTTTTTTCGTATGAAAAAGTGATTCACTCATAAAATTAATTACACATCTATTTAGTATGAATATCAAGCTGTTAGAAAATATATATTTCTTTTCTTTCGATGTATAAAATGGCCGACTACTAATATTTACTTTTGTTATCTTTTTTTTAGGCGTTCCGCGGTGTGACATTTAGCATCCACAATTTTTTACCTAGAACAAAAAACAAAAATTCTCGTCAATCTATATTAGAATACGTAGAAAAGTACGTACCGAATTTAAAAAATATTGTTTTATTCAAAAGTTGTAGGTATTTGAACTTAAGAAATGAATTTTCAGTAAAAAATTTCGTTATAACTGCTCATGAACTGCTCATAAAATGAAAAGTTTTCGGTTAATTAGAAATTCCGTACGTACTTCTCTGCGAAATGCAATTAGGAACATAACTTTTAAATTGGAAGTAAATCGAGTGAAAATTGTTGAAGTTATTTGTCACGCCAATTGGAAAAAAGCTGTTTCGAGAAGTTTCGAATAGCCGGCCATTTTGTACATAGAAAAAAAAATGATTTCCAACAGCTTGATAATCATACTAAATAGATGTGTAATTAATTTTATGAGTGAATCACTTTTTCATACGAAAAAAATTGTTAAATTCGCACATGATTTTTTACCCGTTACTGTGGCCTAACCCCTTATTCATTCTAATGACGATAGCAGCTTTTGTACGATTGACAAAACGCAAAACACCTAGATCTCTTTTCCTCATCTCGGCTATGCAAAATAACAGTGGGACTCTCCGTGTGATTGATTGCAATTTACAGAAGAGGAAGAAGAAGACGACGAAGAGGAAGAGAAAGAAGAAGAGAGGGAGACAAAGAGTCGGAGAGAAGCGTGATGTAGGAATAATTCGTATGCGCGTAGACCGAACGAAGGTGGCATCGAAAGAGGAGAAGAGTGCGAGTAAGAGGAATAAAAGTGAGGTGGAGAGAGAGAGAGAGAAGAAAGGAAGCTAAGAGTGAGATCGTATGGAGGCGAGCGATCGTCATCGATCGGGAGACTCGAAGTTTGCGAGGGATGCAGGTGAATAAAATGCCGAGATCACGGGATACGAGGCATACGATCACGAAACGTGGAATCGCTTGGGAGAGAAAGGTGAACGCTTGTGAGGCTGTGGAGACAACAATCAGCTCGTTGTTGTACGATCTACTTGGTTCGTGTAGCAGCCTTGGCAAAAACAATATCGTACGTACGTTTGCGAGGCCCGTACGCGGGGGTCTGATGTCCCGTTGATACGGTACGAATCATGCCCGGGAGGAGGGAGAACGGTAGTAACCGCGACGACGACAATACTCTGAGGAGAACGAAACTCCCGGCCTCGTTGCTGATGTCGCCCACGTTGTCCCCGTCGACGTTTTCCACGTCCTCGATGATGGTCCAAGGGGAACCGCACGCCCGATGCTCCTCCCGTCAGGACGACCACGAGGTAGAGACCATTCGACCTATAACGAGAATAATAATCTTAGTTGTTGCGTAGGATAGCGATGAACGTCGAGGTGGACACGCTGGAACTCGAGGTCTTCGAGGTGAGTTCCATGCACCACCACGTCGAACGTACCCGAGGAAAATCCGACACGCAAACACGCACACACTCGATCACCGAACACGAGCTAGTCACTTATGTACTTTTCTCACATCCTCGGTCCAGAGGGTTCTCTTTTTCACTTCGGTCTAGTAAGATTTTTGATGACGTTGACGTTTGCATCGATGTAATGCAACGATTCTGTTGCTTATGTTCCATTCCTAAATGGAATCGGATGGAATGGAATCCTCCAATGAGAATGCGTGAAAACGTTTGAATGATATTGACGGCTTAAACAATTTGAACGTTGAGAAGGAATTATTTTTCGTTGCATTCCAACGATGCAAACTTCAACATAATGATTTTTGGCCTGTCGGGAAGAATAGATTCTGCTCCTGCAAACGTGCAGCCCAACTACTTGACTCGGTCGCGTTATTGTGATTGGTTGTGGCTTTTCTTTCAGCTCTCCATTGGGAGCGAATGGCCGACTACTAATATTTTCTTTTGTTATCTTTTTTTGGGCGCTCCACGGCGTGACATTTAGCATCCACAATTTTTTACCTAGAACAAAAAACAAAAATTCTCGTCAATCTACATTACAATACATAAAGAAGTACGTACGGAATTTAAAAAATATTGTTTTATTCAAAAGTTGTAGGTATTTGAACTTAAGAAATGAATTTTCAGTGAAAAATTTCGTTGTAGCTGCTCATAAACTGCTCAGAAAATGAAAAGTTTTCGATCAATCAGAAATTCCGTGCGTACTTCTCTGCAAAATGCAATTAAGAACATATCTTTCAAATTTGAAGTAAATCGAGTGAAAATTGTTGAAGTTGTTTGTCACGCCAATTGGCAAAGAACTGTTTAGAGAAGTTTCGAGTAGTCGACCATTTTATACATGAAAATATATATATTTTTTTCTAACAGCTTGATATTCATACTAAATAGATGTGTAATTAATTTTATGAGAGAATCACTTTTTCATACAAAAAAAAATTGTTAAATTCGCACATGATTTTATACCCGTTACTGTGGCCTAAGGTCTTAATGTATCGTGCGGTACGGTAACATATTATGGAATATCATGATATGGTAATTATACACAAAGTAGGCCTCATCTCGAATGACCTTGACCTTGAAAAATGTTGTAGAGGAGGTCATCTTGAACACGTTTAGGGTGATGAAAAAAATCGATAATTTTTTTTCTTCAAATTCCCCTATTCAGTAGTTGCAGTAGGTGAAATAAGATGACTGTTAAAATATGAGCCCTTAATATTAATGTTTGGAGGTTCCCCGTCGCGATTTTCTATTTCCCATGTTAATAACACGGGGAAAACTTTGCTTGCTACTTTTGAATATTGTACTTCATTTTTATTTTTTTTTGGAATTTAACGCTTTGTAAAAAAGGTCTCTTATGTTTTATGATAAATATACTTTTTCAAAAGTTATTCAAGTTCAAAGTTGAATTTATAGTAAATTTCAAGATCCGTTAACTTTGCCGGCAAAACTACCAAACTTATCACAAGATTCTGTTTCATATCATTTTCTGTAAAATCATGTCATCAAATAATAAAAAGATTTAATAGTTAACGGCTATACAGTTTCATGTTTTGGAGAAAAGTTGCTACTTCCGTGAAAATAATTGTTATAGTAACCAAAAATACAAATAAAAAGACGCCAATTATAAAGTAAAGTGCGGGAACGAGTCGTGCACGATGTTTTAGATCCTTACAAGGTCGAAAGAATGAATAAACATTGTGTTGAACAGAATATGAACTATTGCTACTACAAACCCACGTACGAACACACTCCTCACACTAAACGTCAAATAAAGGTAAACAATCGTCAGCAAACCCGAACAAAAGCGAACAAGCAAAACAAAGTCAAAGTTAAAGTGTTAAAAGTAT
The DNA here is from genome assembly GCA_944452715.1 of Ophion slaviceki. NCBI lineage: Eukaryota > Metazoa > Arthropoda > Insecta > Hymenoptera > Ichneumonidae > Ophion > Ophion slaviceki. The sequence goes on from OX101789.1 coordinate 32,734,231, forward strand.
TACAAATTGCGTACGTTGGTACGCGAAACGTCGTGTCGCGTATAATACTTCTAACACTAAAAAAACAATATTAAGTCGCTTCCGCGCCTTAGTATACAAAACCAAAATTGCTAAGAATCATAAAAAACCAACATACTGCAAGGTTAAGGTCATCCAAGGTCAGGCCTACTGTCTGTATAATTGCTCGTGATACATCGTGCAACACCATAATTTACTCAAACATAAATTGGGCCTGTCCTGCCAGGAGCAGATTCTCCTTTTTTTCGTGCCCCACTATGTTCCGGACAAAGCAAAAACAAAAATCGTAGAAAAATCAGTGGCCGATGTTCATCGCGAATTTATTCATCGACTGGTCAATTTACGAAGAGAGTGAGCAGGTTTATCCTGGGGAAAAAAACAACGCATTCTCTCGTGTCGGTGAATGCGCGTGTGAAACGGTTGCGTGTACGGGCTCTCCCGAGTGTGTGAGATCGCGACAAAGGAGATAATTATTCTCTCTCTCCCTCGCCGAAACGACCATTAAACGTTATTTTTCTGTTGTTTCGAATCCTTCGAATCTGGATTGTGCGGAAAAAAATAAACGACGACGGAAGGTGAGAGACGAGGAGGGCGCGGACGATGGCGTAATGAGCCCGGTGGATGGGGGAAACGAGTCTCGAGGGAGCGGCGTCGCGTCGACCGGCCAGCAAGGTATCCTCGCTACCTCCGGTGGAACTCGCAGGAAGAAACGCAAACGACGAAAAAGCAAAAACAAGCTGGAACTCCAACTGCCGCAGCAGCAACAGCAGCAGCAACCTCATCATCGTCATCTTCATTTTCGTCGACATCACAATAATCGTCATCAATCGTCGGCCTCGTCCTCCAGCCACGTAGTCGTGAATTTCGCTTCGTCCTGCGACGAGCTCGAGCCCGCCGGCGAGTGCTCCAAGAGTCGCGACTCCAGCAGCAGCCTCGGCGGGCCGAGCACCAACAACAACAACAACACCAGGCACACCACACTTCGCGAGTCCCTGCTCACCGTACTCGGCAAACTCGTCGTTTGGAAGGGCACGAGATATCGAGCGACACCCACCAGCTCAACTTCCGCGGTTCCCAATTCACCGCCACCCACCGAGTGCATAGGCCGCAGCACCGTCTTCTTCTCCAGCAGTGAGTCCCTCACGATACTTTTGATCGACACAACGCAAAGTCCAACCTACCTCGTTCCTCATCCGTCCACAATATCGATCTTTGTACGAAACTGACGGGGATCTTGACCCGAAGAGTCGATTTCTCGAAAAATCATGCTCGCTTGCGAGACACCTAGGGATACTGACCACTATACTACCGAGGAAATCTACGTTATCGATACTTACGAAACTTGTAAGAGAACAATCGCGCGACGGAAGAACTTCCGTCACGTCTCGACACTTCAGCTACGATCGCTATTCATTTTTTCAATAGCGACATAAAATATGATTTTGTGTCGCTTTTTTACTGAGGTTTTTTCATTATCAAATTTGCTCGATATCTTTTCTTTTTGGTATTTGCAGATCATTGTGTCAAAGGGAAAAGCAATAAAGGTTGTGTTTGTCTTTCGACACTATATGAAAAAAAAACTCGTTGCTCCGTTTACTGGCTTGGCTGATTTGTTTTATTTGTTTTGTCTTTATCACTTTCGAAGACGCCTCGACACTTGCAACAATTGAGTTATCAAAAAACATGTTCGATTTTTTTCAGAACTGATCTTTTGTGATAATAAAACAGAATGTCAAAAGGGATTTTCTTTGAAATAATTCTAAAGATAATGATTAATTGTTTTTATATCACGAAAATTCAAATTGTAGATGTTGGCGCGAAATGCCAATCTATCGGCGCTGGCGCTTGTGACGTCACCGTTGAACGCAACCGAATACGCGAGTGTACACAACTGTGAAATTTTGTGTCATTTTACATTTAAAAACATCTCGAGCATTCTGAAAAAGTCGAAAACTAGTTTCATGTTCGTGCAACGGTGTGTGAAAGTGGATTTGTGAAAGGAAATTCGAGTCATTTGCCGAACGTGGATTTTTAGGTTAGTCTAGGCTTGATAAATTATGTCAGTTATTGTCGCTACGTATCATAAGGGGGCGTACACAAATTATGTAACGCAAAATTTCCCAATTTTTTACCCCTCCCCCACATAACGGGATCGTAACGCTTGGCCAGAACCCCCCCCCCCCCCCCCTCATTCCGTTACGTAACGGGTGCTGTGTCGTCAATAATTGCGATTTTTTTCATAGACAACTAATTATAAAAGGATCGGGCTTACACCCATTTTATGAAGTATATATTCATCTAGTTCTATACCAATTTTTACGACAAAATCTTGAAAATTAACCGGAATATATGCCTTGATTTGACGACGAAAAAAGAAGTTTCTCTTCATTGTCTCATCGATATCTTTATGAAAGGTTATCTGTAAATTCAAAGTCAACATTTTATTGATATCTATACAAATGTAGCTGTCGTTATGCGTAGCCGTTTTTTATTTTGGATTTTTTTTTAAATGCCGAAAGTTTGGACATTTTTTTCTTTTTTCAAGGCCCTTTTTCTGTACACAAGCAGTCTTTAAAAATAGTAATTATTAAATGTTGAAAACGCGGATACGTACAACCTTAGTCACTGCGATTACAAAAATGTTTTTAAAAAATTGAAAATCGGTTTATAAGTTTTTAAGTACTCGCTCAGGCAAGATCGAAAAAACTAGTTTCGAGAAGAACGGGTTCAAAGTTTTCGTTCCGTGTTTCTTGATATAAAGTTATGTTTCTTCTAGAATATTCATACTTACATTGAAGTATCTAGTCGCGGGCAATATGACGGTTCTTCATCTTTATGATAGTTCACAAAATAATAAGAGCCTGTACTTATTGTAAATTATGCTAAACCTGTAGGGACTGAGGGCACTAACCGGTCGCGCTACCTGTTCTCACTAAAGTGACTGTAACTCCGTCAATTTTCGGACTAGTGCATCAAAATGTTGCCAACATATTTTTCAATACATGTACTTTCAAGAATTATAAAAAAAAGTCCTTCAAATTTTGCTTGGGGGATGTGGGAAAGCTACTGTGCAAGTTCTTGCACAGTGACTGTCCCCCTTAACTGACATTGCCTATAGAAAGCTGTGAGCTGTCCACGGTAAAATTGCATGCGAGGTTTAAATTAAACACTTGAACATGCAGAAATTTTGCTATTTCTGGCAGTTTTAAAATCGTGTCGTAACGCAAACCTTGACCCCCCCCACGTACGTAGACCATAACGCCTGGCCGAACGCCCCCCTCCGCAATTGTGTTACGTAATTTGCGTACGGCCCCTGTATACGGCTTACTCGCGCGTGTACACAAATGTGAAATTTGCTATCATTTTACATCTGAAAACATCTCGAGTATTCTGAAAAAGTCGAAAACTAGTTAAATTTTCGTGCAACGATGTGTGAAAGTGGATTTGTGAAAGGAAATTCGAGTCATTTGCCGATCGTGGATTTGTAGGTTAGGAAAGGCTTGACAAATTGTATCCGTTATTGTCGCTACGTATCATAAGCAAATTGAGAAAGACGTATTTAAAAATATATATTTCACTACAGTTCATGTTACAACACGTTTACACTTAAATCAAAGTGGTCTGCACAGAAAAAATAAGTGGACGATAATTTCGGGTTGATACGTCGTGCTGCATCGAACCACAGATTTCGACGTTTTACGTCTTGTGGCACATTCAGTTATACTTTATTAGTGGAATTTTTCGTCGTATTTATACAAAAAGGAAACAAAACAAGCCTTATAAAATGTTGCCGTAGTCATCGTTGACAGAATACTCGGATCACACGAGTAGTTCGTATACCGGCTTTCGAACGGTGACGTCACAGAGCGCTCGGTGCGTTTTTGTCGTGCCGAACAGAACGTTTTCAAAATGTTATATCGTTGTTAATTGTTGAAAAAAAAAAAGAAAAATGCTTTGCTTTAAAAACTGCTCATGATCTTTACAATGAAAAAAAAATCATTGAATGACTCAATTGCCATTTATGATGTTGGAGTTTGCATCGTTAGACCGCAACGATTTTTTTTAACGGTCGACTCGTCATCATGCAATTTTTTTTGAGACTCTTAGGCTACAAGTATGACTGGAAAATTGTATGGGATTGTTTCTAACTTCTACAATTCAAATTTGCGACAAAATATTTTGGGCGATGAGAAAAATAATCTAAAAAGCGAATTTTCGTTGCGTTACAACGATGAAAACTTCAAGACCATTGCAATTCCAGGCCTAGGATGAATTTCTCCGAGTTTAGTTGAGCGTTTTCGAAACCATCCCAAGTGGCCTCCGTGTAATCGCGAAAGCTCGATGAACGTGCATGACGCCCTGGCATTTTGGTATTTTTTTTCTCTCTTGGCGTAACAAAAGGGAGAAAAAAACACTTCTTTTTGTATTTCACGACGCTTTGAGTCCGTAGCCAATACGGATTTCCCCGGTTAGTTATATACACCTCGGAGTTACGGAGGAGATCCGAACAATCTACGAGAAAGGCGGCGATAATGATGACGAAAATAATAATTAATTCACGAATCCTTTATTTAGCGAGTATGCGAGGACGCGAAGCGTCCGAGTTACGTTAATATTCCCCAGTCTTAATATATACATATTGCATGGAAAAAAGAAGCAGAAACAATCTGGCGAAACTCTCAGTGCCTTGAATCACACCGTGTAACTTTCTTTTTATTTTTGCAGAAACGGAGAGGAGGATTCGCGCGAACAATCGCGAGTACAACTCACAATTTAATTATGCGGTAAGCATAAGCGCATTGTGTTTATACTTCGTAATAACGCTCTTGCGTTCACAGTCGTATTCCTATTCAAGGATTCTGTCTCTCACTCCCTCTTTTTTTATCTCTCCGCGTCTGTCCTATCTTTTTCAAGGATACAATTATGGGAAAGCGATAGGAGTTTCCATTTAGATCACATTTGCCAGTTGGCTGAATTATTCAAGGCTGCCGTCCGACGATAATTCCGAAAAATTTTCGTGCATCTGTTGACAGTGACGAATGATCGATGACACTGTCACATGGGGTAGCTGTGCGAACAATGATTCGAAAAAGAAATACCGGTGTTTGCCAATTTTTTCAACGTCTAATTTCGTTTGGTTCTGTTTCTTTTTTTTTTCTTTTCATTCTTGAAGTAGAAAATGGTCTTCAATTATGAGACTCACTTGCATAATTATCGACATTCCGTTTCCCTCGATTGAACATGATTCATCGATCCGACGCTCTCGTTTTTTCTACTCTCGTTTCTCTTCTAGTATAATCATTTGTTTGACTCACGGTGATAAAGAAATGGGTCATAGCTGTAAAACAATGAACGTTAAAACTCATATCTGCACCGTGAGTGCCTGGAGCGTTACGAGAGAAAAAAAGAGTTGTCACGTGTCCTGTCCGATCCAATGTGGTGAATCATATTTTGAAGCGGCTAAGCGGAAATGGGTCCAGAGACATTGAAAACTCGGGCGAATCGGTTGACTCTTGCACAGACTCATGGCAGCAAATATTAGAAAGCCCCCTTTTTTAGATGATCGACTAAGAGGGAGGGTTGATTGAATAGACGACGATCACCGCGATAAATTAAAAATACAGACGATACAAAAATCGGAAAAAATGATGAAAATAAGTAGAGAAAGAGAGAGGGAGAGTGTGTTAAGGGGTTAGGCTACTGGGACTAACCAAAAATTAGATTTATTTGAAAAAATTAACTTTTAAAGAATAGTAGGATGATTGAAAAATCGTTTAGACATTTAGTCGTATGTACGATAACGAAGTTGTGTACTAAATTTCATAAAAAAAGATCAACAATTGAAGTAATTATAAACAATCTCGTGGAGGACCTTTGAACGTGAGGGGCTTAATGATGTACTTGATTTTGGCCACCCGTTTGATGCGAAGCAAAGAAAAACGAATTAATTCTTAAAATAGATAATATTGCCTAAGACTTGACAGAGTCTTTTTTTGTAATCTTGTTTCAGTCATCGAAAAAAATATTTCGATTTTTCAAGGAAAAATAACATTATTGTTAATATCAAATTTTAAAACAATGTTGAGAAGAAAAACGTCGGTCAAGGTTCCTACTTTTACACTGAATGAGTGTACGTTTCATAAAGTATAAAAGAAAACTACTTTCACACTGAATAAGTGGACCGAACTTCAAGTTAATCCGTTCATTAGATATCGAGAAATTGTGTACACCCTTTTGAAAAACATAGTTTCGAGGAAAACGCGTTTAAAGTTTTACTAACAGCTCTATCGTTGTAATAATATATTTGCCTTTAACCTGCGATTCTTGCACCATATGTTAGACCTTCCTCTTCATTTTGAGTTGTCTCAAGCGACTATCGATTTTTTTTAAGTTTTCAAAGTAGCGTTAATCACTCAATAAAAATTGATTTCCTCTTCGCAGAACAACTACATCAAGACGTCCAAGTATTCGGTTCTGACGTTCCTGCCATTGAATTTGTTTGAGCAATTTCAACGGCTCGCCAACTTCTACTTCCTATGCCTACTGGTGCTTCAGATGATACCCGCGATATCCTCCCTTACCCCAATCACCACAGCGATACCCCTTATCGGGGTCCTCACGCTCACTGCCGTCAAAGATGCCTACGATGACTTTGTGAGTACAGCACCGCTTTTTTTCTTCTTTTAAGGCCTTAGTCACAGCCACACTAAAGGGTATAAAATCATGTGCGAATTTAACAATTTTTTTCGTATGGAAAAGTGATTCACTCATCAAATTAATTACACATCTGTTTAGTATGAATATCAAGCTGTTACAAAATATATATATATATATATATATTTTTCGATGTACAAAATGGCCGACTACTAATATTTTTAGCATCCATAATTTTTTACCTAGAACAAAAAACAAAAATTCTCGTCAATCTACATTAGAATACCTAGAGCAGTACGTACGGAATTTAAAAAATATTGTTTTATTCAAAAGTTGTAGGTATTTGAACTTAAGAAATGAATTTTCAGTGAAAAATTTCGTTATAACTGCTCATAAACTGCTCATAAAATGAAAAGTTTTCGATTAATCAGAAATTCCGTACGTACTTCTCTGCGAAATGCAATTAGCAACATAACTTTTAAATTTAAAAAAAATCGAGTGAAAATTGTTGAAGTTATTTGTCACGCCAATTGGGAAAAAGATGTTTCGAGAAGTTTCGAGTAGTCGGCCATTTTGTACACCGAAAAAAAAATATATATCTTTTAACCGCTTGATATTCATACTAAATAGATGTGTAATTAATTTCATGAGTGAATCACCTTTTCATACGAAAAAAATTGTTAAATTCGCACATGATTTTATACCCGTTAAGGCCTAAGGCCTTGAACCCTTGCGAAGCGGCTGAGTCAAGCAAATATCAATGTTTTCGTTGCTTATTTACAGCAACGACACAGCAGCGATTCTCAAGTAAACAATAGGCGATCGCAGACACTTCGTGGTACGAACTTGAGGACGGAAAAATGGTCCCAGGTCCAAGTGGGCGATGTCATAAGAATGGAAAACGATCAGTTTGTCGCGGCCGATGTTCTCCTACTGTCGACCAGCGAACCAAATGGCCTCTGCTACATCGAGACAGCTGAGCTCGATGGGTGTGTGTGTGGAAAAATAAGAAAAATAAATCAAAACCTTTCGAAAACTTTTCGGAATATTGGTGGCGACGTGAAACTAGACGACCGAATACAACACCGATGTTATGTTGCAGAGAGACGAACCTAAAATGCCGTCAGTGCTTGATAGAGACGGCCGAGATGATGGACAACAACGAACTGGTCGGCGAGTTCGACGGTGAAATTGTTTGCGAAACTCCAAATAATCTGTTGAACAAGTTCGACGGAACCCTTACGTGGAGGGGTAACAAGTGAGTTTAGAAAAACATATCTTTGTTTTGTCGTTACCATTAGGCCAATATCGATTGCCTGACGTTAATTAATAATATATATATATATATTATATTAACAAGAATAATTCGATCAAAACTCGGTTTATTCTTCTCCACATTATCGGGAACAATTTCTGTCTGTCAATACTGCAAATGTTGTCTGAACACGAAGTACTACGTTTTGTTTTTTCGTCAGCCAGAAATGTTACCTGTGAAATTTTTCAGTTTTCTTGTAAACTTTATTAATTCATTTTATGTTTTTGTTTTACTGTGATTATTGTCACTATTTATTCCTCTCGTTAGAATGAAATTTGGACATTTTGTGTAGAATGTTGACCCAAAACCGAACATTGGATGAGAAATTCAATTAAATTATTTTTCATGCGGGGTCCCATACATGAAGAAGGAGCAGAATCAAAATTTCTCACCCTGGCATGTGGGGTGTCACTGTATAAAGCTCATTGAGTAGAGTACAAATATGTTTTTCCTTTTTTATCTTCAAAAATGAAAAAAATGGGGGGCCGTCAAAGTTGTCCGTTTTAGACCATTTTTGATACGGGGTCTGTTTCAGAAACTAAACTGGTTATGAATTTGGGATTTTGGTACATTATGTATCATATACTGTATTTAAACAACACATATAGAAAACGCCGAATCATAATACAGTATATATAATAATTTTTGTATACATAATACAATTAATTTATAATGAAAATATATAAAATTATTGTTATCTAAATATTTACAATACCAAATGATTTATTTTTGGAGCCGGTGCCAGCCAAGATCGTATATTTCATTTATTTTTCTTCGCATCCGCCTTTTCTGCGAAAATTGTGACAATAATGGCATTTGGCTGGTACCGACTCCAAAAATAAGTCATTTGGTGTTGCGAATATTTCAATAACAATAATCTTATATATTTTAATGATTAGCTTACAGCCGGAGTATACGAGCTTTCTTTAGCTATCATCACCCCATATGGTTTCAGTTTAGTAGTACCTAAGAACTAAGACAGAAAAAAGGATTACCTAATTAAATATCTAGTTTAACGAAAAATTGGTCATGTGTACGCACTTGTTTATTAGTAGTAGTAGTATCGTGTTTTATTTGCACTACTTTTACGCAAAGCTTTTTACAAGACATGACAATTTCTCATACATACTTTTCACTTATTATCTACTTCTTACATTCCCACATTCCGCATTATTTACACATTCTCTCTTCAATTATTCGTCGACTTCGTCGATCTCTCCTCCTCCATGCTCCTTACTCATCTTTTTACATATTTCCTCGATTTCGCTAAAAATACTCACATATCCCTATTTGTATTTTTCCTCCGGGCATATTTATGATTTCCCCCTTTACTGCCAAATTATTCAGTCTTTCCATCCACTCCTCTGCTTTCTGCCTTGCTTTCTCTGATACTAACTCCCTACCTTTGTTACATATTATTAGGTGCTCCAATGTTTTATTTTTTCTTTACATATTCTGCACCTCCAATCCTTTTCCCCTTTCCTTCCCGCCCGTCCTGTGTCGCCACATATTAGTCTCGCCTATATTTCCTCGTCCCTACCCTTTACTCCTTCATCTGACCAGTATTTCCATGTCATCTCGTCCTTTTCTATAATATATTTATACTTATCGTTATACGTTGATTTTCTGATTTTTTCCTTTTCCCTCCTTAAAATTCTGTTTTTTAAGTTTTCCAGTCCCTCTTCTATCCTTTCGTCTATTTTTTTTCACTTCTTTTCGATCCCTTATCATTGTTTTATATCTTCTATCTCCAAATCTCTTAAGGCGAGAAATTCCTTTAGGAGCGTGAATAGGTATTTTTGGGGAATTTTTTTAGAGGGGATAAAATAATCTGTTCATTTTCAAATTTGGACATGAGTTTATTACAACTGTCAAGAGTAAAAAAAAATTTTTTTTTGGTATGACCAACAAAATGGCGACGTTATTAAGAGTCTTCGGACGCCTGTTTTCCGCGACATCGAAAAGTGCTGCAGTTGTCACTCTTTTTCTGTTGATCTGAAAAAGATTTAACAAGTGTCATTCGTTTACTGACATATTAAGGGGAAGGATATACCTAAAAAATGATGAAAAAGTGCAAAATTGAAAATTTGGGAGCCTTTTTATTCCAAAGTTCGAATTTTCGACCATTTTTTCGACATATTTGACCCCAAAAAAATTATTCATTTACACGCTACCTTTCAAACTTTGGGTATATCCTTCCGATAATATTACTGAGAGTAACCTCCCAAAATTTCATCCAAATCGGTCGATAACTTTTTGAGCTACAACACGAGCAGTTTTTGAAAAAGTAGTAGTTTCGAGATAATCGCGTTTAAAGTTTCAACATGTGACTCGCTACCTGACCGCATGCTGTCCCCGCGCTCTAGACTATATGCGATAACTCCGCAAATATTCAATATTTCGAGTTTTCCTTTGGCCAGTATATTCTGTGGGTATCATACTTTCGAAATACGTAAAAAATCGATTTTTTGAAAATTCCAAAGGGATTTCTCGCCTTAATACCTTCACCAGGTTATTCCCCCATTTTGACGCGTCACCGTTTGTTATCGCTCTAATTTCGTGTACTCTTGTTAATTATTATTCACACGAATTCCTTCGTTTCTCGATATTCGTTTGCCTACACGATGACTAATGATTCGATATTTTTTTCGTTGCAGATACATACTGGACAACGACAAGATAATTCTGCGAGGTTGCGTACTGAGGAACACGCAATGGTGCTACGGTGTGGTGATCTTTGCCGGCAGAGACACCAAACTAATGCAAAACTCGGGCAAAACGAAATTCAAGAGAACGTCGATCGACCGACTGCTTAATCTCCTGATAATAGGAATAGTATTCTTTTTGCTGTCACTGTGCGCCTTTTGCATGATCGGTTGTGGCATATGGGAGAGCTTGGTTGGTCGTTATTTTCAAGTTTATCTGCCGTGGGACTCGTTGGTGCCGAGCGAGCCACTTACCGGCGCCACCGTTATTGCGCTACTCGTGTTTTTCTCGTACTCGATCGTACTGAACACCGTTGTACCGATAAGCCTTTACGTGAGCGTCGAAGTGATACGATTCGTGCAATCCTTTCTCATCAATTGGGACGAGGAGATGTATTACGCGCCTACGAATACCCACGCGAAGGCAAGAACAACTACGCTTAACGAGGAACTCGGACAAATTGAATATATATTCTCGGACAAAACGGGTACCCTGACGCAGAACATTATGACGTTTAACAAGTGCTCGGTGGCGGGTAAAAGTTACGGTGACATAATCGACGACGTTACCGGCGAAGTCATCGATCTCAGTGAGGTGAGGTTCTTGTTTATTTCGTCTGTTTGTTTTTATTTTATTCACTTCGGTTACGCACTTACAGCCATTGTTCGTTTCGAATAGCGAATCGAACATTTCTTTTCTCGTGATTTATATTTATATACATATATGCACACGCACACGTAAACATATATATATATATATATATATATATATATATATATATATATATATATATATATATATATATCATTATCGTCGTTTTTGCAGTGTGTGTTTGTTGATTTTAATGCTCCACAAGTTAATTAGCAGTGTATGAGATTCACTTTATTCAAATCTACCCGAGTACATTGGCAATGGTGATATTGGGGAATGAAAGGCAAATAAAAATTATATTGGCGAGCACCGGTGGCGGTCCATGCACCGCGGGATCGCTTAGAATTCATTATTTTCACGCGAGCGGTTGGTAAGAGCTGCTGTGAATAGTTTGAAAAATAATTCGGTGCACGTGAAGAGGTATAGAGAATTCAGTCAAAATAATTTTAAATTTTATATACAGGGTGTTTGGCGCATGGACCGACACCATTTGTGGGGGATGGGGGGGGGGGGTTGTTTGCTAATTTTCACCCTTAGACCCTATGTTCCAAGTGTCACGGTAATTGAGATACGATTTTTTTTGTTTTTTTTTTTAAATTACCCGAAATTTCACCTTCAAATCGGCATAACTTTTTTATTTGTGTACTTTTGCTGTATTCTGCAATGTATGTTTATTATAAATAAATCGTTATTTAATACAATTGATTTCAAGAAAACGACTCTTGAGCTGCCAAAGTCATGAAAATCTGTAAATGTATGAAAAATTTCGACTTATAAATTTATTATTAAAAAAAAATGATTCTCTTTATTTTGACCGCATAATGAATGATTTCTATGGCATGTAGCATACCGTTGGGAAGAGTACACACTAGCGAACTTTTTGAAACAATGCCAAGGTCAAAGTAGCGTTTAGTTTTTCTTGCAATTAATTTGGTAGGTGACTTTTTTTTATACATTTACGCATTTTCAAGACTTTGGAAGCTCGTAAGTCATTTTCTTGAAACCAAATGTATCGAATAATGATTTATTTATAATAAACGTACATTGCAGAATACAACAAACGTTATTTCGTGCTATTACAACCACAAACAAAAATGCTATGACGTTTTAAAGGCGAAATTTCGGGTTATTGAAAAAAAAAACGTTAGAAAAAATCAAATCTATTACCGTGACACTTAGGACAAAGGGTCTAGGGGTGAAAAAACTAGCAAACGACATCCCCAATCCCCCAAAAAGTTGCGCCGGTCCACGTGGCACCCTGTATAGATATATGTCCATAAATAATGAGCTGGAGAAAATAATCTACTTTGAGTCCTTCAAATATTGATATTAGGTATTGAAAAAATATTGCAATAATGAGCTCTGCAACTGATGTCTAAGCGCTCGATAAATTTTCTCCCCATATGATTTGAACGCAATATACGGTTTTTCATTGAAACTTGAATACATCGGCAACTATTGGATATTGCTCAAATCCAGTTGAAAATTCTCACAGGTGGACTTCGGAAATCTAAAGAGCTTTTTTTTAAATTTCAATACTATTATTCTTACACTAATTAGTGTTACACGGAGGAGCATGTATGTCGGTCGAAAACGAATAGAAAAAGGTATTTCTTCAAATAACTTCAATTTAGGTAAAAGTAATGTCGAGATTACCAAAAAAGCTTTTCTTTCAAAGCTGTGACGGCTCGCTTTAAGAATTTTCAACCGAATTTATCGAATATCAATTAGTTGTTGCGTTATTCAATTTTGAATTTGAAGAACGAGTTTTGCGTGTAAATAAAATAGGGGATACAATTATCGGCTGCCATCACTCAAACTTGAGTTGAGGAGCTTAAATTTGACACGCATTTTTGTTATGCCGTTGAAGTTTGCATCGTTGGAATGCAACGAAAATTAATTCCTTTTTAATTACACAGTTTTTTCTGGCCGATTCAAGCTGTGAAAATCGCTTAAATGTTTCTACGTATTCTTATTAGAAATTTACGACCTCAATTTGCAAAAATACCTCTGGATAATGATAAAAAAAAAAGATATACGAGATGTAAAAAAAATATATCTTCGCGTTCCAACGATGCAAACTTCAACGTCCTTTTTTGTTATGGTGTTGAAGTTTGCATCGTTGGAATTTTTATTATCATATGCGATCTCTTTCTATAGACATATAATGTAGATTGCTAAATAAATATCTTCAAAAAGGGTTGAAGGACTTTTGTAAGCCAAATCTGCAAAAAAAAACGAAATTCGTTGCACTCCAACGATGCAAACTTCAGCATCGTTTTTTGTTACACCTAGTAGTATTTTTTGAAGGAGTAAGCGTTGATTGTTTTCTTCGGCATACCGCAATGTATGTATGCATATATGCATATGTATATATGCAATATTTCATTACCAATTACATAACATTCAGTAATGTCAAAAAATTCCATTACTCATTACATTGTATTTTGTAATGTGAAACATTTTCATTACAAAATGCAATGTAATAAAATGGAATGAAATTTGTTTACATTACAAAGTGTAATGTAATGAGTTATTGGACATTTTTTACATAACACATTCCAATGTAATGAGTAATGAAAATTGTTTACATTACGAAATTCAATGTAATGAGTAATGGCAATTGTTTGCATTACAAAATGTAATGTAATGAGTAATGGAAATTTTCTACATTATTGAATGCAATGTAATCGGTCATGAATTTTTTTTCTTTACAAAATTTAAAGTAATGAGTAATGAAAACGTTAATGCATTACTAAAAGTAATGCATAATTTGCAACCCTGATATGCAACCCACATTCTACTCAATATTACGGAAGATACATTGGCAATATAAATTCATATAAAACAATTAACGTCCGTCATTTCGCTGAAAAGTAACAGCGATCACATTTCATTTTGACGTTAGCCCATTTTTCATTCACGAAAACGCTGACCACCACGGACGTGCACATGTCCGAAATGTTTTATTATCTAACATTAGAATCGTCGATCAACCCGTTCGAAAGAAAAAGTATCGTCTCGATTTGTTCGTGGAAAGAGTAAATTTGAAGAAAAAAAAAAACCACGTTGGAAAGAACAATACCATGGAGACTTTGGTCGAGTAAGTCTCTCTTCAACGACCCAATCGCATTGCCAATGGTCCCCGAGGTGAAGATTTGACCCATTCGAAGAGTCACGGTCGTGCACATTATACAGCATGTGTGTGCCGCATGTAGAAGGAGAAGAGCGCCCCGACGGGGACGGTGCATTGGAAGAGCGGACAGGAGTTTGTGCGTCGAGTTTATAGCCCGATTAGCGGCGCGAACGCCCGTCTCCTGGAGCAAGCGGACGGAATGTCCAGTACGACACCGGAGCCCAGCATCAACGAAGCTTCCACACTACAGGCCGAGCAGCCCTCAGTACGCATGCTTATTTTTCCAGACGACATTTATCCTGTCTCGTGAATCATTGTTTTTTTTTATCTGCACGTATCCACGAGAGACCTTGCGCTCTCCTCGTCTTCGTCGCTCCGGCGATCCTCCGGGCCGCGCGGCTTCCCCCGTATACTCTAAATATTCCCGAGCGAGATCCTATTTTTTCGGTCTCATCCTTCCTGAAGTAACGGCGCGCGAATTTCGTTTAAATTTTATTCCACTCGTTGAAACAAAAAATTGCGAGAGGAGGTTGTTCTTCCGTTTAAAAAAAAAATTGGATTTCGCTCGAGTCTGAAGTAATCCAGAAAAATTCTCGTCTATCTAGCCCGTGTCCTAGTATCTCGAAACGAATCACGAGCTCTGAAAAAAAAGAACGAAAAACACAGAGCCAGGTATCGGAACGCATAAAACATTGGTGGCTTTGGTACTAATTGCGAATATGTGTATATATATGTATATATTTATGTGTTATATTTTTCTACATCTGCAGCTGAACTTGTATGTAAAAAAAACAGCCATCGATATTCATTCGTCGATGGATATGTTCCCTGTATGTGTAAACCTCGATATTGTGAGCCAACTCTCTCTCTCTCTCTCTCTCTCTCTCTCTCTCTCTCTCTCTCTCTCTCTCTCTCTCTCTCTCTCTCTCTCTCTCCTCTCTTTGTTTCCCAGTTTTCGGTCTATCGAACTTGCAGTAGATATGTCGGTGTCGACGAATCCACGGTTGTTATTTTAACTCTTCATTAAAAGGTAAAATTCAGAACGAACTTTTGCAGACCGTACCACCGTTAGATTTCTCCTTCAACAAGGACTACGAGGAGGAGTTCAAGTTCTACGATCCGGCGCTCCTCGAGGCTGTGAGACGCGACAACGAGGACGTGCACAGTTTCTTTCGCTTGTTGGCGCTCTGTCACACGGTTATGCCCGAGGATAAGCACGGCAAGCTTGAGTATCAGGCCCAATCGCCGGACGAGGCGGCCCTCGTCTCGGCGGCGAGAAACTTTGGCTTCGTTTTTCGCGAACGATCGCCCAACAGTATAACGATCGAGGTTGCAGGCAATCGCGAGGTTTACGAATTACTGTGCATCCTCGACTTCAACAACGTACGAAAACGGATGTCCGTTATACTTCGGAGAAACGGCCATTTGCGGCTTTATTGCAAAGGCGCCGACAACGTGATCTACGAGAGACTCAAGAAGGACAGCGAGGAGATGAAAAACAAGACTTTGGAACATCTGAACAAATTCGCCGGCGAAGGACTGCGCACTCTCTGCCTCTCCGTCAGGGATCTCGACGAGAGTTTCTTCAATAATTGGAAACAGAGACACCAGGAGGCAGCCGTTAGCACCGAAGATCGCGACGACAAACTCGACGCGATCTACGAGGAGATCGAGAAGGACATGACCCTCCTGGGGGCGACCGCCATTGAGGACAAATTGCAGGACGGCGTGCCGCAATCCATTGCCAATTTGGGCCTGGCTGGTATCAAACTGTGGGTGCTCACCGGTGACAAACAGGGTATGTTTTCGATGTACCCCTGATATTTTAAGGCCTTATGCCACAGTAACGGGTATAAAATCATGTGCGAATTTAATTTCGCACATGATTTTTTTTTCGTATGAAACAGTCATTCACTCATAAAATTAATTACACATCTATTTAGTACGAATATCAAGCTGTTAGAATTTTTTTTTCTTCGATATACAAAACGGCCGACTACGAATATTTTCTTTTGTTATCATTTTTTTAGGCCCTACGCGGCGTGACATTTAGCATCCACAGTTTTTTACCTAGAACAAAAAACTAAAATTATTGTCAATCTACATTAGAATACCTAGAAGAGTACGTACGGAATTTAAGAAATATTGTTTTATTCAAAAGTTGTAGGTATTTGAACTTAAGAAATGAATTTTCAGTGGAAAATTTCGTTATAACTGCTCATAAAATGAAAAGTTTTCGATTAATCAGAAATTCCGTACGTACTTCTCTGCGAAATGCAATTAGGAACATGAGTTTTTAATTTGAAGTTAATCGAGTGAAAATTGTTGAAGTTATTTGTCACGCCAATTGGAAAAAAGCTGTTTGGAGAAGTTTCGAGTAGTCGGCCACTTTGTACATCGAAAAATAAATATATATATTTTCTAACAGCTTGATATTCATATTAAATAAATGTGTAATTAATTTTGTGAGTGAATCACTTTTTCATACGAAAAAAAATTGTTAAATTCGCACATGATTTTATACCCGTTACTGTGGCCTAAGGCCTTAACGAAAACAAAAAGCATGCGTTATAACTTGTGTAATGAAAAAAGCAAAATGAGAAATGCATCTGAAGGGGCTAAATCTTCTCAGTAATATTCGATCTGCCGAGGTGTGGTTACTTTGTTCTTCTTTGATTTAAATTACTTTCTTTAAATTACGTTCTTCTTTGATTTAAATTACTGCCAATCGTTCGCATTCGTTTAAGGCACCACACCACGGTTCGTGCGCGGTACGAGGTTGTATTTTTCGTAATTATTTTCAAGCAAACGATGAATGGAATTTTTTTTATTAATACCCATAGTCAATATATACATATAGAAGACTGTATACAAATTTTTGTACTCGAATCTAAAGTATAGTTTGCGGTGTACGCCGCTTCCAAGAGGACACTCCGACGAAATTGCTGCTCGGCGGTTGACAGCGATTAAGCCATACGGTTCATTTGAAAAATAAAATAAAAATATGTTTAGAACCTAGACATATAGGTTTACAGTATTACGTAGGGAAATTTGGATATCTAAAAAAAATGGCGTACCAGCGAATTATATTTCCGATTTTCATGGAAAATTTTCATCGTTCATAAAAACAATAGAAGGAAGCCTTGTATTAAAAAAATCTCTACGTGGTGCCATAGAGACTGGATTGTCGAACAGTTTAAGACTTGGCGCATGCAAATCGGATGAATAGTTTTTTTAATGTTTTCAACCAGGTTAAAAAACGTAGTTACGAGAAAAAACGCGTTCAAGGCGCACGTCTGCCGCTCGGCGCGGTCGTGCGCTTCGAACGCTTTCACATAAAATGCTGTATCTCCGCCAATTTTACAAATTTCTTTAAAAAAATTTGTGAGAGCATTCTTAACAAATGTATCTTTCAGAAAATGAACAAAAAAGACAACAAATTTTTTTTCCCGTCGTGTGGTGCCTTAATTCCATATTGGACAACGCGAACAATTCACTTCTTTTGTTAAAATTCAAAACGTAAAATTATCGGAATAAAACCTTCTTTTTTCACATTTGTATTTAGTATTTAGTATAAATATGAGTAAAAATTGCCCCGTGCATTAGCTGGTGAATTTAGATCCACATTCCCAGAGTGTGCCACGAGGAGGCTGCATTCGTAGGACTTTACACTCCATTTGCTTTTTTTTTGTTTTTGAAAATAATTTTTTTTTGTTTTTTTTAACAATTAAAAAAAAATAATTTGGGAATTAATAAGGTGGAAAGAATCAGTCAAGATGACAAACAACAAAAGTTGTGTTGTTTCTTTAGCAGTCGTCAATCAAGAATTCGAATGTGTTTTAGTTACTAACCAACCAAGCTCGACCGAATCTTATCAATTTTGCATTTAAGTCCACCATGTTTTAACGAAAAATTCAAATTTATTAATTTTGACGCCAGATTCGTAATCAGCGACCACGAAAACCCCCGAGTACCGATTCTCATTCGATTCGAACTAATTTTTGCATTTTGGCCCGCCATATTGGATCCGCCATTTTAAAATTCAGCATTTTGAGGGCAGATTCGTAATCAACGATCGGGAAAACCCCCGAGTACCAAGTTCCATCCGATTGAAATCAATCTTTGCATTTTGTCAGCCATATTGGATCCGCCATTTTGAATTTATGCATTTTGAGAGCAGATTCGTAATCAGCGACCTCGAAAACCCCGCCGTACCAAATTTCGTGAAAATCCAAAAACTTTTTTTTTCCGCGTTTGGGGCACTCAGCGTAGAATTTTTCTTGCCGCTCAAGGGGTTAAGGGGCTGTACCAGTGTGAACGCTGAAAATTTGGGTGATTTTCGGGAATTTTTTGGAAGAAAAGTACTCAATTAAATGTTTCGGAAAATTAAGGATATATCTGGCTATATTTGACCTATATTACATAATTTTTTCATAGAAAAATATTGAGATCCAAGCGACTTATGCGCTGTCTTCGGAGACGCCAAAAAAAAAGTTCTTCCACTGCTGACATGATTCCGGCCGATTGAGTAGCTGAAACCGAAAAAGGAAAAAATGTCGTT
Organism: Ophion slaviceki; assembly: GCA_944452715.1. Classification (NCBI taxonomy): domain Eukaryota; kingdom Metazoa; phylum Arthropoda; class Insecta; order Hymenoptera; family Ichneumonidae; genus Ophion; species Ophion slaviceki. The sequence continues at coordinate 32,753,272 of OX101789.1, forward strand.
AAACTGGAAGGTATTTCCTGTACAATGACGTAGGATTTCCGGAAAATATCAAAATCTAACAAAATGGCGTAGTTATGAAAAAAGTCTGTATTCTTGCCTATAAAATGGTCGTTTTTTTCAATGCCAAATAGTCAATGTTCATCCAATCAAAAATATCCTACGTCATTGTAGAGTAAATATATTCAAGAGTACTCGGTTCAAATTTCAAGTCAATCGGATAATTGCTCTTTGAGTTACAATGTCAGCAAATTTGAAAAATCTCATTTCGAGAACAACGCGTTTAAAGATTTAACTATCGATTTTTGCAAGATAAAATGATATTGATATAAATTATATAAATGATAATGATATTCGTGAAAATATAAACTATCGAAAAAGGCAAGAAAAAATGTTTGGAAACAATTTATCGAGTGGTTTTCGAGATATCATGTCCATCGACTTTGAAAACAGTGTTTCGAGAAAAAAACGTTTGAAGTTTGAAGTACGGTGCTACTGCCCGCCCGGCCGGCTGTTAGAAGCTGTAGCTCATTCAATTTTAGGCATATTTCAACGAACAAAAATATTTTTGAAAAATGCAATTTTTCGACCCACCTAGGTTGATGTAGCCTGTTGAAAGTCATAATGTGATCGACGAAATGCCTCCCAATGTGTTTCTGTCGTCTCACCTTCGTCTTTGTTCGCGTCTCAACAGAAACGGCCATCAATATCGGCTACTCGTGCCAGTTGCTAACCGACGATCTCACGGACGTGTTCATAGTGGACGCGACGACTTACGACGGTGTTGAGACCCAATTGACACGGTATCTGGAAACTATTAAGACGGCCTCGAATCATCAAAACAGGCCGGCACTCTCCATCGTCACATTCAGGTGGGACAAGGAAAGGTCAGGCAAACGAAAGAGACGGAGTACAATCAAATTCATATCCAGCATTCTTTTTTGCATTTCCTTATTATGTGACTGATTAACGCATATTTATCGAACATCGTTCTTATCGTTGTTGCCGTTTATCTTCTTCTTATTATTATTGCCACGATCGTCATTACTATTATTTTTATTATTATTAATAACATGATCCATTGAATGTCGCACCGTATACCCCCCGTACAATGCATTGATTGTCTCACAGCCAAAGTACATGGACACTTTCCGGAGTTTTCCCGCTCCACGATTGCTTGGAAAGATCCTTTTCGTGATATCTGTATTGCCCCCCTCCCGTACGGTTCACCTGCTCGTACATTTTTTCCCGTACAATTGAATATTTGAATCTTGATAAAAATCTTGATTGATTTGTTACGGTAACCACAATTGGCAAGATCTTGGTCGACGTGACCGCCGCGAAGGGACACATTTAAAATGCATCGTCATACGCATGCACGTCTCGATAACGTTGATTCACTTCACGTGGCCAGGTGTCGGCGCGTCTCGTTACTTCGGACAATGCATCGATTGATCACTTCTCAAACCACGCACATACACTCTACTGGCGGAAAGTACGGACACACTTTTGGAATTGTACATCGGGAAAAGAGTAACAGATTTCGGATGTAAAAGGCAAGGTTCGACGAAGTGTTTGAAAGATAAAAACAAGCCTCTGGATGCTCTGGTTCTTATTCTCTACTATTTACTCACTACGTGGCATGGAACAGGCTGTTTTTCTCGATTTGCCTATTCTCATTAAGGCGGGATATACATTTAGACAGGAAAAAATAAGCAATGTTGAGGGATTTTTTAAACTAAGAAATAATTATTCTACAATTATCAAACTTTAGGTATACTTTGATAGTATATTTAAGTATACAAAACAATTCTTTTGAAATTAATTCATCATCAAAATGACAAAGCTGGGGCAGAGTGTTACAGCAAGGTCGCCGCGGAAGTTGCGAATCGGCGTGCAGTCTAGCTTCCCGTAGACTTCGATTTGCAAAAATATGTTCACACATTTTTTCAGTTAGAACATGTATAGTTTCTGTGTGACAGTAATTAAAGAAAATGCAAATTTAAGAAAATGGCACGCATTTAGAAAAAAAATATCAACATTTCACGCAACATTTCTGTAAAATGTGGATTAAAAAAGTCGTCTTTTTTTTTCAATTTCTAAAAAACAATTCTCGTCAAGTAGAAGGTACCAATATTATCAATATTTCTACCAAGTTTCAACTCAATCGGCTTAAGGGGCTATACCAGGGTGAACGCTGAAAATATGGGTGATTTTCGGGAATTTTTTGGCAGAAAAGTACTCAATTAAATGTTTCGGAAAATTAAGAATATATTTGGCTATATTTGACCTATATTACATAATTTTTTCATAGAAAAATATTGAGATCCAAGCGACTTATGCGTTGCCTTCGGAGGCGCCAAAAAAAAAGTTCCTCCACTGCTGACATAATTCCGGCCGATTGAGTAACTGAAACCTAAAAAGGAAAAAATGTCGTTAAACTGGAAGGTATTTCCTGTACAATGACGTAAGATTTTCGAAAAATATAAAAATCTAACAAAATGGCGTAGTTATGGAAAGTCTATTTTCTTGCCTATAAAATGATCGTTTTTTTTTCAATGTCAAATCGTCAATTTTCATCCAATAAAAAATATCCTACGTCATTGTAGGATAAATATATTCAAGAGTACTCAGTTCAAATTTCAAGTCAATCGGATAATTGCTCTTTGAGTTCCAATGTCGGCAAATTTGAAAAATCTCATTTCGAGAAAAACGCGTTTAAAGATTTAACTATCGATTTTTGCAAGATAAAATAATATTGATATAAATTTTATAAATGATAATGATATTCTTGAAAGTATAAACTGTCGAAAAAGGCAACAAAAAAATCGATTTTTTGAGTGTCACACTGGTATAGCCCCTTAATAGCTTTTGAGTAATCCTGCACGCCAATTTCTATAATGCAGTTTTGAGAAAAACGCGTTTGAAGTTCACGCCCGCTTCGAATCCGAGCAGTGATGCACAGCGTTGACGGGCTGTAACGTTTGAAGTTTTTCGAATTTCGCTTTGAAACTTTGGGAAAATATTCCACATATATAGTTCTATCGTTTAAAGAAAAAAAAAGAAATCGATTTTTTGATCGTTGTAAAATGTATATCCCGCCTTAATTTATAAATTGAAATAAACGAAAATAATGCATATTTTTTCGATAAAATGATAGAAAATCTTTTTCAAATATTATATTCTTTTAGGATGACAAGAGAATGAAGCATATTTTTAATATAGTCAAATACCCTATTGACGTTTTTTTTGAGAAACGAAATGTGAATTTCTTTTTCAACGAGCCCGATTGGGCCGAGAATCACCTACAATTCTCCTGAAATATTTATTTATTTATTTTATTCTCCAAGTCATTCAACTTTTGGTCAATTAGCGCAGTTTGCGAAAACGCAGTCTGCCTTGAGAACCACAAGGAGCAAAATAAAATGTCTAGAAGGAACGGAGGCCGATAAAAAAAAGAAAAAACCGGTCAAAGTTCAAAATAGAAAAATGTTTTAGACGTTTTGTCTTTAAGCCTCTGGTCAACAAATCAAAGTGTGTTCACACTTTCCGCCGCTGCTGTATGTAAACACACACACACACAAATATACATGATAAAAAAACGTTATGTATGCAAATGACAAATTACCTCGTATGATTTTTATCTATAACACGCGTTTTTCACTATTGATGCCTCGTAGTCTTTTTCGAACTAGTCACACGGAAATTGTGGGCTAATGCTATGAAATAATTCGGTAGCAAATCGCAAATAAAACAAAACACACCGCGTCTTCTCCGTATAACGAGAGCGATGCAAATCCGTAGATCCGGTTGTACGAGCTTCCAAATTTTTTTTTGTGCAGCTTGATCTCCAAGACGCATTTGCGCCACGGTCACACGTTGATGTAGATGCAAATTCCGACCCAAGTAGACTAGAGAAGATTCACACACGCCCACACGCGTGTGTTATTTATATCCTTTTATTTCTCGTGCTGCATACATGACATTTTTGGATGCGTTTTTTGCCCCGTGGAATGATCCCTCTTTGTTCGTTCTTTGTTCTCTGGTTTATCTCTTTCTCTCTTTCTTCGTTGCTCTACTTTTCTCTTCTAGATTTGTATCTTGTCGACATATAGTTGCCATATGATTTTTTTTTTTAGTTATCCGTGGTCTCTGCCCGCCCCCTTGCCCACGACCCACAGAGTTAACGAGTATGCAACGGGAAATACTGCGGTGCTTGATACTCACTCCTTCTCTTTCTGACTGCTTACAATTAATCCTTAATCATTATTACAGTGAATAATAAACATTTGATGACGATAGGTTGCTTGTGTCACGTTATATTTATCGTGTATGCGAAAACGTATGTGTGTTGGTATATATATATTTATATACATACCTATATATATATATCTGGATACGGAAAGCGTTATTTCGATATTTTATGTGCTTGTATTGGCGTGGAGCCCCCTCACTCCTTTACTTCCTCCATGCCACACTGTTTTGAAAATGCTCTCGCAGGTCTGCATCTCGCGCGTCACGTTCTTTTTCCTCCCTCTTCTCCTCCTCACCCGTATTGTCTGGGAGGCTCGAGAAGCGAAGGGAAAAATGACGCTACTCCTTGCAATGGCAAGAAGTCGTTTCGAGATTTTTTTTTTCGAGCTTAAGGCCTTGGGCCACAGTAACGGTTATAAAATCATGTGCGAATTTAACAGTTTTTTTTCGTATGAAAAAGTGATTCAGTAATACAATAAATTACACATCTATTTAGTATGAATATCAAGCTGTTAGAAAATATATACATTTTTTTTCGATGTACAAAATGGCCGACTACGATTTTCTTTTGTTATCTTTTTTTTAGGCGCTCCGCGGCTGACATTTAGCATCCACAATTTTTTACCTAGAACAAAAAACAAAATTTCTCGTCAATCTACATTAGAATACCTAGAGAAGTACGTGCGGAATTTAAGAAATATTGTTTTCTTCAAAAGTTGTAGGTATTTGAACTTAAGAAATGAATTTTCAGTGGAAAATTTCGTTATAACTGCTCATAAACTGCTCATAAAATGAAATGTTTTCGATTAATCAGAAATTCCGAACGTACTTCTCTGCGAAATGCAATTAAGAACATAACTTTTAAATTTAAAGTAAATCGAGTGAAAATTGTTGAAGTTATTTGTCACGCCAATTGAAAAAAGCTGTTTCAAGAAGTTTCGCGTAGTCGGCCATTTTGTACATCGAAAAAAAATATGTATTTTTTCTAACAGCTTCATATTCGTACTAAATAGATGTGTAATTAATTGTATGAGTGAATCACTTGTTCATGCGAAAAAAACAATTGTTGAATTCGCACATGATTTTATACCCGTTACTGTGGCCTAAGGCCTTAAAACAGAAAGCGATGAGGGGGCACGCGCTCGCCGAGTCGAAAGAAAAACGCAATGAGGCGACTGCACCACCGTGTTTGCTCCCATGATTGCGTTCTGTACAACAGCGATGCGGACTACAATCACAGCAGAGACGAGCCCGAGGAGCACGAGCCGGAATTGCCGACGGGCTTTGCCGTCGTCATCAACGGGCATTCCCTCGTTCACGCGCTACATCCCCAATTGGAATTGCTGTTCCTGGAGGTATCGAGCCAGTGTGAGTTTGGACTGCATTTCGAATTGAAATTAAGAAATAAACGTTTGGTCTCGGTCGTTGAGGGGTGGGGATTTTTTTTTCTTCATAACTCTGGTTCTCTCAAGATACAATTGGTACTACGCTTAACGAGGTTGGAACGGTTGAGTCAAATGACGGTTTATGATTTTTACGAGCTGTACATACGAGCTGTAGAATTATTCTGAAATTGCTATTTTTTTCATAAAATATATAATAAAAGAGCAGAATTGTGCATTTTTATATTTTCATTGCGTGAATAAGAAAAATTTTTGTGTTGCTAGAAACTTGAAACAGTAAACATTATCGATGATTATTATGAAAAAACTGCGTCAGTGAATGTTTTATACAACTCAAAATGAATGTTTAAGTAATTTCTTAATTATGCCTATTTATATTTATATAACGAGGTTATTTATTATTCGGCGTGTCTTCCCGTACGGATATCGGACGAATAAGCATATGTTATTCGTCCGGATAGCGGCTCAGTTCACGTCGTATTTCCAGTAGACGTACATGTTATTGTGATTCGTGTCAGCTAGTATCCGGACGAATAACATATATATAATCGTCCGGATAGAATGTGTTAAATTGTTAATCAAACTATCGGGGCCAATAATTTACACGTATTCGTCCGAATAAAATCTTTATCATTTTGTTTGGCTTTGTTTGTTGGAGTGTGTTTGTTTAGGATTGTTTGTTTGGGTTTGTATGTTTGGGTTCGTTTGTTTCGTTGTATTTGTTTGGGTATGGTTGTTTGAGTTTGTTCGTTTGGATTTGATTGTTTGGGGCGTTGTACAGCGTGAACTGTGTGAACTGAGCCGCTATCCGGACGAATAACATACGCTTATTCGTCCGATAACGGGACGGCCAGCCGCAGCGTTTATTATTACCATCAATTAGTATTAAGTTTTGCCGAAATCCGGCAACTTCGCGGACATTGAGGTTGGCAGCAATGCTCTCCATTTGTCAGCCCAGATCGCAACCTTTGATCAAACCTTGACTGTTCAACATTGAATAACAGGGTGTTTGGCGCATGGACCGACACATTTTTTTGGGGGATCGAGGAGGTAATTTGGTCATTGTTTCACCCTTAGACCCTATGGCATAAGTGTCGCGGTAATTGAGATATGATTTTTTGCGTAATTTTTTTTAATTACCCGAAATTTTCCCCTTTAAATCGTCATAACTCTTTTGTTTGTGGTTGTAATAGCACGAAATGACTTTTGTTGTATTCTGCAACGTATGTTTATAATGAACAAATCATTATTTCATACAATTGGTTTCAAGAGAACGACTCTTGAGCTTCCAAAGTCTTGAAAATGTGTAAATGTACGAAAAGTTTCAACCTCTAAATCCATTATTATAAAAACTTATTCTCTTTATTTTGACAACATAATGAATGATTTCTGTGATACACATGTCGCATACCGTTGGAAAGGGTATAAACTAGAGAACTTTTTGATACAAAGCCAAGTTCAAAATAGCTTTTAGTTTTTTTATAATTAATTTAGAAGTTGACATTTTTCATACATTTACGCATTTTCAAGACTTTGGAAGCTCATGGGTAATTTTCTTGAAAACAATTGTATCAAATAATGATTTCTTATAATGAACATCCATTGCAGAATAGAACAAAATTTATTTCCTGCTATTACAACCACAAACGAAAAGTCATGACGACTTACAAACGAAATTTCGGGTAATTATAAAAAACGAAGAAAAAAAATTATAGTATCTCAATCTCCGTGACATTCAGGACATAGGGTCTAATGGTAAAAAAACTAGCAAATGACCCCCCCGCCCCAATCCCCCAGAAAATTGTGTCGGTCCATGCGCTAAACATCCCGTATATGGTTTACCATGGGCAAGATGGGTTTTTTTCTTCTAAATCTTTATAAAGGTTCAGTTTGCGTTAATCCGTTGTTAGAAATGGATTATCTTGGTGTTAAATAGTAAAAAAAATACATCATCCGTAGCGTGAACGTCTTGCTTATCTAATCGCACGTAAAATTACATGCATTAAAGGGTTATATATAGTCAGGAGGCCCAAAAAGATCGATTTTTCAAGAATTTTTCTTGAGAAGACTTTTAAATCTATTAACGTAAAAATTTGTACACATATTATGGTAACTTTTAACTGTATTTTAACATTTTTATTTGTAAAAATAATTATTTTGAAAGCTGCTATATTTGAGCACCTCTAAAAAAGGCGTCTTGCGGTGAGCACGATATCTCTGGACTGGATTATCTAAAATGAAAAAACCAAAAATATTTCGTTAGTATAATGGATTATCTTGTAATTGATCGAAGGAATAAGCAAAATAATATTTTTTGACAAAATGGCGGCTTCTCAAAACAAAAAAAATCGATTTTTCACAAAAATTTAGGCCTTAAATTGTTTATAAAACGGAAAATATTTATCGGCGAGAAAAAACCTTCGATTAATTACTGAAAAATATACTTGAAAAGATTGTGTTAAAATTTGAGACTGATCGGTTCAGCCGTTTCCGAGAAATTTTGCTCACCGACTTTAAAACACACAGTTTTGAGAAAAACGCGTTTAAAGTTCCAAAAGCACTTTACATGTAGTAAAAAAACAATTACCAATGTGCGTGTAACTTCGAGAATATTCGCCGAATTGACCATAAATTTTCTGTGTGTCTACTTAAATATATGTACATTACGAAAATAAAAAAAAATCGATTTTTTGAAAATTTTAACTGTATTAACCCCTTAAACTATTTTTCATCTGTGGTGTTATGTCGCGAAAAAGTTTCAAAAATACCGTCAAGCCTCAGTATCGTCTAGACAATAACATATACTTTTTTTTTTAATCTTGGATTGTGGCTAACGCTCACACCTCCTTAAGGTGCTAGGGAAACTCGTGAAATGCGAGTTCGAAAAAGTTTTCGGAAGTATGTGTTCCATGAAGAAGTGCTCTGAATCTGCCGACTTTGGTTCAATTTATTTTAATTTAAATTCAGCAGCGATATTCTGAATGTTCCTAGTCAGGATTGCGCAAGAACGAAGAATCGTGTGATGATAATTTTTTTTTCGCTCGTTTCATTTCGCTTTCAGGCAAATCGGTGATATGCTGTCGCGTGACGCCCCTGCAAAAGGCGATGGTCGTGGAGCTAATTAAAAAGAACAAAGAGGCCGTGACACTGGCCATTGGCGATGGGGCGAACGACGTCTCGATGATAAAAGCGGCGCACATAGGCGTCGGGATCAGCGGCCAGGAGGGCCTTCAAGCTGTCCTAGCCTCGGACTACTCGATAGGACAATTTAGATTTCTAGAGAGACTGCTACTCGTCCACGGCCGCTGGTCCTATTATAGAATGTGTAAATTCCTTAGGTACTTTTTTTACAAGAACTTCGCCTTCACCCTGTGTCACATCTGGTTTGCCTTCTTTTGTGGATTTAGCGCACAGGTAAAAATCACCGCTGATCATTAATTCGTTGATCGAGAAACTGTTTCTGCACGGTAACACCCAAATTTTGTCGATTGCCATTCAAAAAGGCCAAACATTTCGCCGATTGAGGTCAAGGGATACTGATTTTTTGTTACGTCGATAAAAACAACTAAAATCGCGGAACAGGTTTTTTTTTTAATTAAAAATGAAATTGCATTGCGATAATATCACTCATGGATATGTTAAGGCCTTAGGCCACAGGGTATAAAATCATGTACGAATTTAACCATTTTTTTCGTGTGAAAAAGTGATTCACTCGTAAAATGAATTACACCTATTTAGTATGAATACCAAGCTGTTAGAAAATATATATATATTTTTTTCGATGTACAAAATGCCGATTAATAATATTTTCTTTTGTTATCTTTTTTTTAGGCGCTCCGTGGCGTGACATTTAGCATCCACAATTTTTAACTCACAACAAAAAACAAAAATTCTCGTCAATCTACATTAGAATACCTAGAGAAGTACGTACGGAATTTAAAAAATATTGTTTTATTCAAAAGTTGTAGGTATTTGAACTCAAGAAATTAATTTTCAGTGAAAAATTTCGTTATAACTGCTCATAAAATGAAAAGTTCTCGATTAATCAGAAATTCCGTACGTACTTCTCTGCGAAATGCAATTAGGAACATAACTTTGAAATTTGAAGTAAATCAAGTGAAAATTGTTGAAGTTATTTGTCACGCCAATTGGAAAAAAGCTGTTTCGAGAAGTTTCGCGTAGTCGGCCATTTTGTACATCGAAAAAAAAATTTGCTAACAGCTTGATATTCATACTAAATAGATGTGTAATTAATTTTATGAGTGAATCACTTTTTGATACGAAAAAAATTGTTAAATTCGCACATGTTTTTATACCCGTTACTGTGACCTAAGGCCTTAACTGTGGTCACTGATGTTGACATTCCAACGCGACTTCTCATTACCCTGTACTAAAGTACCTAAACATTAATATTATTTTAATTTTCAATGTGCCGATATGGTCAGCTTTAACCAAATGAGATTTAGTTGTGTTACCCTCGAAAACTCAGTGAAACTGCCTCCCACTCACTAGCCGGGACGTGAGACAATCGGTGGCTAAGCGGTCACCCATCCAAGTATTTACCTGCTTAAGGGGTTAGGATACTGTGATGACCCAAAAATCAGGGTTGTTTAAAAAAAAATTTAACATAATTGTAAAATCGTTTGGACATTTTTTTCGTATGTACATTAACAGAGTTGTGTACCAAATTTCATTAAAAAATATTTATAATTAAAGTAGTTATGAAAAATGCCTAGAAGGATTTTTCAACTCCATTTCGGCCATCTGGTGTTCTGAAACCAAAAACCTCGTTTTTTTCAATAGATAATATTGGTTAAGACTTGACCGAGTTGTTATCGTGTTTCAATCATTTAAAAAATTTGAATTTTTCGATTTTCCGAGGAAAACGACATTGTTGATATCTAATTTTAAAAAATGTCAACAAAAAAACCGTCTTTTAAATCTAAACTATTATTACACCGAATAAGTGTTTCGGTTCGTTTCGAGGAAAACGCATTTAAAGTCTTGCCAGCAGTTCTATCGTTGTAATCATCCGTTTACCGCCATTTCGATTCATGCACCATATGTTGGACCTTCCTCTTCAATTTTCATTGTCTCAGCAACGAACGAGTGTTCGTCACTTTCACAGTAGCCTAGCCCCTTAATATTGGATGTCGCCGAAGTCGCACCCCGACCGTCCTACATATCAATATTACTTTTCCGGGAAAAAATCACTATCGTTCAAAATCAATCGGCGAAAAACTCTACCTTCCATTAAGCGGAGATATACACCTAGGAGCCGGAAAAAAGGTCAGTATTGTGAATTTTTTCAAGGAAAACTATTTGAAATTTCGGATTGAGGTTTTAATTATCTAAAAGTATATACATTCAAAAATATGTTTAATTTTCTTTATTTAAAAATATCGAAAATATACAAGGATATCGTATGATCCTTGGAGCGTCGTAAAAAAATCTGCGTATATGGTACCCACTGGCGTTTCTTCAAAAATCATCTGAAAAAAAAAACCAAAAAGATTATTAAATTAGATACTATAATCTAGTAATTGTCATAGCCGATTTTGAAAATATCGATTTATGACAAAATGGCGAACGTTTGAACATAAATAGTGATTTTTGGGCCAAAAATTAGTTATTATTTTGCCTATAGAACAAAAACTAAGTAACGGAAAAAAAATCCTATGACAAGTACTAGATAATGGTGTATAGAATAACCACAAAAAACCTCAAGGTAATCGGTTCATTGGTTTTCGAGAAATTTTGGGTACAGATTTGAAAAACGTGCTTTTGAGAAAAACGCGTTTGAAAATTTGGGAATGAATAAATCATGAAACTTGTCAACTTACATGGAATCATCGATACCAGGGCCCATAGTGTAGGTCTTCTACGGTTGACGGAATGTTCATAGCTTCTAAATTCTCGACCTCGACCATCTAGGTGTATATCTTTCCTTAAGCGACGGAGATTGAAAAAATAAAAACGATTCACGTGATGATCCAAAGGCGAATACGATCTTTGAGAGACTCCCTCGTTCCAGAGCTCCAAGCTCCGATGTTGAGAATCGAAGAATTGAGTCCACACTTAATCTGATGAATATTCGCGACCCATAAGCGCGTTAACTCTACTCGAGTCGCGATAGACCCTCGGTCACCCGACTTTTGTAGTTTAACCACCCTTTTTCTTCTCTTGTTCGCAGACTGTATTCGATCCAATGTACATTTCTGTCTATAATCTGTTTTACACGTCACTGCCAGTCTTGTCCGTCGGTATATTTGATCAGGACGTCAATGACAAAAACAGTTTATTGTATCCGAAGCTGTACACACCGGGGCACAAGAATTTGCTCTTCAACAAGAAGGAATTTTGTTGGAGCGCCCTTCACGGATTCTTTGCCAGTTGCGTACTGTTTTTAGTACCTTACGGTTAGTCGAATTTTTTTTCCCCCGCTTTCTCGTCATTCTCGTCATTCTCGTTACGATTTTTTGACAATTTGGAACTAAGTTTCTTTTTTGTTCTTGACTTTGCAGGAACTTACAAGGACGGAGTGTCGCCAAAGGGCTATGTACTTTCCGATCACATGTTGCTGGGCAGCGTGGTAGCCACTATATTAGTCATAGTCGTTACGGTTCAAATAGCCCTCGATACATCGTACTGGACAATTGTCAATCACATCATGGTCTGGGGTTCAGTCATATGGTATTTCATTCTAGATTACTTCTACAATTTCATCATAGGCGGAAGTTACGTCGGTAGTCTCACTATGGTGAGTACGTCCACCATTATCCCTCATCGTAACGTTCTCGAGTCTTTGCGCTCGAAAAGGGCGTCGCACTTTTCATTATTAACGCATGTTATCGGCGTCCAAATTCGTTAGGGAAGTGCTCGATCTTTTATTTTCGTAATCCTTCATTTTAACGGGGTATTACACCCATTTTCGAAAGGTGTCTCAATTCGATCCTTTTGGTGGTAATAAACTACTAGAATTTTCATTTCCATTTCATGAAATCGATAAGTGCCATAAAAATGCATTTAAGGTAGTCCTATCGCTTCACACTAGTCATATCACTGACCATACTTGAGACTTGTACAATTTATATTTTAAACATATGCAAAAAAAAATTTGTAATGACAAAATTTTCCATGTGTAAACTGTTTAATGAATGTTCACCTTTAATTAGAAAAAATGAAAAATGGTTATTCCAACGATTCGCGCAGTATTTCTAAGTTTTATATTTGGCAATATTGGTTCTATCTCCGTCTCTTTTTACTCACCCAGGCGAGTTTAACCTCCATGCTTTTCAATGTCGATCTGTCAAAACAATGTAAGGTGCGGGAAACATAAAGCATTGTATTCGGGCCACGACTGGTAAAAGGCGTGGAAAATTTGTGTCGGCGAAATATGTCGGTTAAAAATGAAATATGTGTGGAAATTCGAATGAGTGAGATGAGGTTAGGACTACAGTCAGCTGTTGCCTTGCTGCCACGTCTCTTTATCGTAGCAAGTGGTAATAAATCCAATACCGGAAGTTCAAATTAAACTTGATATTACATAAAAATTGGGTCAATAAGAGTATTTTTTTCTGAGAACACTAGATTACTACAAGTGTTAAGTATGTAAATCTGATGATTTTTAAGAATCTGACGGATTCCCACTATTGTTTACACTTTTGTAGCGATCCGAAATTGGATTTTTGTACGTCGTCTCGGAATTCCTTCACAAAAATACGCAATTTTAATATTTCTTTTCTCTGTAATCAGGTCGATAAACGACCCTGAAATTTTACAGAAAAGATTATTAATATATTTAGTGAAGCTAAAATTATGAAAATCCTATGGATTAAAGCCTGGCGATAGGACTACCTTAAATATTACATTCCAATTTTCCGCTGCTTCGTGACGTCACTTGCATAGTAAACATCGACGCTGCGCTAATTGTGAATACGTACATTTTTTAAATTCAAAATGTGTTACAATCCCTATTATTGGGGTGTTGTTCCTCAATGTAAGAATACTAGGGTAAAAACACCGGGAAAGTTGTGGATTGAAATGCCAAGTGATATAAATATGAGGAAGACTTGGTTGAAACTTGCGAGAAGGGATCCAAAGTCATTATCCGCAAAAGACTCATTTGTACTTTTGTGAAGTACGGATTACTATTTGAAAATTTGCAATTAACTAGGACAAACGAGAATGTATAGTTGTTGACGCTTTTGTTCAGTGGTTAGAAAGTAATACGTCTATCGTAAGTAATACGTCTAAAGTAATACGTCTAATAGTAATACGTCTAAATAATACGTCTATCGCTTTCATGGTTTACTATGTCAATGACGTCACGTCGAAATCCATTATGGCGGCTATCGTTTCGCATAGGGGCTGTCCATAAATTACGTCATTTTAAAATGGGGGGGGGGGGTCTAGTCATTGGATGACGGTAACGATAATTACATAATGACCATAGGAAGGATAGGATGATTTCGGGCGGGGAGGGGGGGGGGCAGAAATCAGCAAAAATCGATGACGTAATATATGGACGGTCCCATATTCCTTGAACAGATAGAAAAAAGTATTTAAAAAAATGAAATATAAAATTTATTTTGTCTTTTTATAAATTAAAACCAACATTAGTCGATTGCTTATTGCGAAAAGTACCTTATCTATACATTCTTGGTATTTTTCTTACGTAGAGTAAAATGCCCTACTTCAGAACGTTCCACCCCGGTCTAAAGAAACTTTAGGCGAGCGCTTATCGCGGTCGCTTAATAAGCAGTTTAGTGCAAGTTCGAAACCGACCGTCACACCATTTACAAATTCATTTTTTGCAGCGAATTGAACCGACCTATTATTTCAGCAGCTACGACTATTCTCAATTTTTTTCTCGAGAAATTGAGCAAATTGCAGAGTTTCAAGAAAAATGTGTCATAAATATTACAACTTTCGAACAAATAATTCTTTATCGATGACAATGAGCAGACCAGGTGTTGAAAATGGGGAATAATTTACGAAAATTGCACGGACCGAGTACTTTCAACCAAAGTTATTGTGATTACAGGAGAAAAAAGAAAACATTTTCGAAGAAATTGACTGAAACTAAAAGTATCCGATGTCGAAAGGAGCTTGACCGTATTCTTTTTCTCGCGTCGTTCAACAGGCAATGTCGGAAGCGACCTTTTGGTTCACAACGGTGATAACCTGTATTATTCTCGTCATACCGGTACTCTCGTGGAGATTCTTCTTCATCGACGTGAGGCCAACGCTCTCCGAGAGGGTCCGGCTGAAGCAGAGACTGGCGCAATTGCGCTCGAGACAGAGTCAGGATATACTGCGTACACCGTCGACGAAACGTACCCGAAGATCACTGCGCTCGGGTTACGCGTTCGCTCATCAGGAAGGCTTCGGAAGGCTCATAACGTCCGGCAAAATAATGCGGAAATTGCCGAATGGCTCGGACTTCAAATTCGCAATGCCATTCACGAATAACGTGTCGAAGCAAACTAACGTCGCGACCACGTCGCCCAAGGACAGTGCATCGCGCAATTCTCACAGTTTGGACACTATTAATCTGTGAGTCGACACTCGACTTTCGTCACCCACGAACGTTCACAACGAGAGGACGTAAAAACAAAAAAAAAAAAGAAGAAACATACAAACGTAATTTAATAAATGCCGAAGCACGAAGGGTTCGCCACGAAACGCGTGCTCGATCCACGTGGCGTTGATATGCATAATTATTCGAGCTACGGCTGCTTGCTGCGAAACGAAAGAAGGTGCCGCCCCGCGTCTTTTGGCTATGCCGCTTTAATTTCATCGTCCAGTCTTGCTACTCCCCGTCGATTTTTCGATTATTTTTTTTTCTTCTTCGCTCGTCCACTTTCCGCAATATTCAATCGTAATTGCAAAACGAATCCCGATGGCATTTACAAAGAACTCGTGCGAAAAAAAGAACGGCTGAGCCATCACCGTTAGTAAAGAGATATAAAAACTCGATGTTTCGCGGGACGACAAGTGAAGACGAAGAAGAAGAAAAAAACGTTTGCCAGGTATTAGCGATGCGACCATTAAATATCTCTCCCCCTGAAGTAACAAGGAACGCGGGCATCGCCGAGTTGACTCCCGGGGTCATATTTGATTATACGTCCCTCCGTAATTGTCTAGATATATTCGAAGAAACGGGGACAAGCCGCGACGTTGAAACGACGCATTCTAGCCTGGCTGAAATTCTAGCCGGGACCTGTGAAAGTCTCCAAGTGCGTGGGGCGGGTTGTTAATTCGGCTAGTCCAACGAGGGCTCGCACGTATAAATTTAAACAGTATTTAGCGATGTATTTCAACACGATCGTAGGACAGAACTTTGTCGTGGACGTATAATCATTGTGACGCATACGCAAAACACACACGTATACACACGCGTACAGACACACGCGCGCACGCGCACACATTACACACAAAAAGCCCTGGCTGAACGTTTTGATTAATGTATCATAGAGCGTATGCCGGTTTACCACAAGAATGAAATATTGTAAAAACGTTTACGTATATTATACTATACTGAATTAACTATTACGATAACACGTTCAACGGTAATAGATACATTCATAATTGCCTTTATGAAATATTAACACAACAACAAAACGATTAACGATACTGTATCATAGTATTGATTGTAAATATTTTAAAGAGATATTATATATATATATATATATACATATATATATACACCAACACCAATACACACACATACGCGAGCGCGCGTGCGCATACATATATATATATTAAATGTTAAGTATACATTTTTTAAAAGAAAGTAATATATAGGTAGAACGATCTAAAAGAAAGGGAAAAAGAACAACAACCAAGATAAAAAAAAATCGTAGCTATATTATATTATCGCGGATAATGTTTGCCTTGGACTGACTACTGAATATAATATATATCGAAGTAAAACACGAAGAAAAGAAAAAACAAACCATGCAGTAGCAACATAAGATACGTATTTCTACTTTGAATATTAACGAGGAAGTTTAGGGCGAGGGTAGTCTTGCATTGGGGAAAGTGTGTGTGTGTGTTTCACAATCAAATTGTAACGTTCAAACAAAATTATACAGGAACATCCATCGTTAGGCTTTTGTTTTATTTTTTAAAACGTGCCTGAGAATACGCGAACGTGAAAAAAATAACGCGACATCAGAGTATATATGTACCGCTATTCTTTTATTTTTTGCTTTGGTCCAAGGCCCCTCGAACAGGGAGATCGCACATGTTGCAAAAGCTAAAAACAAAATTCGATCGACACACGTTTATTATTCGTTTTGTTCTGCCAATCTGATCGAGTGGGGAAAAAAATAAGGTGAAGTAGCGAGCGGACACATCTTTCGAGCAATTTGGTTTTCCGAATATTACGTATCGGTTACGTTTTTGGGCCTTTTTTTTCGCGTACGAGACCCACTCCCCTCAGATACGCGGTGTTTTTTTTCTCCGAATAGCCGATGCGAAAACCTAGGTACCTAGATCGATAGAGAAGAAAGACGAGAAACAAACGAAATAAGTAAAAAAAAACATGCACAGCGTATATATTTTTACAGTAAACACTACGTTTGTACACGTTTATTCTAATTTTAATGTTATAATTGCGTGTAACGATTACAATTCCGATATGTGATTTAATTGTTCGTACTGTATATATAAATTATATATAATTGGTTCATCGATGTAGGCCGCGCTGCGATTAGTAAGATAACTTCTCGGAATTGTAACGATGTCTTTTTCTTTGTGTGTTTCGTTGAAACACGAACGCGCAAAAATCCGCAAAAATGCACATATTTTCAGTTGTACTCCTCGTCGATCGTAAAATTGCGTTGATAAATTCGTTTTCTCTCTTTTCGCTTCCTTCCCCGTCGAATTACGACGCGGAATGCGCAGCGAGAAAGAGCTGATTTCATTTTGTGTCGATAGAGAAAAGAGAGAGAGAGAGAGAGAGAGAGATAAAAAAAGAAACATGACGCGCGTCCTAAAATATTGCGGCCGCGCGCGAAGATCGATCGAATATAACGATTAAGAAAAATTATTCGTCTCTCGTTGGCTCGAAGCCAAAAGCGAAAATAGAGAAACGATCCTAATTTAAACGTCGAAACGAGATTCTTCGTTTGAGTCACGTTAATACGTGGGATAATAAATGCCGATTAATGGCTGCGCGAACGCCGCTGCTGCGGCCGTTGCACAGCTCGCCCGGCGGGTGTTTTCACTGTTGTTCATGCGATACTTTGATTCGAGCGTAGATCGCTCTGTTAGGCCGTTTATACCGTATAGACACGAACACGTTGTTGGCGAATTCATGGGGGAAGAAATTCTTCTTTTGTATACTCTTATCACATGTCTCGAAATGCCGAGAATCACAAAAGAAAACATGGGGAGAGGAAAAAAATATATACACACACACACACATATACACACCACTCGTTACGTTCGAATTTTCAGATATTCTGCATTAGTCTAATTATGCCAATTTGTCACGATCAAATATTTTTAGCAATGCGGTCATACGACGAAATTGTGGAACGAAAATCAACATTGTTACGTAAAAGAAAAAAAAACATGTTCCTTATGCAAATGCACAGAAGGATGAGAATAATAAAGTATTAATTAAAATTCTTATATAAATGTTACTGTACGTACGGTGAATCGAGAGTTTCTCTTGAAGGGAATTGCGCCGAAAAATCACTCGGGCGAACGAAATTATTTGGTTAATTTGCTTTATTTCCCGTTTGATTCGAATGAAACGCGCAGCCGATGAAAATTTCACTGTCGAATGTCCATAAGTGAATATGCATAAGTCGAATATCCATAAGTGAGTATAGAGTAGAAATGAGTGCCAGAAATGGCGGGACGTAGAGACAAGTGAGTTTGTTTGGGTTCCCTCTATACTCACTTTTCCTCTACCTCCTGCCATTTCTGGCACTCGTTTCTACTCTAAACTCACTTATGGATATTCGACTTACGGATATTCGTACTTATGGATATTCGGTTATGGAAATTCGACTTATGGATATTCTACCCCAATCGAAAATTTCGGTCTGACCGACATTCAGTATGCAACGTCGGTCGTGTCCGAGGGGAATTTATTTTTGGCGGTTTTCGCAGCTTTGAGGCCCCGAACGAGCTAAATTGTCCGTTAAGTCTAACGCTTGAGCGATCTTGCAAGGAAAATTCAAAATAACTCGATGGATCGCTCGACCTTGGCAATTTTTTTCTCCGACTCCATCATTGGCACGGTTATTGGAAGAATGTAAATAAAAATTCAGCAAGAAAACGCGTATTCGCACGAAAAAAATTGTTGAAAAATACACAAAATAATGTTCCTCGCTGGAGGCTCGCTGTGAAAACTTTGTTTTTTTTCCCCGTCAATCGTGTATGCGCCTTCTCGGGTCAATGTTTCTAATGCTTTTTGCGCCGTAAGTGCTGACGGCGATTGAAATAATAATAATGATGATTCATTTTTCTAAGACAAAGGGACCACGACGAACGCTGGTGCGATTTTGTACGTTACGCATTACCGACTTGAATGTTGAAATTCCGTGTGAAATTATACGTCGCAATATATTGCGCTTGTACATAAAAGGCGAGTACATCAAAATGTAGCCTACGAACTTAGGATGTAACGAGGATGAGAGCGCGCCGTAGAATTGTACCGTAGACATTTTTGTCCCGATAAAAATCAATGAGCATCGAAAGGTCCCGTGCCGGGTCAGCAGTAATCAGCATTTCGAAAATATTAGTCACGGTTTATTGAACAGAAAAAAAAGATCATCTGCGTTACAAAATACTTGACTTTTGGTTCACCCTCGAAAGGGAGGATAGAATAACAGGCGAGCATCGCATCAGGGCTAAAACCAGCGAAACATGGCCTTTCCATTGTTCCACAGTTATGTTTTTCTCCGTTTCTTTCATTCTACACGAGGCACAATTTTTTTTTTTTTACGAATTTCTAAGTCAATAAACGGCAATGTTGCAGCGTAATGTGGTGTAACAGAAAAACAAACACGTTTGTATGATTTGTCTCGCCGGAAACGCAGTTTCATCACCCATCTTCTGATCACAGCGAGAGTTTGCTATATTTTCCGTGTCCCCTCTCTCTGGATCTCGTGATCTCGAAATCGTAGAGGGACTCGTTTCGTGTGCGAAGCATCGAATTCGCACTTCCGTTCGAGCGCTTCGTGAGTTCTCCGAGTCGTGCAATCGATTCAAAATCGCTCGCATAACTCGTTTTCACTTGGGAACGCGATTGTATCACCCTTCAAAATTGCAATCTTTTGGCGAGCGAACCACCGTCCAGAGATTCGAGCAGCTTTCTCTTGAGGCTCGGCTTTTCCTCGGGCTCGCGTTTCACGGTATTTGGCAAGGGTAGCTTTGGTCCCGGTGTTGGCGGCGGCTTGTTGTTGAAGTACGGCATCTGAAGCGCCTGATCGCAAGTGCATCTCTCCGTTGGATTCACGTTCAAAAGGCTCGCTATTAGATCGAGAAGATCGTCACCCGCGGCGGTGAATATGTGCTTGAGAGGCGTGCCCGGAAATGGTTTGAACTGTATGAAGTCCGGCAATTCCGTCATTCCTGGCCAACTCTCTTCGGTTGGTGTTCCCAGGGTCTGAAACAAAAAGTATACAGAAAATGATGTAGAATTGTGTAAAATATATTTAGAAAATTTTAGATTTATTTAAAAACTAGCCTTGGAATTATGTAAAATGTATTTAGAAAATTTTAGATTTTTTTAAGCCTCGCCTCGCTCGGACAAAGCCAGTCAGCTCCTATCTTATGTGAATTAAAAGAATGATAAATGATCAGGAAGCCCCTTCGAAGGTCCAGAACCTTCTGGGACATTCTAGAACATCCTCGAACATTCTGCAAAATTCTAGAACATTCTGGAATATTCTAGTGCATTCTCGAACATCCTGGAAAATTGTAGAACATTCTAGAGCATTCTCGAACATTCTGGAAGATTCTATAGCATTCTATAACATTCTCGAACCATCTGGAAGATTCTATAATAGTCTGGAACATTCTACAACATTCTAAAACATTCTGGGAACATTCAGGAGCATTCTGGCCAGTCTCGGACACTTCAGTACTCGAATCCCAGCCGCTTCACCGACTTGTTATAACAAGTCCATTAGTGCAATACCTGGGTCGTTTTTGTCCTGCCCAAAATCATTTTCTTCGCAGGTTATTCAATATTTTATAAAAAAAAGAACAAATTAAAAATAAGAAAGAAAATACTCTATTTTCCCTTTAAAAGTACGGCCTAAAGATTGACCATGAATTTCTTCAGATTTTTTTCATTGACAATTGTTGGTTTGGTAGTGCAAAAACAAAAACGACCCAGGTTCACGGGATTAAGGTGCCTCAAATACCTTCACGGATTGAGGGTTAAAACCCAAACACTGCAGTTCCAAACCGAAAACTTCTTCATGGATGGCGGATAGAGGGCTATCATACCATATAACCCCCATAGGGCTGCGGAAGCGGATTGCGGAGTTATAGCGGCACGCACGGACAAACCACGCTTACATTTATTATATATATGAATCTCAGATTTATTTAAAAATGTCAGATTTATTAATTTTTTTAGGATTTGTTGAAAAATATCAGAATTATTTTAAAAATTTAGATTTATTGAAAGTTTCAAATTATTCAGATTATTTTTCCATTTTTCATTATTTACAAAAACCTACAAAAAAGTACAGTGGTCTGCGGTAAAAAAAAACTATTTTATCTGGCATACTTGAAATATCCTAGTGAGTTGATCCAGATCCGATTCTCCGGGTAAGAACGGCACGCGTAGGAGCAGTTCCGCTAATATACATCCTATAGCCCACATATCGATAGCGGTGCCGTAGAGTCTTGCTCCGTAGAGTAATTCCGGCGGCCTGTACCATCTGGTAACAACTTGATGCGTATTTATCCTATTGGGCGAACCGAAGAATTTTGCGAGACCAAAATCTCCAATCTTCAGTACACCTTGGCTATTGACTAGCAGATTATTCGGTTTCAAGTCCCTGTGGAGGATCCAATTGTAGTGTAGATAATCCAGACCCTGCAATGTCTGTATCATGTACGATTTTATGTTGGCTGAGGTCAACACTATGTTTATCTCCTTGATTATCACTTCCAGATCGGTATCCATGAAATCAAAGACCAGCGAGACATTGGACTTGTGACCGAACACATCTGCAATAACACCCGATTGATAAGGCGAAATTATTGACTCGGCTTGGTTCTCGTAATTTTTTTTTTTTTTAATAATTGCTTTGTGTGTATTAGTGTGATTTATTTGATAAATTTTAAGCACAACTTTTAAAAAAATAATTTATTACACTTTTTCAAATTAGACGAGAAAATTATCGACTAGAATTCTTATATGTGATTGTTTTAAACATTCAACCATTATCGATATTTAAAATCGCCTTAAAGGCAACCTCAAAACGGTCACTAGCTATTTACGGTTTTGAAAACACGGGAATGTTATTAACTACAATTCTTGTGTTTTATATTTGACGATGGTTCTTTTTAATGAAACGAAAAGGTGCGTTCTTAAGGTGTTAGGCTACTGTGAAAATGACATCTCAAATTGATGAGGAAGGTCCAACATATGGTGCAGAAATCAGAGATTAAAGGTAAACTTATCATTACAACGATAGAACTGCTAAGGAAATTTTCGACGCGTTTCTCGCGAAAATATGTTTGTCAAAACGGTGTACACGATTTCTCAACATCTAATTAACAGAATGACTTGAAATTTGGTACACTTATTCAGTGTAACAGTAGTTTAGTTTTGACTGCTGTTTTTCTTCTTAACATTTTTTTTTCTTTAGAAGCTTTTATTTAACTTGACTTTCTGCGCGATGCAAAACGGAAAATAGATATTTTACCCACTTCCCGACTACTTACAAGGAACATCAGGTGACACCTTTCGATTTTGTTGAAATTTGGATATGTCATAAAGCACCGAAAAGTAAGCGATACGTATTTTTTTATCAGCGGAAAAACGCTTTTAAGGGGTGAAACCACCCCTCGGAAAAGCAAATATAGGGGTGGTTCACCCCACAATTTTTTTTTGCAATGGCACTATAGTGGATTTTTCATTGCTTCGGATTAGAAGAATTTTGGTTTTCGTTTCATTAAAATCGCTGGACTCCTTGTGTGTGAAACTGCTATATTACCCCTAGAGATGCCTTTTTTCGAGGGGTGGTGTCACCCCTTAAAACCGTTTTTCCACCGATAAAAAAAAACGTATCGCTTCCTTTTCGGTGCTTTATAACATATCCAAATTTCAACAAAATCGAAGGGTGTCACCTCAGGGATGTTCCTTGTTGGAGCTCTGAAATTTTGCAAATATGCATCCAAAAGATCACAATGCATGGTTCAACTTCAAAAAAAAATATCCATAAAATGTTCAACTTTTCATGTAAAATTAGCGATATCTAATCATCCATATCAAAGCTCACTAAAACATACAAACAAATTCGTAGCCACCTGTGTTTGTATGTGAAAAGTTTATATGCAGTAATTGGTCGTAAGTTCAATCCCAATCCCAACAGTCTTTGTTGTTATTTACAAGCATTCCATATTCCTAACGCTCAAACTCCTAAACTAGTAAACTACTAGTAACAACTAACTAGTAAAATCAATTAGAGACTGAGAAGTAGAAAATAATTTGTATGGAAAAAAAATATTTTCAAAAACAACTATTTAATGTACTAAAAAGTAGAAGATAATTTTTTTCACCGAGTCGCCTATATACTATGAATAAAAGCTTAACGTGCTCAAAATTTAGACATGTAATCTTCAATGTACATAAATCCGTTAACATGTCAACTGTATTGAATTTACTGTAAAACAACCTTGGATTTCTTAAATAAAAATCCTGATACTGAGTATAAACGTGTGATGATAATTTCTCTAATTACTATTGTGCCAAATTAAATACGGTTAATGAAACCAAACTGATCAAATTAAACATTTTAAAAGTTAAACGCCCCGAGCTTTTATTTATAGTCAGGTATATAGGCGACTCGGTCAAAAAAATTATTTTCTACTTTTTAGTACACGAAATAAAAGCTGGTTTTTTTAAATATATTTTTTACATATAAATTTAAGCATTGAAGCACGATGACAAAAAAATCTCAGTCAAGTCTTAGCCAATATTATCTGTTATGAGAAAAAAATTCATTTTTTTTGTTTCTGAAGAACCAGGTGGCCAAAATCAAGTACATTGTTAAGTCACATTCGAAGGTCCTTCACGAGTTTATAGGTTCTTTGATTATTAATATTTTTTATGGAATTTGGTACACAACTTTGTTAATGTACATACAAATAAATGTCCAAACAATTCATCAATCATCTTGTTCCTTCAAAATATATTTTTTTTAATAACCCTGATTTTGGGTTCGTCACAGTAGCCTAACCTTAAGGTCTTTCGATCGAGTACAAGTTTGTTCTTCCTTTCTTTGCAAATCGTTAGTTGCGTGAAAAAAAATAGGAAATATATTTTTTGCTATCGTGTTGCCTTTATCATAGCGTGGTCTATATTTCCCGTTGCCTTAAGGGCAACCCGAAATAACAGATTTTTGGTGTTCCAAATAAAATACAAATTTACGATGAATGTTTGGATCAATTCCGACCAAAAATGTCCGCTGCCGATTCAGGTGGTCACAATATCAATCTGTTATAAACATTCTCAGTAAACGATGTGTTGAGAATTTTTTCTTCTAAATTCTAACAAATCTACTAAATTTACAACAAATAAATGTAAAAAGATGAATTCAATTAGATGGTTTTCTTCTACTTTTCGTAAAGAAATAATGTCCATACCCAACAGTCCGATTATATTGTCGTGCTTCAATTCCTGTAGCAATTTGATCTCTCTCAGGGCGGTCCTATTTATCCCGTCCTTAGCTTCTGCCCGACTTGCAACTTTGATCTGAGAAAAATTGACGTCAGTGGTTCTCCTGAATATTAAAAAGACGGGAATAACAGGTGGTCATAATCAAAATACCTTTTTGACTGCAACAATTTGTTCCGTTTCGGTGTCTTTAGCTTTATACACAGTCGCAAACTGAAACAAGAACAATTCAATTGTTAACTTCGTTAGTTCGATTGTTTCTACAACGTTGATGTAGGAATTCTAACCTGTCCTTCTCCCAAAAAGTCAATTTTCTCATATCTTTTGAGTTTATCCGCCATGGCGAGACAGCTCCGAGCAATTGTGCACGCAACTCTTTAATTGTACATCACGTCACGACGAAATCATTGCCTTTGCGATTTTTCAAGCGGATTCGAAAGTTTCCACGCGAAATTGTCGTTGTCAGGAACGCATGCCCGAGAGTTCTCAGCGCTCGTGACAACACGACCACGATCTTACATACAGGTCAGGAAGACATACAGGTCTTACACGAAGCCAAATTTTCGTGATGGGAGTAGGCACGCTTATCGGCTCCACTTTTCGATTCACTAGGCGTCGCTACGCGCCGCCACTAGCGAGGAGAATCGCATTTCCCCTTACCTCTTACCGGTGAATAGAAACAAGTGTTTACGTCTGTTTTTGTGGCGCGATTGTCGAAATAACCTTTATTTGCGACCATGTACCACGAGGTTTTACGCGATTTACCGTGATACATTTTTTTATCGTGTTTTTACGCATAAATCGTGTTTTTACGCATAAAAATGCGAAATGGTTGAGGGTTGCGCGGTTCGCAATTGGACAACGGGGTACAAAAGTTTTAAGCAAAAATGCTCCGTGTTTCGCCTGCCCAGAAACGTCGAACGATACAAAAAATGGCTCGATGCTATTTCGGGACTGAAAGAGTCTCAGTACGTGTGTCAAAAACATTTCGAAGAACGATGTATTGTGAGACATTGGAGAAAAAAGGATGTAAATGGTCGTATTATCGCTTTTTATTGGTTTCGTATATTATGCAGTTTACACGACGATACGGTACATTGGTCGTGTTTGTTGGGTCTGATCATTTTGATACGTACAAGTCCGCATGCGCATCGTTATGCGCAACGCGCAACTGCGCAATGAAACGAGTCATGCGTAAAACGAATGACTCGTTTAATTGCGCATCATTATGCGCATGCGCACTTGTTCGTATCAAAATGAAGAGACCCAACCGACCCAACGAACACGACCACTAAGTTAGGGCAAACGGCGCATGCGCTGCGGTCAGGAGGGGAAAAGAACAGAAGAGCCATTTCTCTCTTCGTCGCACCACTACTTTCCCTTGTCGTCACGCACCAAGCGGCAGAAATAGGAATAAAAAACATAGCCGCTAAGGGTGCCTACCCCCACTACTGCCGTTGTCAGACCTGTATGTAAGACCGTGGGTCAAATTTACGGACGTTTCTTATACCGTCGCAGCATACGACCGCTAGGCGCGCTGCGCACGCTATTCACGGGACTCTAAAAATCATTCATTGGTTACTCGGTTTCGATTGAATCAAATAAAGCAATCATTGCATGTTATTGTTTCTTTATTGTTCAGCCCGCGCCTAGCTGGGACTCATCCACAAGGCGCTTGCACGTACATACTGACGTCATACTATGAGTTTCAATTGAAAAATGCCACGTTGCTCTTTACCAGGATAACTTCGAGAGCATTTAATTTTTGAATTAAGGGGTTAGGCTACTGTGAAAATGACGAACGCTCGTTCGTCGCTTAAGGTAACTCAAATTGAAGAGGAAGATCCAACGGATGATGCAGGAATCGCAGATTAAGGCGCTACCTCCACTTGTAGCGCAAAAAGGCCTTTTTCATGAATTTTTTTTAAAGAAAACTACAAAACTTTTTTAATCGATCAATATACCATCTTAAAGAACACATCTTGAAGAACTTTCAGTAATTTTTTGATTGAAAAATATTACATTTTTTAGCGGCAAATGGCCGTCAATGAAATAATGTTTTTATATACACGGTTTGCGGTGACCAACATTGCGGCGAAGTGGATCATCTGAAAAAAAATGCGGATGGATTGAGTCAAATATAAGTATAAACTAGTCTTTAATCGAAGGATTTTAAAAAATATTCATTTTTCACAAAATGGCGGACAGTCAAAGTTAATGGTTCGATTTTAACGAAAAAAATCGAACGATTAAAGATTACATTTTCATGTATTAAATAAGCCTGCAAAAATTCAAGAAGATCGGTTCATTAGTGTTCGAGTAATCTTGGTCACCGACTTCAGAAATGCCATTTTGAGAAAAACGCGTTTAAAGTTTCAATTTCAGTTTACACGAAGAAAATATTTTTTTTTTGTAAACTTACATAGAGTCATCTATTCTGGGCCGATTCAGAAGTATGGGCCCGGATACTTATACTTCAAAAAAATGCAATAAAAAAAATCGATTTTTCAAAATCGCAAGTGGGGGTAACCCCTTAAAGGTAAACTTATGATCACAACGATAGAACTGCTGGTAAAATTTTAAACGTGTTTTTCTCAAAACTATGTTTTTCAAAACGGTGTACACGATTCCTCGACAACTGACCAACAGACTTATGTGAAATTTCGTACACTTGTTCAGTGTAATAGTAGTTTAGTCTTGACCGACGTTTTTATCCCTAACATTTTTTTTCATTCGTTATCAACAATAATGATGCCATTTTTCCGCAAAAGTTATTTAAAAAATTTGAATTCAATTATCCTCTGATGTTTGAAACACGATAACGAAAAATCTCGGTCAGATTTTAGCTAATATTATCTATTTGAAGAAAAAACTCGTTTTTTTTCGTTTCAGGTCAACCGGGTGGCCACAATCAAGTACACCGTTGAGTCCCTCACTTTTAAAGATCCTTCACGAGATTGCTCATAACATTATTAGTTATTAATATTTTTAATGAAATTAGGTACACAAATTTGATAATGTACAGATAAATAATTGTCCAAACGACTTTCCAATTATCTTCAAAATGCATTTTTTTAAATAACCCTGATTTTTGGGTCGTCACAATAGCCTAACCCATTAAATACAAAACACGTAGATAAGAATTTTTCCATCACGATCTCGTTGTATCAGCGACAATATTGTCTTCC